>JAGFNQ010001346.1:275797-401821 GCA_024364735.1 Boesenbergia rotunda | reverse complement strand
TGATAGCAGGGTGTGTACAGTATCACAGCTCTACCCACTCGGCCGACACAGTATCGCCTGTCTCGGTGGCTTGACTGGTGTTAGGGGTGACCATGACATTGCATCAATATGCATACGATGCATTGTGCACTTGATTGTGTTTGCTGCATTTATTTGCTGGACTTGATTGACATGCATGTACTGGATACCTGTATACCTTGGTTTACATGTTATACTTGTTCCATAGGGATTTATTTCACCCTCTGCAGGATAGATGGATTCTGGTATGTATCTCTATTCAGTATCTTCAGTATACCCTTTCTTCCTATTGTTCATATGAGGTTGTATCAGCGTAGACTTCTATTGTTATTATAACATACTATGCATATCTACTGGGTATTCGCTGAGTTTATGGACTCACACCGTTGCCATATGTTTCTATTTCAGGTTGAGATACTTGGAGTCGCCAGAAGAGCCCAACAGCCAGTCCCTACCCATCGCGACGTCAGTGTTTTGTTTGTTGTACTTGGCGATGTATTTTAGTTCATATTTCCTTTAGGACTTTGTATATGTCTTGTGTGGGTTGTAGTGTGCCCTAAGGGGTTATTGTGTATTGGTTGTTTCGTCGTAAGTCGGACCGGTCCGCAGTCAGGTATGTTTTACTTAGTTGTCTGGTGTTTTTATGTGGTGTTTGTCTATTTTGGAGGCCTGAGGCCAAATATATACTGCGTGGGTTGTATGATTATGTGTATGTATGTGTAAATTGTCCGCCGGACAGGGGAGGTGCTGTCCGATTTTCTATTGGATCAGCGGCTCCTGGGTCTCGGGGCGTGACAATTTATTTTGGTATCAGAGCCCAGGTTATCGGATACCTTGAGGACTTGTAGAGTTATGGTGTCTACTTGTTTTACGAGTCTTTCCGGATTTGTTCGGAATAGTTTTATCGATGTGGTTGTTTGGACTTGGCGCGATGGGACTCTTTCGGCGACAGGTATTTCTTCCGATCTCTTGTATCCCTTATCCTAGTTAGGATGGATAGAAATTCTTTTAGTCATTGGATCATGTTGTTATTCCTGTATAGTTATGTATAGATAGAAATTCTCTTATGTTATGGACCATGTTATCATTCCTGTATTTAGTATGGTTAGGAATTCTCTTATGTCATGGATTATGTTTCCATTCATGTATATTTAGGTATGGTTAGAATTCTTTCATATTATTGATCATGTGACTATTCCTGTATGTTAAAGTATGGTTAGGAATTCTCTTATGTCATGGAATTATGTGTCCATTCATGTATATTTAGGTATGGTTAAAATTCCACTCATGTTAGCGGATAATGTTATTATTCTTATACCCATCTATAACTTGATTAGACTATCCAGCTTGGTGGGATCTTATATACATACTGATGGATAGATGTTCGTGGATCTGGTATTAGTTGGATTGACATGTTGTCAATCTATTTTATTGATGACCGTTCATGTGAGCGAATAGTAACATGTTGCGGATGAGATCTTGGAGCAGAGAATGTAAATTCTCTAGTGGCACCGATTGTTGAGTCGGAAAGCCAAGGTCGAGTATGTTGACAACTTATTAGAGGTTAAGGAATTTGATTTTTCCAGACCTTACTATATGTAGTATGTGTTCTAGCTATTATTAGCTGAGCGAGAACTGGAGCTGCTTACCGTAGTTGGCTCAATCGGTATAGGATCGACTTATCCTAGTGTAAGGAATTTCAGACATTTGGTTTGCATATGCCTGGTTAGGTGACTTGGACGGTACGACTAGGGTTTCTGACCTACATGGATGTAGAAGGGTAGCATTAGCTATATGCTATCATCATTAGTAGAGGATTGATACAATCTGTTCCTTGGGGACTTTGACCATGGATCACTTGTACTTGGTAGTTGACCTAGAAGGTACATGTTGATAGATGATTTGGGCTAATATAGAAAGTATAGAGCTAGTTGCTTGACATTTATGAGTGACTATTTTTACTTGGTATGAATAACCAAGCAGGTATATACGGACTTATGTTTGCGTGGAGGCAAATCACTTATAAAACTAGACCACCTTGGTTAGTTGATATCGAGGACGACCCGTTGGGAAATAAGGAATTGCTTCATAAGTATGTGGAGATACTCTTGAGAGATAGCATGTCTCTAGCTCCTTGTTACGGAGTAGGACCTTAGAGGGTTTGACCATAGAGTGGAGGAATTTGACTGTATTGGATTATGAGTCAACGGTCGGTGTGACTCGCAAATTGCTACGCTATTTATGAGGGATCTTGACTCATAGATTGAGTGTATATGGTTGGATAATCTCGATGGTGCATCGGGATGTACGACTCGCAAAGGTACGGAGGTTGTGGAGATAGTTGTATCGTTACTTTCCCGGTGAGATATTGGACATTAATCAGAAGGTCAAAGATGTCCATTGAATTTCGGTTATTATACCCCCATCGTGGATTTATTAGTTCACGGGATGATAAGGTTGATACCACCGTGGACTTTCTCGTTGGTGTCGAGAGGTGGATGGAGATTGACAAATCTCTATGATATGTTATATTTTGAGGCTTCTATTAGTGGATATGGACATGCTGGATTTGTAGCTTTTTGATAGATCATTTGGTGGATAAATGATCTTTCGGTGGTTGATTATTTAGGAAGTCTGTTATTGATAGCAGCATATGGTATGACATATTGACACAATCTTTAAATTATATGTTATCTTCTGATGGTTTATTGAAGGATATATTTAAATATATATGACTTGTAATGTTTTAGAGGATGTTAGTGACTTGGAGATACTTGGTGATATTCATGGATTTTACGTTTTACGTTTGAGGATCGGAGTATAAACTTGGCACCAGTGATCTTAGGAATGAGTGCCCTGGACAGTTGTGATGACTGAATGGTTGTTCAGTTGTATCTGATTATTGGATGATAACCTCTGGATTGATATATCCAGTTGTTTCGTAGCAGTGTGATCTTAGGGTATTAGACAAGTGGTTACTCATGATGAGTACAGACATGTTTAGTTGTTAGTGTGTGCCGTATGAGGAATGAGAAAATTTGGGGACCAAATTTTTATTAGTGGGGGAGAATGTAAAATACGGCCATTCGAAAATCCGGACCAGAAAAAAATTTTCGGGATTTTTCCGGATAGAGTCTAGGGTTTCCGGCCCTACGGAAGGGGCCAAGGGGCCTTATTGTAAAAATTTAAAACTTACCAAGGGTTTATGGGTAAACTATCTAATCCTAGAGATGTGATGTGGATTATAAATAAATTGGAGGGTTAAATAGCTAAAACTCTTACTCTAGGGGTAGAATTAAAATTACTGAAAGTTAGAGGATCTTTTTGTAAAAAGACCCCGCTCCCTTTTTGTTTTAAGGCCTCGGTCGAGCCCTAGTGCAACGCAGCCACAGTCGGTTTTCCTTCTTCTCGCGTGACCTAGCCACAGCCGCAACACCGACTTTCCTTCGCGTGGCATAGCTGCAGAGAAGCGTCGATTCCTTCTGCTCTTCGTCGCGAACCCTAGCGCAGCGACCCCTTCTCTTCTCTTCTCCGCGACCTCTCGCCCGCAGCCATGGCCGATTCTCTCTTCCTCTCCTCGTCTGCCCTAATCACAGCGAAGCCGACACCCTCTCATCTCCTCTTCGCGTGGATCAAATGCAAGGCCAGTGGACGGTTCGGCGTTTCATCGATTTTCTTCCGGGCGGACGGCGATCTCGCCACTAACGGGGTCACGAGAAGGGATTTCAGGAGGGGCTGCCGAGAAGAGGATACTGATTCATTCTAATTTTTCCGAATTGAAGCAGAGATTTTTGTGTATCAATTAAGGTGAGTTTGAGTTCTTCAAGTTCTCGGTGATGGTTGACCTTGGATTTCTATGGGGGTTGCTTCTTGTTATCTGCGGTGTGTTTTAATCTTAGGGAATGATCGGATTGAGAATCTTGATGGGTTGCTTCCAGATTGCTGCCGTGAGCTTCTTAAGGTGAGCTCTCTGTTCAGATTTGCTTCCTTTATTCTGGTGTAGAAAGTTTCCATCGAATGGGTAGGTTGAGTGAAGGAAATTGTTTTGTGAATGGTAGCTTTGAGTTGGGAATTGGAAATCCGTGGTTTGGAAATGTAAGAGAAATGGAATGTTGAATGAGATTCCTATTTTTGGGAGCAGGTTTGAATTGGGCTGTGGTCTTGGAGGCTGCCGTGAGCAGCTGGGTGGATTTCCCCTGTCCTGTGCCAAGCAACCCAGGGAATTGGATAAGAGGTAAGGTGATCAAGTTTAATCTATGCTCAGTGTTAATTGATGTGTTCTTGATTAGTAGGTTAGTATGAATGATTCTATTGAGGATTCTTTGGAATGGATAGAATTAAATTAAGGAGATGAAACCTAATCTAATCGGGTGGATCATTAGATTAGAACAAATGGTAGGTTTAATATAGATTATGACACTATATTAAACCGAGCCGTGATAGATCGAAATTCATGATTAAACCTAATCATGGGAAAATTAAGGGGCATTCATTTAATTAAAGGTAATTAAATGGACAGGAACGATTAAGTTAACCCTAGAAGGGATTAGGGATTTATTTAGCTATTTACTAATTTTGTAATAGCTAATATAAATGTATCTTTATACAGGGACTTGATTTGATTATTGTGCTGATTATTGGCGGGTGGTTCTTATCCAGTTGATACGGACTTCATCTATTGGAGGCGGGTACCCTTGACTTATCTCTTAGATATTGTCATATTGCTATGCATTGTCTGTTATAGATAACAGTAAGTTTATA
Source organism: Boesenbergia rotunda (assembly GCA_024364735.1). NCBI lineage: Eukaryota > Viridiplantae > Streptophyta > Magnoliopsida > Zingiberales > Zingiberaceae > Boesenbergia > Boesenbergia rotunda. Next base: position 397,042 of record JAGFNQ010001346.1, on the reverse strand, counting down.
CGCTATCCTGAGTTATTATGCCTGTTCTGGACACTTGTTAGTTATCCCTGAATTTTTATGTCCGTTCTGGATAATTGTTAGTATCCCTGAGTTATATTGCCTGACCTGGATACTTGTTAGTTATCCCTGAATCATTATATCTGAACTGGATACTTGTTAGCTATCCCTGAGTTATATTGCCTGACCTGGATACTTGTTAGTTATCCCTGAGTCATTATATCTGAACTGGATACTTGTTAATTATCCCAGAGTTATATTGCCTGACCTGGATACTTGTTAGTTATTCCTGAGTAATTATGTCTGTCCTGGATACTTGTTAGTTATCCCTGAGTTATATTGCCTGACCTGGATACTTGTTAGTTATCCCTGAGTTATTATATCTGAACTGGATACTTGTTAGCTATCCCTGAGTTATATTGCCTGACCTGGATACTTGTTAGTTATCCCCGAGTCATTATATCTGAACTGGATACTTGTTAGTTATCCCTGAGTTATATTGCCTGACCTGGATACTTGTTAGTTATTCCTGAGTCATTATGTCTGTCCTGGATACTTGTTAGTTATCTTTGAGTTATCATGTCTATACTGGATACTTGTTAGTTATCCCTGAATTATTATGTCCGTTCTGGATACTTGTTAGTTATCCCTGAGTTATCTTTGAGTTATCATGTCTATACTGGATACTTGTTAGTTATCCCTGAATTATTATATCTAAACTGGATACTTGTCAGTTATCCCTGAGTTATATTGCCTGACCTGGATACTTGTTAGTTATTCCTGAGTCATTATGTCTGTCCTGGATACTTGTTAGTTATCCCTGAGTTATATTGCCTGACCTGGATACTTGTTAGTTATCCCCGAGTCATTATATCTGAACTGGATACTTGTTAGTTATCCCTGAGTTATATTGCCTGACCTGGATACTTGTTAGTTATTCCTGAGTCATTATGTCTGTCCTGGATACTTGTTAGTTATCTTTGAGTTATCATGTCTATACTGGATACTTGTTAGTTATCCCTGAATTATTATGTCCGTTCTGGATACTTGTTAGTTATCCCTGAGTTATATTGCCTGACCTGGATACTTGTTCGTTATCCCTGAGTCATTATATCTGAACTGGATACTTGTTAGTTATCCCTGAGTTATATTGCCTGACCTGGATACTTGTTAGTTATTCCTGAGTCATTATGTCTGTCCTGGATACTTGTTAGTTATCCCTGAGTTATTATGTCTGTTTTGGATACTTGTTAGTTATTCCTGAGTTATTATGTCTGTTCTGGATACTTGTTAGTTATCCCTTAATTATTATGTCCGTTCTGGATACTTGTTAGTCATCCCTGAGTTATTATGCTGTTAGTTCCATACAGTATCAGGTAGTGTCATATCTAGATGTATGCTTAGAGATCGTGATGTATCTCCTGCCTTTGACCTTGAGGGATCTGTAGTTTTCGGCCAGTATACCTTGTAGGTTAACTGTATTTCCTGTTATAGGATTTCAGACTGAGACCTAGTATACTGAGGACTTGGGAGGGAGGTATGTGTATCTATCATACACCATCCTTGCATTGTTGCATGCCGACGATCAGCGACTCCCTTGTGGTTGAGCCTAATCGTTTTCCGGCACATGATATGCGCACACGGCCACTCATGGGTTAGTGGATACCGTAGCGTGTGTGCATTTGCTCTGTATTGCTCCGCTCAACCGCTCATGGGTAGTGGTTTTGGAGCGTGGTAGCAAGCAGGGATCCCTTCTCTTCCCATAGACCAGAGAAGATGAGAGAGATATCTCCCCCATATATATATGGGGCGGAGTGTTCACTCCACCAGCATCCTGTCCACTCGGTCACTCAGGAGTAGTGATAGCAGGGTGTGTACAGTATCACAGCTCTACCCACTCGGCCGACACAGTATCGCCTGTCTCGGTGGCTTGACTGGTGTTATGGGGTGACCATGACATTGCATCATATGCATACGATGCATTGTGCACTTGATTGTGTTTGCTGCATTTATTTGCTGGACTTGATTGACATGCATGTACTGGATACCTGTATACCTTGGTTTACATGTTATACTTGTTCCATAGGGATTTATTTCACCCTCTGCAGGATAGATGGATTCTGGTATGTATCTCTATTCAGTATCTTCAGTATACCCTTTCTTCCTATTGTTCATATGAGGTTGTATCAGCGTAGACTTCTATTGTTATTATAACATACTATGCATATCTACTGGGTATTCGCTGAGTTTATGGACTCACACCGTTGCCATATGTTTCTATTTCAGGTTGAGATACTTGGAGTCGCCAGAAGAGCCCAACAGCCAGTCCCTACCCATCGCGACGTCAGTAATGTACATATTTCCTTTAGGACTTTGGAAAATTAAAGTCTAGTTACTTACTCATAATCATGCTAATTGGATCAGTCCTACAATTTAATCATTATCCCTTGATTGTAGAGTTATGGTGTCTACTACGAGTAAATAGTTTTATCGATGTAAAATCTTCACCGATCTCTTGTAATCCTAGTTAGGATGGACTTTTATGTCAAGCCCACCATGTTATCAGGCTCCATTTATGTGCTTTCCATGTGACTATTCCCAATTTAATTCATGTAGGTAAAACCACTCATGTTAGCGGATAATGTTCTTAGGCTATCCCAAGATGGATAGATGTTCATCTGGTATTAGTTCCAATCTGATGTTCATCGAATCTGAAATTATCTAAAATGCTAATAAATCCATATTTATAGTATATAAATTTACTAGAGAATTTTATTTTTTGATATTTTCGGGTCTGTTACACTGGATTTTTGTATCCTTTTATCCTCCAATATTGGATAACTGATTTCTTGTAGTGCTTTTTCCGTTTAGATTTGGACACTTATTATTTTTATTTAAGACAATGATGATGGCTCTTGTCCCTCCGAGCCTTGATGATGATGGTACCTCCGTTGCCGCAGTGGTGATGTACGAGTCTCTACGAGTAGGACACTAGTTTTAAGGCATTAGTGCCCTCTCTTTCCCTGCAATTTGAAAATTAGTGGATATGGACATGCTGGAAATAGATCAATAAATGATAGGAAGTATTGATATAATGACATAACATAAATTACTTCTCTTGTCACCCGTTGACTCCACCCTCACAGTTCCAGTAGCCTCTCTTGGAAAATTAAACTATTACGCTAATATGTGGGTACTAGTAAGCCCGATCAGAAGCTAGGCCTTTGCATCCTTGACTAAACATGCTCAATATGTAGAGAATCCGGGTCGTTATTGGAGCGGATGAGTAGTGGTAGAGGGCAGATGTGGCTGATGATACCTCCGTTGCTGGTCGCTTACGAGTAGGACACTAGTTGTGCAGATCTTCGACTTGACTTCGGTTCAGCTGATACATTGTCATTGAGTTGAATATCGCTTCGCAGTCAGATCATTGGAATGTCAGAGTAGTATAATAAAAGTAAAAACGAACACAACAGGAACATGCAGGATTTACTTGGTTCCCAACCCCCCAGGGTCAATACGTCTAAGACCTAATTATGGGTAGCGCCCGTCCACTAGTGGTCTCCTTTTCGGAATTTTTGGAGGTGGAGAAACCTATCTTACAGTTGAGAGTACAAGAAAAATAATGATAAAGAATTACAAGTTATAACTAAATGCAAACCAAAATAGAAGACGACGATTCTGAATGATCTGGAACTCCGAAGCGTCGCGCACTTCCTCCTGGACCAAGTCTTTTGCTCGATCCTCCGGACCAAGTCTTCATGCTCTGCTCCACTTGCCAAGTCTTCATTGCCCGATCCCTGACCACGACTTTTGCTCGGCCTCCGAGAATCTGGAACTCGACAATGTTGGACCTCGACTCGTCTCGACTCCTATCCACGATCCCAACTCGGCAAAGTCTTTTGCTCGATCACCCAGACCAAGTCTTCGTGCTCAACCCTGCAGGTCAAGACTTCGTGCCCAATTCCCCGAACCAGGACTTTGGTGTAACACCCCAAATTTGTCAATGTAAAATCATGACAATGTATGAAAATGGTTATAATAAAATGATATGAATTTCATGCAATCACATGCCAGGAAATGTTATGAATGCATGAAATATTATATTCATGAAATATTATTATCATGAAATATTAGCATGAAATATTATATTCATGAATATGGAATATTAAAAATATTATGAAATAATATTTTTGGAATATTATGAAATATTCTGAATTCATAAAATAATATTCATATTATGAAATTTCATGATGGGCTTGGTTTATTGGGCTTGGAAATGAATGGTGCTAAAAAGAAAGTGCAAAGTGGAGGAAGCAAGGATTGAACCTTGGACTTCCTAGTTGCACTCACCATGTCATAACCAATGAACCAAGCAATATTTCATGTAGAAGGAGAAAGGAACATGCTTGTTAAGTGCGTAAGAGTGAAGAGACATGCTTCTTCACAAGAGGTGTATAAATAGGATTAAGAGAAGGAAGTTAGAGGAAGTTACTTTATTTTTCTTCCTCCTTTCTTCTTCTTGCCGAGCCTAGCCCTCTTCCCTTTGCCATTTTCGAAACCAACATCCAAGGGTTCTAACCCTAGGGCAATTGCAAGGAAGGGAAGCCAAGTGTCTTTGCCTTCTACCAAGACCAAGGAATACTAGGGAGAAGTTTTGGAAGAAAAGGATCTTCGCATACCCTCCAAGTGTAGGGTACCCTACGATTTAAAGAAGGTTAAAATCCAGCGCTAGGATGTAAGTATCCTCTCGCCTGTGGCATAATTGTTATCGAATGTATGTTAGATTCATTCTTTTGAAAAATCACAAGAACTTCCCTAGTGGAAGTTTCGGCCAACTCATGTAAGGGGTCCAAGAGAAGGTGTTGATCCAACTTTGATGCATGAGAAGACCTTAAGACTTAGGGTATACATGTAGATGGATTTTCTTCATGGTGTCAAGAACAAAAAACTAGGGTTTTGTCCTTTAAGGGGTTTCGGCCACACCCTAAGGAATGAGTGAGGGAAATTTTCAATACATGAAAACAACCCTTAAGACCTAGGGTATACTCATATGTGATGTTTCCAAATTTTTGGAAGGACAAAATTAGGGTTTGACACCCTACAAGGTTTCGGCCAAACCCTTGTAATTTAGGGTTAGTGGATGCTAACCCCACTTGAGGCTTAAACCATGGTTCAATTGTTAGCATGAAGTGTACTTGAGGTGTTTGTAGAAATGCTTGAATGAATGCTTTAATTGGATGAAAAAAAAAGAAATTCCCTTACATGTGACTTTCGGCCAACCCTAGTCCTAGGGTTGGGAAGTACTTGATGAAATCACGAAGCATGCTATTAATTATATGATATGAGTATAATGTATGTGACCTATCTTGTTAGGTATAAAAGCATGCCTTATAGCCCATGGGGCACCTTGATGATATGAACATGATGTGGTTGATAATATGCTTAAAAGGGATACTCTATTGAAACTGGGATCAAGAGCACCCGAATGCGTGGTGTGTCCCTAGGGGATCAAGAGCACCCGAATGTGTGGTGTGTCCCTTGAGAAGTGATTAAAGAGTACCTTTAGGCATATACATATATGAGTAATTGCATGATAAATTACTTTACTTTGAAAGTTGTGTACCCGACTCGGAAGGGGGTCGTTAAACAAATCCAATGAGCATGTTAAGGTCATGGCATTGGTAGGACGGAAGGGTCCTGCTCTAATTAGATTGGTGGCTCGCTACCCCAATTTATTAGGGAACGCGCATGATGTGGTGGTACGACAACTGGGCCCTAGATGATGATGATATGATATTTTGAAGTACTTACCATTATGGAACTTTTTGAAAAACATATTTTCTCATCATGTGATCTTGTTCCGTAAAGTACTTAGAGATAAATTGATGTGATGTTTATGATGCTTTGATGAGATGCTTATGATGCTGATAATTCTATCTGACTTCTGTGTACATGATATGATGTATTGATGTGGATTTTGCGAGTAGGCCCGGATTCTTACTAAGCATGTTTTGCTTACTAGTTCCTGTTATTTTTCTTATGCTGCAGATAGCGGTAAGAAATACTCGAACTAAAGGAAGAGGCAGAGGGAAGGTTGGAGGATGTGTGTGGTGATGGCTCGGGAAAGAACAAAGATTCTATCTACCTTGTTTTGTCTAGAATCTAAACTGCTTCCCATAATTACTATTGAAATTGTATTGCTATACTCTGAATGGGTGATGATCATGACTACTCTACTGTGATTGAGTTAGTGGTATGGAACCTGTAGTATGCTAGATAATACTATCATTAATGTTTAAATATTGTAGAATGCATGCCAAGGAAAATACTAGGTAATTACTATTTTCTGTTCTTATGAATGTTTCCTTTGCATGTATCTAGGACTAGATAACTTTTGCTATATTCCTATGTTGTATCTTGTTCAAACCATGTTTGTTCCATGCTTTAGTGTGTTACATGATCTTCCTATTAGGTTGTACATGCATGTAGATATAAAAGAAAAGAAAAATCATGCTTGGTAAATTAGTCTTCAATAGGCATGTCTACTACATTTCTTGTATGTAACTGTTTCATTTGGATATACATGCTACACATGATTGTATAATATGAATGTATGGACCCGTAACCCCGCCTTAAGGGTAGATATAAGGACGGGCGTTACATTTGGTGCCCAACCCTTGGCCAGGACTTCGTTCCTCGATAAGGACTTCTTTGCTGTCATCTTAATCCTGACTAGACTTCATTCTACCAAACATCAAGTCCTGTTTGGCTTAGTCCAAATATGTTTTATTACTCTGCCAATCATCAAGTCCTGTTTGGATTATCTCTTGGTCAAACTGACCAACCCTGGGTTCTCTGCCAAATATCAAATCTTGTTTGACTAACCCTTGTTCTAACTGATCAAGTCTTGGTATATTATCAAACATATCTGATCTAGGTTTGATCACCTTGCCAAACATCAGGTTCTGTTTGGCTAACCCTTTGGTCAACCTGATCAAGCTTGGGTTTACCCTACCAAACATCAGGTCCTGTTTGACTTAACCCTTGATCACTTTGACCAGACCTTAGTATATTGTCAAACATCGAAACACTAGAGGTTGACTATTCATGATTGATGCTCTTTGCAGCAACACATATGCCTTGGACGTACTAACCCTGGGGGGTTGGGAACCAAGTAAATAAATCCAGCCTATCTATTATCTTTGTTGTTTTTTAAATTATTTCTGTTGCGTACTAACAACTCTGATAGGATGCTAAACGAACGATTGACGAGATTTCGAAGAAAGTAAAAGTCGATATTCACCCCCCTCTATTGACACCACCAATCCTACAGGAGCAACGACCCTTCCTAGACAAAGCCTTTTAAAGAAATTATATTTTGAAGTTATTTTTGAGAATCCTTGGTCTAACTAGTCGAGGATGTGGCGAGGTAGCTTCGGCTTGTTCCACCGGGCCAAAAGACCAAATATAGTACTCCTTACCCTACCTGACTCTTTAGACAGACTTTCCTAACATACTATCAGCTCGCCCCACCCTAATATTAGATTGTGCAAGTTTCAATCAGGTCTGATCCTTATCTAACGATTTCTATTCCTAAGCATGATAATTTTACAGAAAAATAAATAAACAAACATTCAAGCAATTTTTTATAAACATGCAAAGAAATCTTCTAATAATAAAAATAATTTTTTTATTGGCTTCCCCTGAACTAAAGCCTTGATATGGACTATCTAGGAAATGAATTTTGTCCTTGGGGATCCAATAGTGATTTGGTTCTACTTGATTTTGTTGGTGCAAAGAGCATCAGTCATGAACAATCAACCTCTAGTATTTCGATGTTTGACAATATACCATGATCTGGTCAAAGTGATCAAGGGTTAAGCCAAATAGGACATGATGTTTGGTAGGGTAAACCCAGGTTTGATTAGTTTGACAATGGGTTAGCCAAATAGGACCTGATGTTGACAGAGTGAATAGTACCCAGGGTTGGTCAATTTGACCAAGGGATAAGCCAAAAAGGACTTGATATGTAACAAAGTGACTAAACCCATATCTGGTCAGATAGACCAAGGACTGAGCCAAATAGGACTTGATGTTTGGCAAAGAGAAGTCTAGTCAGGATTAAGATGGCTAGCAAAGAAGTACTTATCCATGATCAAAATCTTGATGAGTGAAGCTGGGTCCTAGTGAGTAAAGTTGGGACAAAATCCTGGTGAGTAAAGCTGGGTCCTAGTTAGTAAAGCTAGGTGGATGAAATCTTGGTAAGTGAAGTTGGGTCCTAGTGAGTGAAGCTAGGTGGACGAAGTCCTGGTGAGTGAAGCTGGGCACAAAGACCTGGCCGAGGGCTGTGCATAAAGTCCTGGCCGAGAGTTGGGCACTGAAGTCCTGGTTCAGGTAGTTGGGTACGAAGTCCTGGTCGTGGATTGGGTACGAAGTCTTGGCCGAGGGTTGGGCACCGAAGTCCTGGTTCGAGGAATTGGGCACGAAGTCCTGGTCGAGGATCGGGCAAAAGACTTAGCCGAGCGAGGATTACAGACAGAAGTAGAGATGGGTCAAGGATTGGACGTCTCGAGATCCAGGAGTCTCGGAGGCCGAGCAAAAGTCCAACTTGAGATCCCGATTAGCAATGGGTATATTCTCCAGAATGGAGAAGGTGAGGACGCGTTCCCCGGCAAAGGTAACAATAGGCGTCGATTTGACCTAGGATTTCATTTGAAATCCAAAGTCAGAACCAGTCAACTCTGGCAGTCAATCATTAAGGCTTAGGAGTATTTGTTTGTCTTGTGTTTATTTGCCTTGCAGGAACCTAGAGTTGGAGGCAAGATAGGAGAGCAAACACAAGAAAACAAGGTCCTGGGAAAGGGCTTCCTGGGCGCCCAGATCAACCTAGGCGCCCCATATGGAGGGCGCCCTCAAGGGGTTGAGGCCATTCCAGGTGCCCAACATCCCAAGAGCTTGAATCTCCCAGGTGCCTGATTGGTGATTTGGAAGCAATTTTTATCAAAGATGCATTTCAACTCGGAAAAAAAAAAATTTCATGTGCCAAGCATGAGTTTGAGTGAGTTGGTACCAAGAATGAGCAAGAAGGATGGAAGCCATTGGAGACTTAGATTCTTTACTACATTTTGAAGATCAAAGTGGCATGCAATGAAAAGAAAAATCTGCAATGCAAGAAAAAGAAAAAGAAATGGCACAGATTAAGCAAAAGTTTGTGCCAAAATGAAGTTAACTTGAGTTGTTTAACAGGTTTCGAAATTGGCTTGGATCAAAAACTGAAAAGTTGGAATTTTGGGAAGCCAAGATCAGTAACATCTTGTAGAGACTGAACTGAGCTGGAATTAATCTGCTTCAATGCAGAAATCAGTGCCAAAACAGAGATTTTTGTGCAGCTGGACAAATCTGAGCTTAAGGAGAATCTGAGTAGGAATTTTCAGATTAGAAACAGAATTTAAAAGGCTGACAAAAGGCTGAAAGAAGCTGAAAAAAATGGCACTGCATTGCATTAGGAGCATGTAATGGCTGACAAGAGATCAAAATTTCTAAAAATGGCAGCAGAGTTATGGCCGGATATTAACTTGTTACTCAACCATTTTCGAGTGGAACACCTAAATTTCCACTATCATTAGATGCAAGTCCTAATTGATACTAATTGTTGGAGAACTCAGAGAATATGAAATGCAGCAAGAGCAGGACAGACAAGCTGAGACTGCAGCTGAAGAAAAAAAAACAAGAAAAATCAGATTGGAAGTGCTAGGATTGTGGTTGAGCTTTGGCATAGATTAGTATCAAATGGAAGCTGAATTTGGGTTTGGAAATTAGTAATGCTGTGCTGAATTGACACAGCTGATCAGAATAAGATTGAATTTCAGAATCGGAACAGAGAAAGAAAGGAAAAAATCAGTGAAGCTAGAATCAGAAAACAGCTTGGGATCAAAACCGAAAATGCAGTTAAGTTGATGCTAACTGCTGCAAAATGGCAGAGAATTGCAAGGACTACAAGTAATGCCGTGGAGCTATCCAAATGAACAAGACCTATGCTGCCAACACAAACAGGATTCAGCAGAAAAAAAAAATAGAAAACAGTTTAGAAAAGAAAAGAGAGAAACAAAGTTGGTACACAAAGTTGAAATTTGGCTCCATGAGATCATTGAAGTTTCTCCCATCCGAATCAAAAGCCTTGCTCCATTTCATTTCTGAATTCACTAGAGAGAAAGAAAAAGAAAACAAAGTCAGAAAGGGAAGAAAAGTAAGCAAAAATTGGCACAAAAAGGGGAAACTTGGCACATTGAAACCAAGGAAGGGATTTTCATCCAAATCAAAGGCATTGGTCAAAGTCTTACTCCACCACTCAAATCTGATTTTAAAGAGGGGCAAAGCACATTACTTACATTTTTGAGCAACTAAGTCTCCCACTTAATCAATTTTTCCAATTTCTTAAGTTTTTACTCCATTTCTTACCATTTTTCATGTTTTCATTTGTTTTTATAGTTGTTGATCCTAATCATGAATAATGGTGGAGATTAGATAATAAGCAAGCCTATGGTAGTGCAAGAAGCATATGTGTAAGAGTGAGCTCCACTTCCATCATCAACTTAGAACTTAAGGAGAGAGCCACCAAAATTTTCCTTGAAAGGCTATGAGTTAAATTCATCTCAATGACTCATGATGGATGAAAAGGCTAAGTTGTTGATTTAAGGACAAGATACTAATCCATAGAGCTTAGATTTATGAGAATTGACAACCTTAGGTAATTTCTTTTCATTTGTTTCTAATTATGCTTAAGTAAATCTAGGGGATACATATTTACTGTTTTCGCGAGACGCTCAAGCTCAAGTGTGGGGGAGTTGATAAATACTATTTTATTAATTATTTGAGCTGCTAAAATCCATGTTTGACCTATGTTTTTATGGCTTGATTGTGATTTTACCCTAGGTTTGAGAACTTACTCTTGTTTTGGACTTAATTGCAAATTTGCATAAAATTGGATTATTTGGCCACTAAATTCTTGATCTATTTTTGTAGGCATCAAAGGTTCCTGGACCTAGGGCATATTGGGTCAAACTTGAGTCGGAAGTGACCTGGATCGAATTATTAAGATTATGATTTAATCTGGGCCGTCCGATTCAAGAGTGGCTAGATCTGAGCCATCCAGGATTATCTGAAGCAATCCGAGCTAGGGATAGGGTTGATCAAGCACCCTGATCAAGATCTGAAGGTTTCATCCCAATCAGAGCTCAATCAACCGTTGGATCAAGCTTGGAGGGCTCTAGATCATCCATTCAAAGATTAGCTTGATCTGGACCATCAGTTGCAAATCTGGAGGATCCGAGCTACCACAAGGCAGATCCTGACCCCAGATCATCATCATCAAAGTTTGGCTCAAATCAAAGCAAGATCAGCCGTTGGATTGAAGTGGATCAATCTGGACCGTCCATTGGTTCCTATTTAATCAAAATTGCCGCAGCTTCTTCCCTTTGTCGCGTCTTCGCCAAGTCCTCGCCGCAGCTGATTTCTTCTTCGTTTCTTCAGCAATTTCTTGAGTTTTTCTCTTCATCCGAAGGCGTGATCCCTCGATTCTTGATTCAGAGCTAGTGCTAGGTCGTTGGGAAAGCCATCAGTGGAGTTTCCGGATCAGATTTGCTCAATAGACAGTGCTGTTGAGAGGTTTCTGCAGTTCTGGCCATTTGACATCTTTGGATCGGCTGTGCTCGATTTCATTCCAACTGAGCTATCTAGAGGGGTTCCCTAGAGAGTTTAGATCATCATCCATTCACCTTTGCACACAGACGCAGCCGAAATGAAGATTCCGAGTGGAAATTTCAGAAATGATGCAATCTGAACTTGATTCAATCACAGATGGAGTTTTCCCCACGATTTGCTGAGCTTGCGGGTCCGATGCTCTCCCTTGCTTGACAACCAAGGAGTACCTGAGCTGAAGAAGGGATCGAGGAGTAGTTTTCCTTAGTTTAATTCTTGTTTAGCTGTAGTTTTCGATTCTGCCGCACTGTTCTGTTCTGAATTTCATGTTCAGCTACTGAAAGTTACGATTTCAAGTTCTTAGCTGTAATTTAGCTCTAATTCCACAAGTAAAGTAATATAGGAACTTGTTTAGTGAATGAATAGCTCAAATTTCAGTTTAGTTCTTAGTCAAATTGCTGCGTGCCAATTTAATTTGCTGCGTGCCAATGTAGTTGCTGTTTATCAGAATTTTCAGTTCTTTTTCATTAAAGTTTGTTAAGTAATTGCTAGCTAAGCTCCTGGTGTCTAGATTAGTTACTTGCAATCAGTTTGCATTAGTTAATTCATCCTTTGATCTATTGCGAAAAAAATTCTGCAGCTAGACTTTTCAATTCTGCATCTGAATTTTCAGCTTTTCGGTTTCTGAATTTGATCTTTTCCAGTTCTGATTTCAGTTTTAATTCCTTACCTTAATCTTGCTCAGTTCTCTCTTAATACCTTTGTTTCCCAATTAAACCAACCAGCTGGAGAAGTGGAGCCGAAACCTACTGATTTTATAAAGTTGGTGTTAGTTTTTGGCACAAAAAGTTGCCTTGCGTGCCAATTGAATCGAATTGAACTCTCTTTGCATTTTAATTCAACTTGTTTCTTTGTGGCATCTGATTGAATTGAAATCAATAAGTTGCATTCATCCATTTCGAATTTCTTTTGCATTTGTGGCTTCCAAAATTGTAGTTAGTTTGAGTTAACATGTGTAGCTTGTTTAATTTCCGAAAGGCATAAATAGCAATTGCTTTAAGCTTGATTTGCTTCAGATTACTTCCATCACACCATCTATTTCTTTGCATCAGAATTTATTGTGCATTTGAATTTAGGCCTGCTTTTCTAAACTTTAGTTAAAGCCTATAGCTTGATTCGGTTTCATTGATTGAATTATCATTTGCCATCACTTGTTTGGTTATTAGCTAAGTTTAATTCTTTCCATTACATTTTCACTTTTATTTAAAACCCAAAACCCAATTTACTTATTTAAAACCCAAAACATAAACGACACCTAAACCAAGCGTGAATCAAATTATATCAACTAGTCCCTGAGAAAAATACGACCTGTGGCTCCTATATTACATTTTCATATTTTTGATTGTAAAAGGGTTTCCAACATTCATATAAATTTAAATTTGAGACCCACATTCGTGACACATAGATTGGGCTTATCAAATTATATCAAAAATTTGATAGGCCCGATCTATGTGTCACGAATGTGGGCCTCAAATTTAAATGTATATGAAATGTTGGAAACCCTTTTTACAATCAAAATCTGAAAATGTAATATAGGGGTCACAGGTCGTATTTTTCTCGGGGGCTAGTTGTCGTGTTTGATTCGAACTCGTATTTATGTGTCGTTTGTGTTTTTGGGTTTCAAACAAGTAATTAGATTTGTGGATGTAATCGAAAATGAAATTGCAATGGAAAGAAAGGTAACTTAACCGAATTTAAGAAACAAGTTTGAATTCTAATGCAAAACAAATGCTTAAGCAAGTAAATAAGAGAAACACTTAATCCAAAAGGAATAAAAGGATCCTAAGTGCCATAATGATATTAAGTGCCAAATCTGTAATTGACAATTCCGAATTGAAATTAATTACTTAAACTTGGAAGATTTAGCTACTAGTGAAATGCTAATCATGAATTAAGGAAGAAATTCAGAAATGAATGCACAAATCAGAGATGAACCTAGTGCAGAATTCAAATGCAGTAATTCAGAACATGACAGCAGAAATGAGACATCAAACCGAATGCAAAATCGAACAAACCAACTAAAACCAATTTCTCTAATCTTCAGTTCAAGTAAAACTTGGAGGAGAACCAATGATTGCTTAGCACTAATTCAGGAGTTATCTGCTAAACCTGCAGAAATGGCACTGAACAAATCGGGCAGCTGCTTTGCAGAACTATGAATCAAAATTGTAACAAAACCGAAACGCAGAGATTTATCTCAATTGCTATATGAACGAAACAAACTGCAATGTATAGATGCAGAGTAAGAGCTCACACCTAGTTGATTCAAATTCAGAAACTACAAATTGACAATTTCATAAATGAATCGCTGGAAATGGAAATTAAAGTTTTTCAGAAACCAACCTGACATGCAGCCATCGAAACTAATGCAAAAGTGGAATTCATAATGCTTGGTAAACAAGACAAGCTACAATTTAAATTCAGAATGTAAAACTTAAGCTAACTTGATATTAAACTGATACGCAGGATAAAGAAGGAAATGGATACGCTGGAAAAGAAATGGCACGCAACAGGGACTCAATTTCAGAAATGAATTGAAACGAAATAAACTGATCTAATTACAAGGGTTCATTACACAACCAATCTAGCTAACTAAAGCACTGAATTAAAACTCTAATTTCAACAAAAACTGTTCAGAAACGAAATACTACCGCCATTGCCTCAGAAATTTAGAAACGAAGTAACAGGAATAAAATCTACTGCTAATAAACGAAATTAAGCTAAGCCTCCATCCGATTCCTTGCTGTCACTCAAGGATGAGCTCGAATCGAGGTGGTCACGCCTTCAAAATGAAGAAATTGCTGAAGAAACGAAGAAGAAATCAGCTGCGGCGAGGACTTGGCGAAGACGCGACAAAGGGAAGAAGCTGCGGCAATTTTGATTAAATAGGAACCAATGGACGGTCCAGATTGATCCACTTCAATCCAACGGCTGATCTTGCTTTGATTTGAGCCAAACTTTGATGATGATGATCTGGGGTCAGGATCTGCCTTGTGGTAGCTCAGATCCTCCAGATTTGCAATGGATGGTCCAGATCAAGCTAATCTTTGAATGGATGATCTAGAGACCTCCAAGCTTGATCCAACGGTTGATTGAGCTCTGATTGGGATGAAACCTTCAGATCTTGATCAGGGTGCTTGATCAACCCTATCCCTAGCTTGGATTGCTTTAGATGATCCCGGATGGCTCAGATCTAGCCACTCTTGAATCGGACGGCCCAGATTAAATCATAATCTTAATAATTCGATCCGAGTCACTTCCGACTCAAGTTTGACCCAATATGCCCTAGGTTCAGGAACCTTTGATGCCTACAAAAATAGATCAAGAATTTAGTGGCCAAATAATCCAATTTTATGCAAATTTGCAATTAAGTCCAAAACAAGAGTAAGTTCTAAAACCTAGGGTAAAATCACAATCAAGCCATAAAAACATAGGTCAAACATGGATTTTAGCAGCTCAAATAATCAATAAAATAGTATTTATCAGTGCCTCAGTAGTCACAGGTGTCTGGGATAGAGATTTTATCCCTATGTTAAGCACGCTGGTTAGGATCAAGATTGACCACTGTGAGGCACCTCAATGGGCTCTAGGGTGCCCGAATGCAGTGTATAAAAGGAGTGTCGACCCCTCAATTCAAAACATCAACTTTCACATCCGCTTACTCATTCTTTGCGAAGGAAAAGTGTTGAGATGAAGCTTTGCGACCAAGGAGGCTCCAAGAAGAAGTGCACGACGCTCCAGAGTTGGCTGAGACTTTCATATTTGGTTTACATATTACAATGTTGTACTTATTTTATTATGATTAT
This sequence comes from Boesenbergia rotunda, assembly GCA_024364735.1. NCBI lineage: Eukaryota > Viridiplantae > Streptophyta > Magnoliopsida > Zingiberales > Zingiberaceae > Boesenbergia > Boesenbergia rotunda. The sequence continues at coordinate 381,479 of JAGFNQ010001346.1, read as the reverse complement.
TTTGCTTGTACTCTAAACTGTAAGACGGGTTTCTCTGCCTCCGAAAATTTCGGAAAGGGGACCACTAGTGGATGGGCGGTAATTAGGCCTTGGACGTACTGACCCTGGGGGGTTGGGAACCAAGTGTTGGATCGAGAAACACGATAGAGGGGGGGTGAATATCGTGAAAACTTTTCGGATAAAGCTAAGAGAAAATACGCAGCGGAATTAAAAACAAACGCACAAGGAACACAAGTATTTTTACTTGGTTCGGAGTCGCGGTCGGCTCCTACTCTAAGGCCCACGGTCCTTGACCGTTTACTACGGGCAATTCTATAATAGCGTAAAGATTTACAGAATTTGGTACAAGAGTAGTGCAGTAAATAAACAAGACCACTTTTCGTTACCGACGCCCGGTGTGGATCGCACTTCAGAGCAGATGGGCGTCGTCGGCGCTAGAGTCTCGAGGTCAGAGTTTGCCGAAGACGAGCGCTTGAACGAAAAGCTTAGAGGCATTGAAAAGTTCTGTTCTTGAAGCCTCGGGGTCGAGCCCCTTTTATAGTGCTCCTGGGGGCGCCTGATTCGCTGGGGGGTGCCTGACATGTGCCTTCAGATCGGAGAACCTTCATCCGTAGCTCGGTCAGCGCTTATCCCTTCAGAATCGGCCTCGGAGCTGACTGAGGCGCCCGTGACCTCCCGAGCGCCCAGCTTGACTTGGTCCGCTGGCTTGGTGGCTGATTTTGCTTCGACTCCTCTTTGGCTTTGACCTTGGGCGCTCGGGACCTCCTGGGCGCCTAGCCCAGTGTTGTTTCAAAGCGATTCTTACTTAACTACTGTTTTGCCTTTAACCTTGGGCGCCCGGGACCTCCCGGGCGCTTAGCCCAGCTGCCTGCCCCTCTCCTTTGGGGCGTTCTGAGCTGCTTAAACACACTCCTTCGGTCCCTGCATCCAAGGTTAGTTCCAAAACAATCAAGGCAAGAATATTAGTCCATTTTTACAGTCGTAGCTGTCTTGGTTCTGACTTCGGGTCTCCCAAATGGAACCCTAGGTCGAACCGACGCCTACTATTCCCTCAACGGGGAACGCATCCTCACCTACTCCTCTCAGGAGAGTTTACCTATTGCCAACCGGCTCTTCCGGTTGGACTTATGCCCGATCCATCTGACCAGGTCTTCGTGCCCAGTCCTCGACCAGGACTTCGTGCCCACCTTCCGAGCAGGTCTTCGGTGCCCACCTTCCGAGCAGGTCTTCGGTGGCCAGCCCCTTGCCAGGACTTCTTGCCCAGTCCTCGACCAGGACTTCGTGCCTAGTGTACCTAGGACTTCTTTCCTGCACACTTAGTAATTACATTAGACAGCAATATCATCTTAACTTCTGAACCCTTTGCCATTATCAAAACCCAGGTTTGACTTAGGTGCTACCTGCACCAACAATCTCCCCCTTTTTGATTTATGGCAACCCGGTTCAAAAAGTTAAGTTAATCATACAGATAAGTAGTACCAAAGTTACTTTCCTCCCCCTGGAAGAAATCTCCCCATAAGTTTTTCAAAAGTTCGTGGGATTTTTGAAAAAGTTTCTAAGTCTTAAAGTGAAACGTTTTTCAGGTTTTCAATACTTAGAAAATTTTCAGAAAAAGGTTTTAAGTTATAAAACATTTTCCAAAAAAAATTTTTGAGTTAGGCACTTTGGAAAATTTTCAGGAGAATTTGAAATTCACACTTAGAAAATTTTCAACCAATGATTTAGAGTAGAATAATTTTTGAAAGCAAGTAATTTCGAAAATAACTTCCAAAATACTTAGTTTTTGCATTTTAGAAAATTTTAAAGCAATTTGACTACATAGAAAGTTTTTTCAAACAGTTTAAGTACTTAGAAATATTTTTCAAAGTAGTTTAAGTACTTAGAAATATTTTTAAACAGTTTAAGTACTTAGAAAATATTTTTAAATGGAGCTTAAGTACTTAAGGAATTCTACTTTTTGAAAAAGGAGATAAGGGTTTTGGAAAAAAAAATTAATTTTCAAATTTTTTTTTTGAAACCTTCTTTTCTCTCCTTTCCAATCTCTCCCCCTTTGCCATACATAAAAAAATATAGCAAAAAAAATATAGCATTGAAACTGAGTAATCAAAGTAAGATGCTGTACTAAACCAATTCTAAATTTAAACTGGACCAAATCAATTTGAATTTCTGCTTTCTGGTCCTATCTAACCCAATTAACTACTTACTAACTGTTATAAACAGTAGTTTTCGCTAGGGTTAGTCAAGTTATGTGATCTGATCAAGTTAGATTTTCTATGCTTGACACTTAACTTGATTACTATTGATTGGTATTTAGTGCCCCAATTACTACAGATGCACTGACTTAAAGCATCTTGAATCAAGGCAAAGACCTAAGTATCTCAACCCATTCTAGGTTATCAATCAAAAGTACCCTAAGGTGCTTGTGAGATGCTGACTTCTAGATCTATAGGTGCATGCAGTTCTAGGGTTAGGGCCTAGGCTAAGTCCATTTTGCGAAAAAACCCTAGTTTTGAAGGGGGTAGTTTTATATGAAAAACTAAGTCAGAAAAATCATTTTAAATAACATAATGAAAATAAAGAAATGATTTTGCAGAAAACAAAACAGTTAAAAAAACATAATATAATTAGAGCAGTCCTATTCTACCAAGCATAACCCTAACTGCCTTCTTAGTGAGCTGAACTCATACTCAGGTAGGGGTTTGGTGAATATGTCAGCTAAGTTAGATTTTGAGTCTACATACTTAAGGACTATCTCACCCCTGGCTACATAATCTCTTACGAAGTGGTGTTTGACTTCTATGTGTTTAGTTCTAGAGTGTTAAATTGGATTCTTAGTTAGATTAATTGAACTTATATTATCAATGTAGACCTAGGTTTGGGTGTAGTCAAGCTGGAAGTCTTTAAGAGTGTGCATTATCCATAAGAGTTGTGCTACACACTCACCTAAAACAACATACTCATCTTCAGTTATGGATAGAGCTACATAGTGTTGCTTTCTGCTACACCAACTTACTAGACTATTTCCTAAAAGTTGGCAGCTTCCACTTGTACTCTTTCTATCTAGTTTACAACCAGCATAGTCAGAATCCGAGTATCATGACAGGTCAAAAGTTGAGGTCCTAGGATACCAAATCCCTACATTTAGAGTGCCCTTGATGTATCTAAGTATTCTTTTTAGGGCTGCTAAGTGCGTTTCCTTAGCATAGGTTTGGTATCTAGCACACATTTCTACTGCAAAAAGAATATCGGGTCTGCTGGCTGTAAGGTAAAGTAGACTACCAATTATACTTCTATATAATTTAAGGTCTACGGGTTTGCCATCAGGGTCACTATCTATTTTTACATTTGCGGCCATAGGGGTACTTATGCTTTTGGAGTTATTCATTTTGAATTTCTTTACTAACTCCTTAGCATATTTGGATTGATGGACATAATTTCCATCCCTAGTTTGCTTAATTTGTAACCCTAGAAAGAAGTTGAGCTCACCAACTAAACTCATTTCGAATTCGTTTTCCATTATTTTTACAATTTCTTTTAAGAAGTTTGAGTTGGTGGATCCAAAATTATATTATCAACGTAGATTTGGGCAATAAAGATTTCTTTTTCTAAGGTCCTAATAAAAAGGGTTGAGTCAATTTGTCCCTGTTTAAATTCCTTAGAAATGAGGTAGGTTGATAGACGTTCATACCATGCCCTAGATGCTTGTTTTAGTCCATATAGTGCCTTATTGAGTCTGTAAACATGGTCAGGTTTTTCTAGGTCCTCAAAACCGGGGGGTTGTCCTACATAGACTTCTTCCTTAATAAATCCATTTAGAAAAGCTGACTTTACATCCATTTGGTAGAGTTTAAATCCTTTATGGGATGCAAAGGCTAACAACATCCTAATGGATTCAAGTCTGGCTACTGGGGCATAGGTTTCGTCATAGTCTAACCCTTCGACTTGACTGAACCCTTTGGCTACTAAGCGGGCTTTATTTCTAACTATTTCTCCTTGGTCATTTAGCTTATTCCTAAACACCCACTTAGTGTCAATAATGGATTTGCACTCAGGTTTAGGTACTAGTTCCCAGACTTGGTTCATTTCAAATTGGGCTAACTCTTCTTGCATCACTATGATTCAATCAGGATCAGGTAAGGCTTCCTCTATAGTCTTAGGTTCAATTTTTGAAATCAGTGCAATCTGACCAAGATTTCTATAGGAAGACCTAATTCTGACTCCTAAGGTTGGATCACCCACAATTTGATCAGTTGGGTGTCTGAGTCTGGGTTTCTTGGTTTTTCTAGAACTTGGTTCAGCCTCAGGTCCGGCTGGTCGGTTCGGTTCAGTATTTGGTTCAACTACTTGGTTTGGTTCAATTAATGGTTCAATTGACTCAATAGTTGGTTCAATAGTTAGTTCATTTAGGGGTTTAATTTGTGGTTCAATAAGTTGTTCATTATGTTCGTGATCAATATTTGATGGATTTAGATATGGATTATCAGATTTTGAATTAATTTCCTCATCAAATATTAGATTTGTTGTTTCTTCAATTTTGTTAGTTTGTTTGTTGTAAACCCTATAAGCCCTGCTTGTTGTTGCATATCCTAAGAAGATCCCTGGGGTTGACTTAGACTGGAATTTACCTAGATAGTCCTTGGTGTTTAGGATATGGACTTTGCACCCAAAGACCCTTAGATAATGTAGATTTGGAAGTCTATGATAGTATAATTCATAGGGAGTTTTATTATGTCGTTTGTTAATTAAGACTCTATTTTGGATATAGCAAGCCGTACTAATTGCTTCTGCCCAAAATTGGTTAGCTAGGTTAAATTCATTGAGCATAGCCCTAGTGGCTTCCTGTAGGGTTCTATTTTTCCATTCAACTATTCCATTTTGCTGGGGGGTTCTAGGACACGAAAATTCATGTATATACTAGCTTATATTACAAAACTCCTCGAACCGTTGATTTTTAAACTCTCCCCCATGATCACTCCTAAGTCTTTTGATTTTGGTATCGTTTTGATTTTCAATTAACTTACAAAAATCAATAAATAGGTTTAGGGTTTCATCTTTAGTTTTTAGGAACCTAACCCAAGTAAACCTAGAGTAATCATCGATAATTACTAAGCAGTACCGGTTTCCGCTTAGTGACTTGGCTCCATGTGAATCAAATAGGTCAAGGTGCAGGAGCTCAAGTGTAGTCTGAGTTAGGTCTAATTGAATTTGTTTGTGATTAGACCTGGTTTGTTTACTTTGGTTGCATGATTTACATATTATGTTTTCATGGTTCTTAATTTTAGGTATTCCTTTAATTAGGCCAAGTTAGGTGATTTTTAAAATTAATCTCAGATTAGTGTGACCTAATTTCCTATGCCAGAGGTTTGATTCTTCTAACTAAGTTAATAAGCATTTAGGTATTAAGGGTAGGTTTATAGTGTAAACATTATTTTTCCTAGTGCCCTTAAGCATGATTTCTGAGTCTTGCAAGTTTCTAATCAGGTAGTTGGAGTTGGTAAAGGTAACTATATAGCCAGCATCACACAATTGACTTATACTAAGCAAGTTAAATTTAAAGTCTTCAACCAACAATACCTTTTTAATAACAAAATCAGATTTGAGTTCAATATTACCTGACCCAATGACTTTGAGTGTAGCATTGTTGCCAAATGCTACTGAGCCTAGGTTCTTGAACTTGAGTTTGGTGAATTTCAATTTGTCTCCAGTCATATGTCTGGAGCACCCACTATCCAACATCCATTGGTCCAAATCTTTATATTCCTACACATAAAGAGTTTATTGATTTGGATCCAATTAGAATTAAGGATAGCCTAAATTGATTTTCACAACCTAGGCTATCTCACCCAATCTAGAGTTATCAATCACATTAACCTTATGGGTTTTTGTGAGACAGGTTTTGAATAGCAATAAAATTTTTATTTTGCAAAATCATGATTAATTTTGAAAAGTTAAATTAATTTTGAAAACAATTTATTATGTTTTAACAATTATTTTTAAATTTACCTTGTAAAAGAAATTATTGAATCTAAGATTAATTGAAATTTGTGTTAGATTCAAATTTTGACAAAGAGTAAATTGAATTTGAATTTCAAAAATTGGCTTCCAGGTCTTGGTGAGGCACAAGGCCTTCTTTGGTCGTAGCTTTATTGGATCATCAACTCTTTCCTTGACAAAGCATTTTAGTGAAATTTCATTTTCAAAATTACTTTTTGAGAAATTCTGGTCTAACTAGTTTGGGTCTTGGATCGGTAGCTTCGGCTAGTTCCGCCAGAATGGCTTCCCTAACATACTATCATCTCACCTACACCCAATACTATGTTGTTCAAATTTCAGTTAATCGGTTTAGTCCTTAATCTAACCAATCCTAGGTCTAAGCATGGTAAATTGCAGAAAATAAATAAACAAGTGATCAAACAATTTTATACTAAGAAAAAGAGTTTATTTAGCTATAAAAATGGTTTTTAAGTTGGCTCCCCCTGGACTAAAGCCACGGTAATAATTAGGCAAGATATGAATCTTGTCCTTGGGGATCTAATACTGTTTTGGTCCAGCTTGGTTGTTCAGGCAAAGTTTGGGTACCCATGCTTGAACTTTGGGTCTAGACTGATTCAGTACAGCATAATATGACCTTTGTCTAAACTTGGTTCGATACCCTAACCCAGATCGATTTAGAACGGACTTCTGTTTTCCAAGGATCATATCAAGACCCTTGGAACCCGAAGTGAATCGTTCCAAAGCTGCTCTAAGTGTTGGAACTTGGATGGCTAGAGAGGGGGGGTGAATATAGCTAGACACTTCAGTTTTAGCACTTATCGAAATTTCTACGACTCAAAGGGTTAGTAGCATAGCGGAAGCAATAAAACAGAGTATGCTGCAGTAAACTATGAAGGATCGTCTAGGCGTGCTAGAGGGGGGGGTGAATAGCACTTTTTCACATTTTGGATCTCTACAGAATTGTTAGCGCAGCGAAAACAATAATAATAAACACAAACAACAAAGAAAGCACTGCTAACAAACTGATTTACTTGGTATCCACCCCTGTCGGGTGACTAATCCAAGAATCCGTCGGTGGATCACACCCCGGATAACCTCCGGCTAACCCTCGTCGCTCCTTATGGGTGGAGAAACCTCACCACAATACCTTGGACACGATCTGGGGACAAAAGACTATTAACTCACTTTACCCAAGCGAGTTTCGTCAAGAATCTCAGCCACCACGAAGTCGTCTTTAAATAGGACTCGGGCTGAAACCCTCGCTCTAGGGCAGTCGACTGGTGCCACTGAAATTCGACCGTTACACCCCAACGTTCGAATTCTCAGCCAACTCACCAGCCACCTACTAGTCGACTGCCCCCAGGGCAGTCGACTGGTCCAGGGCTGAGACCCTTCTGTGAGTTTCATCAGTCGACTGCCCCCAAGGCAGTCGACTGGTCTACTCACCCACCTAAGGTTACCCTTCCTGAGTACATTTCACTCCGCACTCAAATCCTAGGATTTCCCGAGTATAATCACACAGCACTCGTACCCTCACGACTCGACTGACTCCTCCACAACAGCCTCGACTGTTGCCTTCGCGCCCTCTTCATCTTCGGCTCCTGTCCCTCGGATTCACGCAAGCCTCTAGCTTGCCTCCATGCCATCCTTCACGCATGCCTCGAAGTCCGCGCCCATTAGCTCATCGTCCCTGCTCTCCAAGGTCCCTCGGGTGCACACAAGCCTTAGCTTGTCTCCATGCCACCCTTCACCGTACTCAGGCCGTCCAGTCAATTCCATATGTGTAACCTGTACATCCTGCACACTCAACATACACATATGAAATAACAAGAGTAAACCTAACTTAAACCCTTTGCCCAAACATCAAAACCTATGGTCACTCCAGACCATCTTAGGGCTGATTGCTCCAACAAACTAAACCCTAAGTTAATCACAAGAACAAGAACGCTAACAAGAGGATTTACAAGGTTCAGGGATAACTTGCCCCTACTCCTTGGCGTACCCGTAAGGTGGGCGATCCCTTGATCGTCGACAGATCAAGCCCTGGAAAACCCGGATAATAAGCAACCTCATTCTCGGTGGAGTAACCTCTCCACAACGTTTCAACAAGGATAATGTTCTAAGCACAATGAAACAAAAGAAGGATCTTACAGAGCACTTAGGACAGCAAGAACTCAGACAAACTTCTCCCGAGCTCCACTCAGCGCAGATCTCAAGCAAGAATCCCCTTCTTCGTGTCTTCTCGCTGATGGACTCACCAAGCTTTCTGACTCTTCTTCCCAATGCTCAAATAACAGATGGTTGCTTCAAAGATTGCAGTTGCTTGCTCAAGATGATGGAACAATAGATCACACAAGCAAAGTGTGGAGAACTGATCGCGCGTATGCAGTATAGCTATTGGAGTAAGAGTTGTGGAGACTTGTTCACCACTAAGCCTTTAAGTCACCTCTGCTGATCTCAGGTCAAGCCATCTCACTGCAGCCTCCAGCTGCTCACCTGCCAACGCCAGCTACCACTGAGCTCTCCCTGGACTCCCTGAGCTTCCCTCAGCCAAGCTCCAGTCAGCATCTCCAGCTGTTGCAACCTGAGATGGTAAATGGACAAACCTGCTCCAAGGAAAGGCTTCCATTGACTCTCCTTGAGTGTTTGAATCCATCCCTGTCACCTGCACACTTAATCAGAGCATTAACACAGCATATCAAGCATAGAATCAAATATCAGAGATTAAGCGCAGAGAATCAGATATGTTCCGACGCGATCAGAGCGTCTGACAGTGCATTTTGAATTAAAGTGATGAGTCACCGGACCGATCAGAGAGCCTCCTGATCGGTTACCAGACCGATCAAGTTGGGTTCAAACCGATCAGGCTCCATCCTGATCGGTCCCCAACGCTCAATCAGATGTCGTGATTTCTCTGGGACTCCCCTGGACCGATCACCAGACCGATCCCAGGTTGTGGATCGATCAGCAGACCGATCCACCCCTTTGCCGGGCGATTTCTAAGCTTCTCAGTCCAACCCTCCTGATCGGTCACCAGACCGATCAGGCCATGCTCAAACCGATCAGGCTCCATCCTGATCGATCATAGTGAGGAACTCACGACACTTGATCGTTCACCAGAACGGCCTGAAAAGTGCTCTAGATCGGTCACCAGACCGATCAGGAGCAGATCAGTGAGGTTCCCAAAAACCTACTGGATGCTCCCTGATCGGTCACCGGACCGATCAGGAGCAGAGCAGCAGGGGAACTCAACCCACTTGTGGGCTCCCTGATCGGTCACCAAACCGACCAGGAGCTATGCAGTGAGTGAAACGCATACTCCCAGATCGGTCACCAGACCGATCAGTCATCGCTGGATCGGTCACCAGACCGATCCACGAAGGAGCACCGTGCCAACTTCCCTGATCGGTCACCAGACCAATCCAGGGACTCCAACCTAGACCTCCAAGCTAGGTTTCATCCAACCTAGCCCTCCAAGCTAGGACCTGACCCTCCAAGCCAGGATTTCATCCAACCTAGCCCTCCAAGCTAGGACCTGCCCCTCCAAGCCGGGATTTCATCAACCTAGCCCTCCAGTCTAGGACTTTTCACATAACCCTCCAAGTTGAGACTTTTCGCCTAACCCTCCAAGTTAGGACTTTTCACCTAGCCCTCCAAGCTAGGACTTTTCACCCAACCCTCCAAGTTAGGACTTTTCCACACCTAGCCCTCCAAGCTAGGGTTTTCCACACCTAACCCTCCAGGTTAGGATTTTCCACACCTAGCCCTCCAAGCTAGGATTTTCCACACCTAACCCTCCAAGTTAGGACTTTTCCACACCTAGCCCTCCAAGTTAGGATTTTCTCACACCTAACCCTCCAAGTTAGGATTTCATCAAACTTAGTCCCACTAGGTATGTCTAGTCCACGACCACGACTTAATCCCAATCATAATCATCAACCTAAACTAAAATCGGTGTCAACACCAAAACAACAATCAGGGTCAGACTGCATCAACAATCTCCCCCTTTTTGTTGTTTGACAATCCGATTTTAAGTTTAGGGATTCGAAATCAATTTCCTCAAATTTCAGAATCATAGGGGAATCAGGATCCTCCCCCTACAACATTATCATCCCAAACTTAACCAATCATACTCTCCCCCTTTGTCAAACACCGAAAAGGGTGTAGACAGGTTGTTAAGTTTAATCATACTCCCCCTTAACCCTAGGGGTTTTCCGAAACAACAAAAGATTTGATTGAATTTTGAAAGCATATGAAAACATATGATAAAGATATAGAACATGGTGAAACAATCATATGTATCATATGAACATGGCCTCATAAGCAAAATCATAGCAACGCATAATATCAGATGAATGAAGCATAAGCAAAATCTAGTCATAGATGTAAGGCATAAAACATAGCCTGAAAAGTCAAGTGCATCATACATCAAAACCAGACAACTAATTAGATGCATATCAATGCATCAAGGTCAAGGCAAATGCGGCACAAGGCCATAAAAATCAAGTCATGAGGCATACAACCCGAAAGTCATACAATCCAAACAGTCAGATAGTCAAATCACAAGCATATGCAGAGTATATCAACCATCGGCGGGGGAGGGGGGTCATCATGCATAGGGTCATCCATCGTGGCATCATCAGGAGCAAAAGACCCAGGTGCAGCACTGCCGGAGGGCGCATCTCCCAGAAATGTGTGGCGGCGCCACTCATCATACCAAGTCTGCTGTAGCATATGAACCCCGGAGATATCAGACTCCACCGCGGTCAGTCTGCGATCGAAGGAGTGAAAACCCGAGCGGACCTCCTCACGATAGAGCTCTCTCAAGTGAAGATCATGCTGGATCGTCCGATCCAGCTCAGAAATCTGCCAGCGTAGGTCCGGCTCATAATCGTAGTCAGCAGCAGCAGCAGCGGGAGCCTCCTGATGTGCAGCAGCATCTGCTGGTGCCTGAAAGTGTGGACCTCCCCCAGGTAGATCACCAAGACCCCTCCCATCCTTCCAAACCAGTGCCCGATCATGATCTCGAATAATGATACCAGACTTGGTGAATGCTCGCCTGCCAAGTCGGCAATCCTGCCTAACCATGGGCACTGTTCGGCCCTTGGTTACATCAACACCCACTGACATAAGCCAGTCGGTGATGACGTGACCAAATGACATATAGATAGTGCGTCGGCTCAGCTCTCTATAGGATAAGATGGACTGAAAAATGCTCTCCATGATGTCAAAGTCCATGTGGCGGTGCATACCATAGAGCATCAGGCAATGATAGGGACGGATCTCGATCAAGGGCTTTGAAGTGATAGGCAAGATGCAATTGGTGATTATCTTGAAGAGGATGTAGTCAACAGGAGCAAGTCGTAGGGCTGCAAAAGTCGAAAAATTGGGCCCTAACTCGTCAAGACCAGCTGGTCGTGGATGGCCAAAGAAATGTTGGTAAATGCTGTCGGGGGTAACGTCCGCGAAAGGAGCCAACAAAGGGTCAGGGAGCTCAGGATAGATAGAATACAAGTTAGGCGAACGACGACCGCCCAGATACTCTGCCAGAATCTCATAAGAGAAATCAAGATTTCTCTTGGCGACTCGAGTGGTGAATTCAAAGCCCTCTTGAGGTCCTTGCTGAAGGTTGTTGTAAAACTCAGAAACAAGGTCATAATTTATCGTCCGCTCCAGGGAGAGAAGAAAGCCAAGGTTGTAGAAGGTGACTATCTCCATGATGGAGGGACAGTGCTCGGATAGATAGAAAGGGAACATAAATTGATCGACAGGAGAGCAACTTGAAGGTTTTGGATTGAAATGCCTGTTCACAGGCAGCGTTGGGGAAACGAGAACTTGAAGAAGGCTGAGGCCTTCGGGAGGGCGCGGAAGAAGAAGGGGCTTTGCCCTTTGAGCTGCCCTCCACTGGTTCTTTTCCCTTTGACGATCTTCTAATGGATTTGAAGAGATGATCATGACAACAGATTAAATCAAATGAACAAGGTTGAATTGATCACATGAACATAGGTTTAACCAAGATTTGATCACGGGAAGAATAATCAAGTGACCAAATCAGTGAACATAAGGTAAGACATTGAATACATTAGTCATAAACCAAGGAATTGATCAGATGAGATGAGATTTAATCAGTAAAATTTTAGGTCAAGACAAGGAAGGTCACGGCAAGAGTAGGGTTGCACCACAAAACGAAAACACCATTAGAAAGAACATGGTTAGCTGTTAGAATGATAAGCATCAAATGAAAATCATACACAAATCTTACTTTGGTGCCATGAAGTGCTTGGTTGAAGAAAACACCCGGCTGAGTTGCGCAGAGAACAGCACACTCAAATGGTGCTTTGCGAGAGAGAACACAGCAGCAAACAAGAACCTCCTAGCGCAGAAGAGAAGAACTCTCGCGCACAGAGAGAAGATCGCACACGCACGGGAAGAAGAAGGAGAACTCACGCGCAGGAAGAGAACTCATGCACGGCAAAAGGATGCGCAAGAGGGGAGTTTCGGCGCTTGTAACGCCCGCTTTTTTTTTCGTAAAGCGGCGTTACGCTAACATACGTAGGGGCATGTGAACATCGTAATGCAGCGGAATAATTTAAACTTACACATGCATGCACCTAACTATCCTTTCTAACATAGTGACATGGGAACTTAGCATATTAACATCATACTTAACATCATGTCATAAAATCATATAAGTCATCCATTAGGCACATAAGTAGCAAGTGTAAATTGTTCTTGACAACACCATCCTAGGTTTAGCATAAGGCTTGTAAGTATATCTTTCCTTGACCAAGTCACTACCACACACATATTCTTTCCCCTCCTGCTGCTTCCTTATTGTCCTCTTGCTTGATCTGCGGTATAAGGAAAATAAGACTATAAGCATATAGGCTTAGTAAGACCCTTTCCTACTCACTAAAATCATTCGTCACTTAATCATGAGCACATGAAACATTAACATGACTTGGTGCTTTACATAGAACATAAGCATATAAAATCATTTGGCATGACATAGTTCTTACATAGTACATGAGCATAAAATACACTTAACATGGCATGATACATGGCATAAATATAAACATAAATATACTTAACATGGCATGATTCCTAATATAAAACATGCGCATATTCTTAATATAAACATAAGCATAAAACATTTACTATCATGCATAATTCTTAACATAAACATAGGCATAAAACATTTACTATCATGGCATAATTCTTAACATAAAACATAAGCATAAAACATTTTCTATCATAGCATAATTCTTAACATAAAACATAAGCATAAAACATTTTCTATCATGGCATAATTCTTAACATAAAACATAAGCGTAAAACATTTTCTATCATGGCATAATGCATAACATGAATGAATGCATGAGTCAAATGCATATACGTAAGGATGCTTAATTTTAAATCATACTTTTAAATACTTAAACATAATCATCACATCATTGGGGTCCCCGGCTTGTACCACATACATACATCATATGCGCGCATCCCTAAGTAAATACGAGGTAGCTAGTCTCGACCTACTAGGGTAAGGACAGCTACGATAGTCCCCGAACCGAGGCGTTCTTAAGGTGTCCATCCCTGTTGGACAGCTTCGGTAGTCCCAGAACTGTGGACAGCTACGGTAGTCCAACACCGAGGCGTTCTTAAGGTGCCCATCCCTTGGACTCATACTTTGGTCCGATACAAGCCCATTCATAAAGTAAAATATCTTCACATGCTTCATCATTCATAGCACATACATTGCATACTTAAAGATATGAACATAATCTTGTTACATGACATACTTGGCATTTCATCATTCATACTTAATTCATATCATCATTATAACTTCATCATTCATACTTATCATTCGTACTTAAGACATGAACCTTATCTTCATTCATCTTCTTTATTCATAAAACATGACATACATACATAATCATAGTATCCATCATAGAGCATGCATGGGTAAAATTCATGTGAATAGGATACATACGACTTAGGTTCATGGCATCCTACATTACTTAGGTTTATATCATTCATCATAGAATAGCATAGACCTTCATAAACATATACCTATTATAGGCATTTAGCAACATACATGCATCATTCTATATAGCATGACCCTACATCAAATATATGTGTTCATGGAATATGGTTAAAACATTCATGAATGGACATAGCACATAACTTAAACATACAAGGTCATGGCATATAACCCATAAAGCTAGGGTTGTAGGTAGCATAAACATTCTTGCAACATCCTTAACATATACATACATCATAGTAACCTATAAACAAATATCATTGGAACCTTAACCCAACCCAAACCCTAGTTTCTTGACTTGGCCGAAAGTTCATGGGTGGAGGCTCCCTTATTCAATCAACATGAAAGGTTCCATAAGTAAAAAGGAAATTCATACATTACATACAAAGCCATAGGGAACCATTAGATCTCATAATTGGAGCTAACCCTAATTTTATTAGCCCTACCCTTGACCTTGGCTGAAACCCTAGAGGGTCACAAGCATATGGAAAAATTCATATAATTCCTATTTTACATCTAATACCTTTCATATAATACCATAGGAAGCCATTAGAACCCTTGCTTGGAGTTAACCCTAACCCCTTGCCCTAAAACTCATCTTGGCCGAACCTTACAAGGGTCACAAGGCTTATAAAAATTCATATCAATCACCATTAACACCCCTTGTAACATGAGGAAACATAAGAAACTTGCTTGAAGAGTTAGATCTAAACCCAACCATGAAACCATGGTGGTGGCCGAAACCCTAGAGGGTATTAGGGTACTCCAAAAATTCTCCAAATCCTATTTTATTCTTTATTCATCATAAGAAAGCATTAGAAAACATGAGTGAGATTTTTAACATCATTTTTGGACCCAAAAAGCATGGTGGCCGAAACTTACAAGGTCATAATCCATGATTTTTCTCAATACAAATCCTAAACAATCATCTTAAATCATGATAAACACATAACTATTATACCACAGGTGAGGGAGTCTTACCTTGGTTATAGACCTTAGATACGGAGGAGGATGAAGACCTTGTTGTCCCTTGACCACCCCTAGCTTTTGTAACCTTGTAAAAAGCCTTGGATCTTGAAGGAGAGGCCTTCTTGTGAACATTTCCCAAGGGAGAACCCTCCTATGGGGTTCGGCTAGAAGGAGGAAGAAGAAGGAGAGGAGAGGCTTGGTGGATGAAGAGAAGAGGAATAACTATCTTAAGTGTTAAGTTATCATCCCTCTCATTTATACACAATGAAGAGGGGGCAAGTGAAGAGACATGGTGCCTCCTCTCATGGTGACTCTTCACTTCCTTTAGCCTTAACAAAAATTCACTTCATTCCCTCATAGCACTCCCTTGCTAGGTGAATTGGTTAGTACATGCATGATGGTATACTAGGTCCAAGGTTCAATCCTTGGTGCATGCACTTTATTTTTATTTTATTTTTTTCCTTATTTTCGAAAATTCCCTAAGACTCACCCATAATCATGCTAATATTCCTAATTAAAACCCATTTATATTTATATTAAATTCTACCTAAAATCCACTAATAACCATGGTACTAGGAAAGCCCATATAAGGCCCATTAGTACTTAGCTTCTCAATTTAAATGGAAAAATCATGGATAACTAGTCTAAAATTCGTACTAGTATCTCTATGTTCCTCAAACACTATCTAGACATGATCAATATTTTTAAAAAAAATATTGAGAAAATTTTTCGGGTCGTTACAATCCCCCATACCTCGTGAAAGTTCGTCCTCGAACTTAGAATAGCTCCGGGTACTTGCGTCTCATCTCGTCCTCGCGTTCCCAGGTAGCTTCCTCGAACCGTTGACTTTGCCATAGGACCTTGACTAAAGGTACCTCCTTGTTCCTTAGCTTCTTGACTTCCCAATCCAAGATCTGGATAGGTTGACTTTCAAAACTTAAATCCTCCTGAACTGGTATTGTCTGTGGCTCGATCACCTGATCTGTGTTTAGAATACACTTCTTGAGCAACGACACATGAAACACGTTATGGATAGCCGACATCTCTTGAGGCAGCTCTAGTTCATATGCCACCTTGCCAACTCTTTTCAGAATCGGGTACGGCCCCACATAACGCGGACTTAGTTTTCCTTTCTTCCCAAATCTCGTTACCCCTCTCATAGGAGCCACCTTGAGGAATACCAAATCTCCAACCTCAAATTCCAGTGGCCTACGCCGAACATCCGCATAATTCCTCTGCCGGCTCTAAGCAGCTTCTATCCGTTGTCGAATGTTTTGTATAGCTCGGGTGGTGTCATCGATGAGATCCGTCTTAAGCCCCATTTCCTTCCTTTCACCACCTTCATACCAACAGATCGGAGACCTACATCTCCTCCCGTACAAAGCTTCATAGGGTGTCATTCCGATAGTAGCTTGGTAGCTATTATTGTATGCGAATTCCGCTAAACATAAATATCGACACCAACTTCCTTTGAAATCCAGGGCACAATCTCTCAACATATCCTCCAGTACTTAATTCACTCGTTCAGTTTGCCCGTCAGTCTGAGGGTGAAAAGCGGTACTGAATCGTAGTTTAGTGCCGAGAGACTTCTGGACGCACTCCCAAAAATGTGAGGTAAAGCGACCATCCCTATCTGAGATGATGGTCTTGGGAACCCCATGAAGTCTGATTATCTTCTTAGCATATAATTGAGCCAGTTGCTCAATCGAATAAGTCATTTTGATTGCTAAGAAGTGAGCAGACTTCGTCAACCTGTCCACTATTACCCATATTGCATCATATCCGTTCGTAGTCTTAGGAAGTCCTGAAATGAAATCCATAGAGATATCTTCCCATTTCCATTCCGAAATTGGAAGTGGTTGCAGAACTCCTCCGGGTCGTTGGTGTTCTGCTTTCACTCGTTGGCAAGTCAGGCAAGTACTAACATGCCGAGCCACATCTCTCTTCATACCGGACCACCAGAATTTTTCCTTCAGGTCATGATACATTTTGGTGGATCCTGGATACATCGAATAAGGAGTTCCATGAGCTTCTATTAATATTTCTCTCCGCAGCTTCGGATCATTAGGGATACATAGACGATCCCTAAGGTAGAGTACTCCCCCGTTGGCGAAATGAAAACCATCGCCCTTTCCTTCTAGGATCTCCTGCTTGATTCTCTGAAGACTCGGATCACCATTTTATTTTTCCAATATGTCCTCAAACAACATCTGTAACGCTCGCCCTTATATCTACTCTCGGGGCGAGGTTACGTACAATCAATCATATAATTTTTAACACAAAATAAAAACAAAAGTGCAAGGACTAAGTACTGAGCATGCTTGTTTAAAACTATCAAGTGATATTTACAAGTGCTAAGCATACTAGTCAGTGCATGCCAATCAGATATCATGCTTTAAGGATTAGAACATGGTAGGTGCATAGCAAGTTCAGTAACACATAAATCATGATAGTGAGGTTATACATTCCATTGCAAGGCATCATGAATTCACATCCTAGAACATCATTTAGAAGCATAGTCATAGGTTTCCATGCATAATAACAGTTCATAAGATTGAGTCTAAAGGAAGTCTAGAACATCATGTGAAATATCGTAATCAAGAGTTATCCTATAACATGATAGGTTCACAAGTAGTTCAACTCACAACATAATCAAACATAATCGAGTATAAGAGTAATCCAAGTGTAATCACTAATATTCATAATCAAGGAAACATCAACATAAGCATAGTAAAGTAGATATAAGAATCTTTCTTTCCCGAGCCACCACCCCATACATCTTCAGCCCTCCTGCCTCTTCCTTTAGTTTAAGTGTCTCTTACCCTTATCTGTAGCATAAGACAACACATAAACTAGTAAGCACAAATGCTTAGTAAGGATCCTGTCCTACTCGCAAAATCCATACGAAAGAATACAACATGTACACATAATGAATCATAAGCATGAGTTTATCATAGCATACTAAACATCAAAGTTTCTAAGCAAGCAGTATAAAGTATCTCAAGCATACCCTTCACATATAATAAATGTTTTCAAAACAATTCCATAAAGGTATTACTTAAAAATACTTTAACATCATATAGGGGCCCAGTTGTGTACCACATCAAGCGCGTTCCCTAATGAATTGGAGTAGCGAGCCACCAACCCATTAGAGCAGGACCCTTCCGTCCTACCGGAGCCATGACCTTCAATTAACATGTACCCCGGATTTGTTTAACGACCCCCTTCCGAGTCGGGTACACAACTTTCAAAGTAAAATACTTATCATGCTTTTATATATATGCTAAGGAGTACTCCAAATCCACTCTCAAGGGACACACCACTCTTCAAGGGTGCTCATGATCCCATAGGGATACACCACACAACATAAGGGGTGCTCTTGATCCCATACTTAGTGGAGTATCCTTTCAGGCATATTAACATACACATCACATGCAATTCATAAGGGTGCCCCATGGGCTATAAGACATGCTCATACATACATCATATTTTAACCACTTAAACATACTTTATATATGACAAGATTGGTCACATAAATCATATTCATATCATAGGAAGTGGTAGCATGCTTCATGGATTAATTTAATTCTTCCCAACCCTAAAACTAGGGTTTGGCCGAAAGTCATAGGGTAGGGGTAAGTTAGGTTTTTGACATCAAACACCTCATACAAGCATCACATATATATACATCATGTATCATACTAAGCATAGCATACATCATAGGGTAATCAACCTTCACAACCCTAATGTTTCATGCATGGCCGAAAGTTACATGCTAAGGAAAGTTAAGTTTTCCAATCAAGCATTACATTTAAACATCACATGCATATACATATCATCTTACTAAACATAAACATATCTCATAGGGTAGTTTAACCTTCACAAACCCTAACCTATTCATGTTGGTCGAATAGTGTAGGGTAGGGGGAATTAGGGTTTTTGAAATCAAACATTCACACAAACATTTACACAAACACCTCACATACATATCATGCAACATATTAAGCATAGAATACATCATAGGAAAATCATGCAACCCTAAACCCTAATTCTTCTAGGGTTGGGCAAAAGTGTAGGGTAGGGAAAAAGTTGGGTTTTTGTAACCAAACATTTATACAAACACCTTGTCTACACTATCACACAATACACTAAGCATGGATACATCATAGGATAATCATGCAACCCTAAACCCTAATTTTCATGCCTTGGCCGAAACATATAGGGTGTTCAACCCTAGTTTTTGTCATCACGACATGAAGGGAAACAACATATGTCATACCCTAAGTCCCAAGGGGTCTCCTCATGCATCAAGGAGTAGCCAAGGTCTCCCCCTTGGTGGTGGCCGAAACTTACACAAGGGAAAAACTCCCATTTTCGAAAATGAAAAGGAGAAGGAATCATGCACAACAATTACACTGCAGGCGAGGGGATACTTACATCCTTTCGCTTGAAATTCACCTTCTCTAAATCCTTAGGGTACCCTTGGTTGAAGGAGGGGTGAGAGTTCCCGTTGCTAGAACTTCTCTAAGACCCTTGGCCCTAGTAGAGGGCAAGATCCTTGGATGGGGTCTTCTTCCTTCCAATTCCCTAGGGTTAGAACCCTAGGGTGTATTTTCGAAAATGAAAAGGGAGAAAGAGCTTCTAGATTTCGGTGGGGAGAGTGGGGAAGAAGAAGAATGGAAGTTATTCCTCCCTCTCCCTCTCTTATTTATACTATTCTCATGAAGGGACATGTCTCTTCACTTCCCTAGCTTTAACGAGCACGTTTCTTATTCTCTCAACATGAAACACTCTTGGTGCATTGGTTAAGACATGGTTAGTGTAACTAGGAGGTTCAAGGTTCGATCCTTGCTTCCTCCTTTCTACACTTTCTTTTTTATCACATTTTGCACTAATCCACATCAAAGCCCATTAAGCCAAGCCCATCATGACATTTCATAATAATGTTTCATGAATTCATAATATTACATAAGGATGAAAAATTGGGGTGTTACAACATCGGTGCTAGTGTCATGGTGGAAAGCCGTCCGGAGATGACCTTGACTCCAAAATTAATAATTTCTCTTTTGAGTGGCCGAGGTAATATAGATATGGACATCAAGGTGGTACTTGACTTTCGACTGAGTGCATCGGCCACTTTGTTTGCCTTCCCTGGATGGTAGAAGATCTCGCAGTCGTAGTCCTTCACCAACTCCAGCCATCGGCGTTGTCGCATATTCAAGTCTTTCTGAGTGAAGAAGTATCGCAGACTCTGGTGGTTTGTATAAATTCTGCACTGTGATCCATACAGATAATGCCTCCATATCTTAAGAGCGAAGACCACCGCGGCCTGTTCTAGTTCGTGAGTGGGGTAGTTCTGTTCATATTCCTTGAGTTGCCTAGAGGCAAAAGCAATGACCTTACCACTCTGCATAAGTGCAGCTCCAAGTCCTAGTTTGGAGGCATCACTGTACATATCGAAGTTCTGATTACTTTCCGGAAGGGTAAGAATTAGAGCACTGGTAAGTCTCCTTTTTAGCTCCAAGAAACTCCTTTCACAGTTCTTCATCCACTCGTACTTTTTATCTTTCCGGGTGAGAGCCGTTAGAGGAGCTGCAATTCTCGCGAAGTCCTCCACAAATTTTCGGTAATAGCCCGCCAGCCCGAGAAAGCTTCTGATTTCATTGGCGTTCTTTGGCCGGCTCCAGTTATTCACAGCTTCAATCTTTGTTGGATCTACCATAACCCCGTCTTTGGAAATAATATGGCCCAAAAAGCCCACTTGGTCGAGCCAGAACTCACATTTGGAGAATTTTGCGTACAGTTGCTTTTCTCGAAGAATCTGTAATACTATCTTCAGGTGCTCGCCATGCTCTTCTTGGGTCCTCGAATAAATAAGGATATCGTCGATGAAGACGATCACAAATTTGTCGAGGAAAGACGAGAATACCCGATTCATAAGGTCCATAAACATAGCAGGAGCGTTTGTCACGCTGAAGGGCATAACAACGAACTCAAAGTGCCCGTACCTTGTTTGGAAAGCCGTCTTCGGAATATCCTCCTGTTTTACTCTAAGTTGATGATAACCAGACCTCAGATCAATTTTCGAGAAAACAGTGGCTCCCTTTAATTGGGCAAACAGGTCATCTATCCTCGGAAGGGGATACCTGTTCTTGATCGTTACGTTGTTCTGCGCTCGATAATCTATGCACATTCGCATAGATCCGTCTTTCTTCTTCACAAATAGTACCGGAGCTCCCCACGGGGAATGACTAGGGCGAATAAGTCCCTTATCCAGCAACTCCTGTAGCTGTTCTTGAAGCTCCTTTAATTCAACCGGCGTCATACGGTAAGGTGCCTTGGAGATCGGGTTAGTACCAGGAACCAATTCGATCTCGAATTCCACTTCTCTATCAGGAGCTAATCCTGGTAATTCATCTGGGAATACCTCTGGGCACTAGTGGAAAAAAGGCTTTTAACACCGGTTATTTTCGACTTTTAACACCGGTTCCGGAACCGGTGTTGATCCAGTCGGCATTGTAAGTATAGACTTTTAACACCGGTTAACAAACCGGTGTAATATATAGATTTAACACCGGTTAATAACCGTTGTTAAAAGTTCAATTATGAGGCGGGAAAGCCATTTTAGACACCGGTTATTTTAAATAACCGGCGTTCAAACATCATTTTTAACACCAGTTCTGGAAACAACCGGTGTTAAAACATCATTTTTAACACCAGTTCTGGAAACAACCGGTGTTAAAACATCATTTTTTAACACCGGTTCTGGAAACAACCGGTGTTAAAAATGATGTTTTAACACCGGTTCTAGAAACAACCGGTGTCAAAAGTCTTAATTTTTTATATAAATTTCATATTTATTTTTATTTATAATTTTTCTAGACATATAAAAGAACACAATAATATAATAGTTTATCCATAATCAATAACACACCATGAATTAAGTAAATGCAACATCCAATTAGTTTCAAAAACAAAACAATCCATGTATTTTACAACTATCCATTTTTCTTTCAACAAAAGCAAAATGTAAATCAAATAACACATTATACTCCTACTCGCTATGTGATTTTCCAAGCAAAGACAATGTAGAAGCTTGCCACACGAGTTTGCAAGTAAACGATCTAGTCCAAGATCAAATAGTGAGGAGTACGTTGCAGAACTTCGACCAGCTTAGCATTCCATCTCTTATAAGCGTCTTGCATATTTCCATACAGTACTTGAGTCAAGCTTGAATTTCTTTTCATGCTTTGGCGTGCAGTGGCTACCAGTCGATTGCGAAGCAACTGTGAGAAAATTCCAATGAAAAAATATCAAATAATGCTACGGAGAGAGAAGCAATATAATCAATCATTCACAATTTGGAGCTTACTTGGTGTTTGAGGGTGGCCAAACTTTTCGTGTGCATTGGAGATTGTGGGATGACACCATTTGAAGGTGAAACTCCAATAAGACCACATAACAAGGTCTGGCCAGCAAAACCAAGTAAATGATTCAGGAGTCAGATGCCATTTGAGATTTAACCAAAGAACTAGCTAGAGGCAGATAGATTAAGGTATAGTACCAAGAATCCCAAAACCAGTAAATCATAATGAATGATGGGGGCTTTCTTATCTTAGTTTTGTTTCAGTTCGTTAGAATCAGTCCACTAAAGGGAGGGAATGGAATTCAAAGCCTAAAGATTAGAGAGAAAAGACACAAGTTTCTTCATAACAACAAAAGATTTGGCAAAGGAAGATGAGCACACTATATATAAAGAGAATGATTCCAGACTAGGATGCAGTTACCCAACCGATCCTTGATCAGAAGCTACTTAAGTTGATGGATCCAAAATAATTCCCAGGAGAAAAAGGTTCTGCCAGAATAGAAGATATCAAGTTTAGGAAGTTAGATAAAATGGTGTATCCAGATATCATATTGGGAACAATCAAAATGGAGTTCATATCTGGAGTAGCTACATCAACAGCAGAAAACTGCTATTCAAATGACTATTAACAAATCAAAGGACTAAGTGACACCAACAAAAAGAATTGGGAACGATTCACAATAAACGTATCAAACCAAATCATAAAAAGAAACAACCACCGAGTTGAAGATATGTGT
This sequence comes from Boesenbergia rotunda, assembly GCA_024364735.1. Taxonomy (NCBI): domain Eukaryota; kingdom Viridiplantae; phylum Streptophyta; class Magnoliopsida; order Zingiberales; family Zingiberaceae; genus Boesenbergia; species Boesenbergia rotunda. The sequence goes on along the minus strand of JAGFNQ010001346.1, from coordinate 358,372 downwards.
TAATTTATTTATGTTGCAAATTGAGCTAACATTACTTGCATGCAATACTTCTACTTCAAAGAAAATCTCAATTCAGATTAGATTAACCTATACCCAGATTCCTCTGTAGTGAGATAGTTCCAGTATCTCCGATCATCAATCCCTGTTATCAGCAAAGCCCTCGAAGAAATTGACATACAGATTCCACCACTGGTCCTCTCAAGCCAAAATTCCTACAGTTAAATAGACAAACCATAATATCATAGCTAAAACAAGCATGTGATGAGAAAGACTCCCAAAAGAAACACCTTTACTTCTTTGATTCTTCTCCAGCCATCACGAAATTCCAATCTGTTACTAAAGCCAAGAAATCAACAATCGAACCCCCCAAATTCACGAAATAAACTTCAAGCTACGATCAATCTTGAAGAGAAAAAGGAAAGATACGATCCAATATACAAATCCAAAACATTCGGGAAAAAAAAATCGGAAGGAAGATTTTTTACGATTATACTTTCTTTGTTTATAATGCAAGGAATCGTGATCGGAACACATCAATGACCTGAATTACTTGCAGAATGTCAAGAAATATATGAGAAGATGAACCCAGAACACACACCTTGGTACCCCCATCAAAGGGAACCGGACGACAAAGCCGCGCATAGATCTCTTTCTTGCAAAGACGGCTCTTTTTGTAAGGGTTTTCATCATCCGAGGTCAACGCCAACAGATGCCGGTAATTCCTCGGGAGCTTCGTCTCCCACACCGAGTCTGAGGAGGAAGCCCCACGAAATGTCCGGCTGAGCCGGGCCGCCCGGCAGATTTCCAGCGGCTCAAGGTAGGCAAGAACCGCCGCGACGTAGTTCTCCGGGAGATCCCCCAGCCTCGTCGGGAGGCCGCCCGACTCACCATCCGGCCCCATGGTGCTCGACACTCCGACGCCCATCTTCCCTACGCAAAGAAGCAACACCTCGTCAGCGCCGCCGACGAACCAACAAAAAACCCCCCAACTTTTGACTCGCGAGCCTTACCCAAGCACCGCTAGGACGAAAAATTCACAGAAAAACAAGAACTTTGGGGAGGGAGAAGAGATACGGATCCAAGCAGACCATCTTCCAACCTCGCGAGCTTTCTCTGAAACAAAACTAATGAATGCGCGCGCCTTCCGTGTGTCGCACACAGCCCGCTAGGGGGTTGCAAGAAACAAATTAAGCAGAGGAAATATATGACCGACCAAAAGTTAGACTATTATAATTGACATGTATGACTTAATTAAGAACAAGACATGCGCGCGAAAAACATATGACCACGGTTATTTACAAAACCATAGTCAAATATATTTTTAACACCGGTTGTTAAAAGAACCGGTGTTAAAAGTATTTTAAAGTTCAAATAATTATAACATATGACCCCGGTTATTTATAAAACCGTAGTTAAATATATTTTTAACACCGGTTGTTAAAAGAACCGGTGTTAAAAGTATTTTAAAGTTCAAATAATTACAAAAATGCCACCGTCTTTTTTTTTAACACCGGTTTTATTAAAACCGGTGTTAAAAGCCGTTGTTAAAGGTCTTTTTTGTACTAGTGGGGTAATCTCATACAACCCTGACATCTTCCAGCTTCTGGTTCTTCATTTGACTGGCATCAACCACATATGCTAGAAACCCAGTACATCCTTTGTTTAACATCTTCTGAGCTTGGATAGTTGATAAGCATTTCCCGGTTCTTTTCCTTGGCTCTCCAATGAATTCAAACATAGAACCTATCTCAGGTCGAAAGACCACCTTTCGCTTATGGCACTCAATAGAAGCACCGTATTTACCCAGAAAATCCATTCCCATTATAACATCATAATCATGCATGTCGAGTACTATCAGATCGCAGTAGAGTTCCCTTTTTGCGATTCCGACCGGCACCACACGCAGCACGTGAGTGGATGTCATTATTTCTCCCGAAGGCAGGGTCGTTAAGAACTTGCAGTCTAACACTTGCGGAAGCATATCTATCTTCTTGGTATATGGCACAGAAATGAACGAGTGCGTTGCCCCAGTATCAAATAATGCAGTAGCGTACTGACTGAAAATAAGTATCTGACCTGTGACAACTGTAGAAGCTTCCACAGCGTCCTCCTTGGTAACCGAGAAAACCCTGACATTTGTCATAGTCAGTTGGGCCTCCAGCATCGGGGTACCTTCCAGCTCAGCTTGCATATAGTGTAGTTTCGCTGGGGCACCTTGGTACTAGACGAGTTGTTGGGGAGGGGCCTGGTTCTTGGTAGGACAGTAAGCCACCATATTCCCTTCTACTCCACAGGTGAAACACTGGTTCGTACCTTTACGACATTCCCCGGGGTGCCTTTTTCCGCATGTCACGCACAGGAAAGGCTTGGCCTGTTTATTTGCTGGGCCCCCTTGGGGGTTGTTCCATGGCATTCGTTTACCACTCTGGTCTCCCTTCCAGTTGATATTGGCACCCTGGGGTTTTTGCCCTCTTTCATTTAGCGCCTTCCTTTGCTGATTGATATTGTTTAGATAGTGCTCAGTGAGTAGGGCGCTACTAAATAGCTCCTCGGCGGTCTGCGGTCTGTTAACTCCGCCGGCCACGTTTAGATCTATTTCGGGTCGCAACATTTTCAGCATCAGTCGGACCCTTTCTTTCTCTGTGTGGACCAGCTCGGGGCATAGACGAGCCAGTCGGTTGAATTTCTTCACGGCTTCATTGACCGAGAGGTCGCCCTGTCGAAATTCCATGAAGTCGTCGTAATGTTTGTTTGTGACACGCATGTTGAAGAATTCCTCAAAGAACTCCGACTCGAAGTCTGACCACGTCATCTGGTTCACCTGCCTTTTGGCCTTGACCCTTTCCCACCACATTCTGGCATCCCCAGAAAGGCAGAATGATGCGCACTTGATCTTCTCATGCTCCGGTCAGTCTAGCAACTCCATTGTACTTTCCACTATCTTGAACCATGCTTGGGCGTCCCATGGTTAGCCAGCACCCGAGAAATTTTTCGGTTTCAGCCTCAACCACTGGATCAGATAAGCCTCTTGCCGTGCTACAGTGGTCGGGCCTGTCGGAGGGTTTTGCGTAACTGTGGGCGCGACGGGTATAGCAGTCTGGTTCACTAGTGGGGTAGTGGAATTTTCTTATTGATTCATCAAGGTATTAATGGTTTGCTGCTGCTCAGTAACTTGACGCTGGAGCTGGGTTACTAATTGCATCAGGTCAGGCAATGGAGTTGTCTCGTTAAGTCGGTTACTCTGTCTTCTAGTCATGCTTTTCTTCACCAAAGACAAGTATGACCAATATTAGTTTTTTTTCCTACCCCTATATCACTCTAAAGTATTTGATTCATAAAAGGAGATAAAATATCGTTCATAGTTACATATCCTAAAGTACTTTTCATCATAAAACATCGTTCATACTTGCATATTCTAGAATCATAGGTATCATCCATACATGCATATTCTAGAATAATAAGAGAACATAAGGTATGCATAGAGGTACTTACCTGGAAGCGGCAGGAAAAAGGCTTGATGTGTGTGTAGTGAGATGACAACTGCTCTGATATCAACCTGTAATGCCCGCTTTTTTTTTCGTAAAGCGGCGTTACGCTAACATACGTAGGGGCATATGAACATCGTAATGCAGCGGAATAATTTAAACTTACACATACATGCACCTAACTATCCTTTGTAACATAGTGACATGAGAACTTAGCATATTAACATCATACTTAACATCATGTCATAAAATCACATAAGTCATCCATTAGGCACATAAGTAGCAAGTGTAAATTGTTCTTGACAACACCATCCTAGGTTTAGCATAAGGCTTGTAAGTATATCTTTCCTTGACCAAGTCACTACCACACACACATTCTTGCCCCTCCTGCTGCTTCCTTATTGTCCTCTTGCTTGATCTGCGGTATAAGGAAAATAAGACTATAAGCACATAGGCTTAGTAAGACCCTTTCCTACTCACTAAAACCATTCGTCACTTAATCATGAGCACATGAAACATTAACATGACTTGGTGCTTTACATAGAACATAAGCATATAAAATCATTTGGCATGACATAGTTCTTACATAGTACATGAGCATAAAATACACTTAACATGGCATGATACATGACATAAATATAAACATAAATATACTTAACATGACATGATTCCTAATATAAAACATGCGCATATTCTTAATATCAATATAAGCATAAAACATTTACTATCATGCATAATTCTTAACATAAACATAGGCATAAAACATTTACTATCATGGCATAATTCTTAACATAAAACATAAGCATAAAACATTTTCTATCATGGCATAATTCTTAACATAAAACATAAGCATAAATCATTTTCTATCATGGCATAATTCTTAACATAAAACATAAGCGTAAAACATTTTCTATCATGGCATAATGCATAACATGAATGAATGCATGAGTCAAATACATATACGTAAGGATGCTTAATTTTAAATCATACTTTTAAATACTTAAACATAATCATCACATCATTGGGGTCCCCGGCTTGTACCACATACATACATCATATGCGCGCATCCCTAAGTAAATACGAGGTAGCTAGTCTCGACCTACTAGGGTAAGAACAGCTACGGTAGTCCCCGAACCGAGGCGTTCTTAAGGTGCCCATCCCTGTTGGACAGCTTCGGTAGTCCCAGAACCGTGGACAGCTATGGTAGTCCAACACCAAGGCGTTCTTAAGGTGCCCATCCCTTGGACCCATACTTCGGTCCGGTACAAGCCCATTCATAATGTAAATATCTTCACATGCTTCATCATTCATAGCACATACATTGCATACTTAAAGATATGAACATAATCTTGTTACATGAAGCATGACATAACATACTTGGCATTTCATCATTCATACTTAATTCATATCATCATTATGCCTTCATCATTCATACTTATCATTCGTACTTAAGGCATGAACCTTATCTTCATTCATCTTCTTTATTCATAGAACATGACATACATACATAATCATAGTATCCATCATAGAGCATGCATGGGTAAAATTCATGTGAACAGGATACATATGACTTAGGTTCATGGCATCCTACATTACTTAGGTTCATATCATTCATCATAGAACATGCATAGACCTTCATAAACATTTACCTATTATAGGCATTTAGCAACATACATGCATCATTCTATATAGCATGACCCTACATCAAATACATGTGTTCATGGAATATGGTTAAAACATTCATGAATGGACATAGCACATAACTTAAACATACAAGGTCTTGGCATATAACCCATAAAGCTAGGGTTGTAGTTAGCATAAACATTCTTGCAACATCCTTAACATATACATACATCATAGTAACCTATAAACAAATATCATTGGAACCTTAACCCAACCCAAACCCTAGTTTCTTGACTTGGACGAAAGTTCATGGGTGGAGGCTCCCTTATTCAATCAACATGAAAGGTTCCATAAGTAAAAAGGAAATTCATACATTACATACAAAGCCATAGGAAACCATTAGACCTCATAATTGGAGCTAACCCTAATTTTATTAGCCCTACCCTTGACCTTGGCCGAAACCCTAGAGGGTCACAAGAACATGGAAAAATTCATATAATTCCTATTTTACATCTAATACCTTTCATATAATACCATAGGAAGCCATTAGAACCCTTGCTTGGAGTTAACCCTAACCCCTTGCCCTAAAACTCATCTTGGCCGAACCTTACAAGGGTCACAAGGCTTATAAAAATTCATATCAATCACCATTAACACCCCTTGTAACATGAGGAAACATAAGAAACTTGCTTGAAGAGTTAGATCTAAACCCAACCATGAAACCATGGTGGTGGCCGAAACCCTAGAGGGTATTAGGGTACTCCAAAAATTCTCCAAATCCTATTTTATTCTTTATTCATCATAAGAAAGCATTAGAAAACATGAGTGATATTTTTAATATCATTTTTGGACCCAAAAAGCATGGTGGCCGAAACTTACAAGGTCATAATCCATGGTTTTTCTCAATACAAATCCTAAACAATCATCTTAAATCATGATAAACACATAACTATTATACCACAGGTGAGAGAGTCTTATCTTGGTTTATCTTGGTTATAGACCTTAGATAGGGAGGAGGATGAAGACCTTGTTGTCCCTTGACCACCCCTAGCTTTTGTAACCTTGTAAAAAGCCTTGGATCTTGAAGGAGAGGCCTTCTTGTGAACATTTCCTAAGGGAGAACCCTCCTATGGGGTTCGGCTAGAAGGAGGAAGAAGAAGGAGAGGAGAGGCTTGGTGGATGAAGAGAAGAGGAATAACTATCTTAAGTGTTAAGTTATCATCCATCTCATTTATACACAATGAAGAGGGGGCAAGTGAAGAGACATGGTGCCTCCTCTCATGGTGACTCTTCACTTCCTTTAGCCTTATCAAAAATCCACTTCATTCCCTCATAGTACTCCCTTGCTAGGTGAATTGGTTAGTACATGCATGATGGTATACTAGGTCCAAGGTTCAATCCTTGGTGCATGCACTTTATTTTTATTTCATTTTTTTCCTTATTTTTGAAAATTCCCCTAAGACTCACCCATAATCATGCTAATATTCCTAATTAAAACCCATTTATATTTATATTAAATTCTACCTAAAATTCACTAATAACCATGGTACTAGAAAAGCCCATATAAGGCCCATTAGTACTTAGCTTCTCAATTTAAATGGGAAAATCATGGATAACTAGAATAAAATTCGTACTAGTATCTCTAGGTTCCTCAAACACTATCTGTACATGATCAATATTTTTAAAAAAAAATATTGAGAAAATTTTTCGGGTCGTTACAGCGCTAGGGCTTGGGAGATGAGGGGTTTCGGAGAAATTAATCGGTTGGTGGATCGGTCCACCAACCGCAATATAATACATTTGAACGGATCACCGTTCGATCTGGGAGCGCCCAGACCGATCAGGCTTCGGCCTGATCAGATTGGCCTGGTCCTGATAGGTCGGGTGACCGATCATGCAGGCTCCTGATCGATCGGCTGATCGATTAGGAAGCGATCAGAAGGTTTGGAGGTTTTTTCGTGAGCCCCCTGATCGGTCAGTGGACCGATCAAAACAAGATGCCAGATCGGTCCGGGGACCGATCCAGACCAACACAGTGGGTTTGGTCAATTTTTGCAAAGTGTTATGTGACCCCTCTGATCGGTCTGTGGACCGATCACCACACAGGGTGCCAGATCGGTCCCGGGACCGATCCAGACCAACACAGTGGGTTTTGACAATTTTTCGGACAGGAGCTGGATCGGTCCGTTGGACCGATCAGACATACTCCTGATCGGTCCGGTGACCGATCAGGCTTCCTGAAATTCCTGATACGATCTGAAATTTTCAGTTTTAGACTTCCAAGTGATTTTTGACAAGATCTGATGGGAGTTATCGATCTTGGAAGTGGTCCCTTGACTAAAATTGATCCCCGAACAAGGATCAAAGGTCCTTATGGGTTTAACAATCACTTTGCTCCACCCAAGTGGAGTCAAACTCAATCAACAAACATCCACTCAATTTCAACCAAGTTTGTATCAAATTCAAGTTTCCAATCAAGTTTCCTTGATAGGAATGTCCAAGTATAATCATGAAGCCAAATACACATATGTTATGCATTTGTTTTCCCCATACTTGGTCACCGAAGTGATTTTTATCTCGTCAACCAAATTTCTCAAGGGATGCAATGACATTTCGAGAAATTTAGTTGATACTAACATCTCACCCCATATCTAGCAAACAAAAGCATTTTGGTAAACCTTATAGTTTGTGTGAGATGTCCCCAAGTTACCCAATTGTTACCCAATAATTTTGAAATGATCATCAAGGGTTTTGAATGCATTTTGATGTCTATGAAGCGCGACACATTCCCAACTCCCTTCTTAAGAAGCTAAACTCATTTTTGGGGAGTGGTTTAGTGAAAATGTCTGCTAGATTTGATTTGGACTCTACATATGAGAGTACAACATCTCCTCTAGCAACATGATCCCTAATGAAATGGTGACGCACTTCAATATGTTTAGTCCTACAGTGATGGACCGGATTCTTAGTTAGGTTAATTGTGCTAATGTTGTCACACAACACTTGCACTCCCTTGTAGCTTAATCCATAGTCCTCTAGAGTATGAATCATCCACAACAATTGCGATATGCTCTCTCCCATAGCAATATATTCTGCCTCGGTCGTGGAGAGAGCAACACAGTGTTGCTTCCGACTTGACCAACTAACTAGAGATGAACCTAGGAATTGGCAATCCCCACTCATGCTTTTCCGATCCAACTTGTATCCAGCATAGTCGGAATCGGTGTAGCCAATTAGGTCAAATGATTCAGTACGGGGTACCAAAGACCAACACCAATTGTGCCTTTAAGATATCTCAAAATTCTCTTAATAGCAATCAAGTGAGATTCCTTGACACAAACTTGATATCTAGCGCACATACCCACAGCGAAAAGTATATCAGATCGACTAGCTGTGAGGTATAACAAACTGCCTATCATGCTTCGATATTGAGTCAAATCAACAAGTTTACCACTCTCTTCATTGTCTAATCTTGTGTATGTAGCCATGGGAGTGGTTACCTCTTTTGAATCACTCATGTTAAATTTTCGAAGCATCTCTTGAGTATATTTTGATTGGTGCACATGGATCCCATCCCGGGTTTGTTTGATTTCAAGTCCAAGGAAGAAAGTCAACTCTCCCACTAGACTCATTTCAAATTCACTCTCCATGTGTCCAATAAACTCATTTAAATAGCCCTTGTTGTTTGAGCCACAGATAATGTCATCGACATATACTTGGGCTACAAATATATTGTCACCATCTCTTCGTAGAAATAATGTAGGGTCTATTTGGCCTCTAACAAAGTCTTTTTCAATTAAGAACGTCGACAACCGCTCATACCAAGCTCGGGGTGCTTGTTTAAGGCCGTAGAGCGCCTTCTTGAGCTTAAATACGTGGTTTGCGAATTCGGTACTCTCAAACCCTGGAGGTTGTTCGACATAGACTTCTTCCCTTATTAACCCATTTAGAAAGGCCGATTTGACATCCAATTGATATAGCTTGAAACCCCGATGTGCTGCAAATGCAAGCATCAATCGGATGGACTCCAATCAAGCCACGGGAGCATAGGTCTCATCATAATCAAGGCCTTCAACTTGACTGTAGCCCTTGGCTACTAAGCGTGCCTTGTTTCTTACCCTTATGGTTCAATTTATTTTTGAAGACCCATTTGGTTCCAATGATGGTGGTCTTCTTAGGTCTAGGGACTAAGTCCCAAACTTGACTTCTTTCGAATTGACCTAGTTCATCTTGCATTGCAATGATCCAATCAGGATCATTTAATGCTTCGTCAATTTTCCTAGGTTCAATTTCGGAAATTAGGGCAACTTCATTAGCCTCATTCCGGAAGAATGATCTAGTTCTAACCCCATGATGGATGTCTCCAACAATCTGGTCTTGGGGATGACTAAAGGCTAATCTAGTTTGCCTAGGTGTTGGTGGTGCTTCTTGAATGGTTTCACTAGACATTAGCTCAGCCTCAGGATCCGGCTGATCTATGTGTTGTCTAGGCTCATCATCATCAGATTCATCACCATCAACAACATTTGAACTTTCATTCAAACTTAGTCTCCTAAGTTCGAATTGGACTTCATCTTCTGGTTGTCTATTGCCTTTTGGAATTTCTTCAAAGACAACATCAGAAGATTCTTCAACCAATCTAGATTTCTTATTGTAGACTCGGTAGGCTTTGCTAACTAAGGAGTACCCGACCAGTATCCCTTCATCAGTCTTTGCCGTGAACTTTCCAAGGTGGTCCTTGGTGTTTAGGATAAACACCTTACAACCAAACACCCTAAGATGTTTAACCGTAGGTGGTTTTCCAAACCAAAGTTCATGGGGAGTCTTTCCGAAGAACCTATGGATGAGGACTCGGTTTTGCACGTAGCAAGCTATGTTTACAGCTTCGGCCCACAAGTAGCTCGGTAGTGAGTACTCATTAAGCATGCTTCGTGCAGCCTCTTGTAGAACACGGTTCTTCCTCTCTACAACACCATTTTGTTGTGGTGTTCTTGGAGTAGAGAACTCATGTCTATACCCTCTATCTTGACAAAACTCTAAAAATCGTTGGTTTTGAAATTCACCTCCATGATCACTTCTTATTGTCTTAATAGTTGATGATTTCTCATTTTCAACTCTTCTACAAAAAGAAATGAAAACATCTAAGGTTTGGTCCTAATATTTTAGAAAATAAGTCCATGTATATCTAGTAAAATCATCAATGATAACAAAGCAATATCTACTTCCATTCAATGATATGATAGTGCTACAATCAAACAAGTCCATATGAAGTAAGTCTAATGCGGTAGAAGTACTTACATTGCTTTTACCTTTATGTGCAGATTTTGTTTGCTTACCCATTTGACATGCATCACAAAGTTTGTCCTTTTCATACTTGATGCTTGGTAAGCCACGAACTAAACCCTTGTTGGCCAACTTTCGGATATTCTTCATGTTCACATGTGCTAGTCTCTGGTGCCAAAGGGTGGACTCCTCTTCTTTTGACATGAGACACTTAGCAAAAGCATTAGTAGCACTTTTAAAGGAAACTTGGTAAATGTTATCCACTCTTGTTCCTACTAGTACCGTGTCAAAGTTGTCATGTTGTCTAACTAGACATTGACTTGATTGAAAATCAATTGTGTAACCCGCATCACACAATTGACTGACACTTAGGAGATTAAATGTCATCCCCTTGACTAGAAGGACATTCTTAATCCTACGACACTCGGATATTTGAATGTCTCCTATTCCTATGACCTTAAGACTACCATTGTTACCAAATGAAACATTACCTCTACTTTTTCTTTGAAGTGTGGTAAACAATGATCTATCCCCGATCATGTGTTTGGAGCACCCACTATCAACGAACCAAGTTGATAGATGCTCCCCCTCAATCATAACCTACACAATTCGAAAAATAGAAGATTTAGGTACCCAAACATTGGGACCTAAAGCATCTACTAAACAAGACATAGGCACCCATGCCTTGACAACTTTCTTTTGAACCTTGGGTGTCTTAAGTGGTCTAACACCAGTCCTAGACATTAAGGACACAAATGAATGTTCTTTGGGTCGGTAACCAATACCGGCCCTAATGTAGACTTCCCTTTGGGCATTCAAGATCATGTCTAAGGTCTTTGAGCTTGTTGAGAACTTCTCAAGAATACTCTTGAGTCTCTCAACTTCACTCTTCAATGATTTGTTCTCATCTTCTAACAATTCAACATGTAAATCATCTACATCTTCATCCCTAGAGGACTTTAATTGTTCAACTTTAATTTTCAAAGATTTAATCTCATCCTCTAACATTTCAACATGCAAATCATCTACATCCTCATCCCTAGAGGACTTCAATTGTTCAACTTCTAATTGCAATGATTTAACCCTATTTTTTTGACTTTTTCAGCATATTGGTTAAGCATGCAATAGCTCTATAACATTTCTCAAGTTCGGGAGTGATTACCTCTTCATCATCCGAAGATGATGAAGCCACGTTTGAGGAGTCGGAGGATTCATCACTGCTTTCTTCTCCTTCAAGTGCCATGAGTGCCACATACCGTGTACTCTTCTCCTCCTTCTCTTCATCGGATGAGCTTGAGGAGGATTCATCCCAAGTGGCCTTCAAGGCCTTCTTCTTCTTTTTGGATCTATCCTCCTTCTTCTTGAGCTTTGGACAGTCCTTCTTGAAGTGCCCTTTCTTACTACATTCAAAGCAAGTAATATTATTCTTATCAAGCTTACCTTCACTTGGGTTACCTTTACCCTTGAAGCGTCGACCCTTCCTCATCATCCTTTTAACGAAATTGACCATCTCGGAGGAAGAGGAGCCACTGCCATCCTCCTCGGACTCGGACTCGGACTCGGAAGAAGATGAAGATGTTGAAACTTCCTTCTCCTTCTTCTTCTTGTTCTTTTCTCCTGCAACTAAGACAATCCCCTTCTTCTTGGGGCCTTTGTTAGCCATTTCATGAAGTTCCATCTCACAAAACAAATCATCTAATTTTACAATTGATAAGTCCTTGGAAACTTTGTAGGCATCCACCATGGATGACCACAAAGCATTCCTTGGAAATGCTTTTAACACATACCTCACAAGGTCGCGGTTCTCGACCTTTTCATCAATTGAATGAAGACCATTGAGGACTTCCTTGAACCGGCTATGTAGCTCACTTACGGTTTCATTATCCTTCATGGAGAGGTTTTGGAGTTGGTTGAGGAACAAATCCCTCTTGGCGATTCTTGAATCTCGGGTGCCCTCGTGGAGTTCTATGAGCTTGTTCCACAAATCTTTTGCATTTGAAAATGGACCAACCTTGATGAGTTGGTCTTTGTTCATGCCGCATTGTAGGGTCACCACCGCCTTCGCGTCGGCTTCACTCTTCCGAGTTTGTTCAGCCGTCCAACGCCATGATTCTAGTTCTTTGCCTTCATCATCCTTTGGAGGGGTGAAACCCTCCTTCACAGCGAACCAAGTGTTGATATCCATCTTTAGGTAGTACTCCATCTTCGATCTCCAATATTGAAAATCTGCTCCATCGAAGAAGGGTGGACGAGTGGTGCTAAAACCTTCTCTCAAAGCCATTTATGATAGCTCTCGGTTGATAATCTGCTAGAACAGAGCCCCAAGCTCTGATACCACTTGTTGGAACTTGGATGGCTAGAGAGGGGGGGTGAATATAGCCAGACACTTCAGTTTTAGCACTTATCGAAATTTCTGCGACTCAAAGGGTTAGTAGCAAAGCTAAAGCAATAAAACAGAGTATGCTGCAGTAAACTAAACCCTAAGTCAATCACAAGAACAAGAACGCTAACAAGAGGATTTACAAGGTTCGGGGATAACTTGCCCCTACTCCTTGGCGTGCCCGTAAGATGGGCGACCCCTTGATCGTCGGTAGATCAAGCCCCGGAAAACCCGGATAATAAGCAACCTCCTTCTCGGTGGAGTAACCTCTCCATAGCGTTTCAACAAGGATAAAGTTTTAAGCACAATGAAACAAAAGAAGGATCTTACAGAGCACTTAGGACAGCAAGAACTCAGACAAACTTCTCCCGAGCTCCACTCAGCGCAGATCTCACGCAAGAATCCCCTTCTTCGTGTCTTCTCACTGATGGACTCACCAAGCATTCTGACTCTTCTTCCCAATGCTCAAGTAACAGATGGTTGCTTCAAAGATTGCAGTTGTTTGCTCAAGATGATGGAACAATAGATTGCACAAGCAAAGTGTGGAGAACTGATCGCGCGTATGCAGTATAGCTGTTGGAGTAAGAGTTGTGGAGACTTATTCGCCACCAAGCCTTTAAGTCTCTCTGCTGATCTCAGGTCAAGCCATCTCACTGCAACCTTCAGCTGCTCACCTGCCAACGCTAGCTACCACTGAGCTCTCCCTGGACTCCCTGAGCTTCCCTCAGCCAAGCTCCAGTCAGCAGCTCCAGCCGTTGCAACCTGAGATGGCAAATAGACAAACCTGCTCCAAGGAAAGCCTTCCATTGACTCTCCTTGAGTGTTTGAATCCATCCCTGTCACCTGCACACTTAATCAGAGCATTAGCACAGCATATCAAGCATAGAATCAAATATCAGAGATTAAGCGCAGAGAATCAGATGTGTTCAGACGCGATCAGAGCGTCTGACAGTGCATTTTGAATTAAAGTGATCGGTCACCGGACTGATCAGAGAGCCTCCTGATCGATCACCAGACCGATCAAGTTGGGTTCAGACCGATCAGGCTCTATCCTGATCGGTCCCCAACGCTCAATCAGAAGTCCCGATTTCTCTGGGACTCTCCTGGACCGATCACCAGACCGATCCCAGGTTGTGGATCGATCAGCAGACCGATCCACCCCTTTGGCGGGCGATTTCTGAGCTTCTCAGTCCAACCCTCCTGATCAGTCACCAAACCGATCAGGCCATGCTCAGACCGATCAGGCTCCAACCTGATCGGTGATAGTGAGGAACTCGCGACACTTGATCGTTCACCTGAAATCCTGGTCACCAGACCGATCAGGCTCCAACCTGATCCGTCATAGTCAGGATTTCCAGACCAGATTAGATTATTATCCACATGTCCACCTGAGTTTTCAAGTGGACTTCCATCCGACTCTTCCAGTAGGAGAAATCCTCCCCACTAAAGAGTGGTGGTCTGGCTGTACTAAAACCCTCTTGCATGACCATTTAGAAATTCTGAAATAAAAATAACAAGAAACTGTCCCAAGACTTAGTCTTGGATTAGCAGTGCGGGAATAAGATATTTAAAAGAAATTATCGAGTGGTGTTGCACCAACCTCGATTAACGATAAAAACTTCGATCGAAAAAGAAATTAAAAACTTCGTAAAAATCCGAAAAATTGCCAAATTGGTGGTTGCACCAAATTTGAGCTACCCCGCTCTGATACCACTTGTTGGATCGAGAAACACGATAGAGGGGGGAGTGAATATCGTGAAAACTTTTCGGATAAAGCTAAGAGAAAATACACAGTGGAATTAAAAACAAACGCACAAGGAACACAAGTATTTTTACTTGGTTCGGAGTCGCGGTGGACTCTGTAACACCTAAATTTTTCAGGATTTTTCCAAAATAAACAAAAAGAAATTAAAAATTTCTTATAAAAGGGTCAAAGTAGGGACTCAAACCCATGACCTGAGATAAGGGTTGGTTGTGAGTTTCCAATTGAGCTAGTTATCAACTTGTTGGAATATAGAATCAATATTAGATGAGTAATGGTAAGCATCTTTTATGAGTGATGCTTCAACTTCCACTAGTATATAAAGGAATGGAAGAAGAGAAACCCAAGAGTTTTCTCATTTTCTTCTTCTCCCTTGCCGAAAACAAGAAAGGAACAAGAGTTTCTTCACTTCTTTTCTTGCGCTCAAGATCCAGATCGTGCGATGGAAGTGGACGAGGAGTACCAAGCTAGATCCTACGTCGGTATAGTGAGTTCTAAGCGTAAGGATGTAAGTAGATCTCTCACCTGCAGTAAAAGTAGTTCTCTAATGAGTTTTAAACATGTTTTTCAAGTCTTTTGTATGATGTGATCCTAGTATAGCAAAACCAAGGTCTTGATTTGCTCAAAAGCAGATTTTGGGATTTTGGCACGCAAGGTGTTCGATGGAATGTATGGGGTGAAAACCAAGGTCTTGAATTGCCCAAAAGCAAGTTTTGGGATCATGGCACGCAAGGTGCCTTGAGGAGTACAAGACCAAGGCTTTAAGAAGTCCCAAAAGCAAGTTTTGGGAACCCTACTTCCTATGTGCTAAGTTAAGCAAGTTAAGTATAAGCATGAGTACAAGTTAAATATATTACTTTCTAAGTGGCATGTACCGGGCACAAGACCCAGGGCACAAGGCCCTTAAAACTAGGCAAGCTAGTAGACTCTCTATTAGGGTTCGGTGGCTAGTTACCCCGAAACCTATTAGGGATGCGCGCATTGGTACTCTGTCGGGCCCAAGAAGGATGTTTATGATTTTAAAGTATATGAAGTATAAGATAAGTTTCAAGTTTTCCATAACAAGTATTTATTTCAAGCAAGTTTTGGTTTAATGCAAGCAATTTGTTACAATGCATTCATGGGCATTTTTCATGTTGAAGAACGACATTTTCAATTACAAGCATGTTTCAAATTAAGCATACGCATGTTCATATCGAATGCATGTTTTGTGAGTTAGGTATCTACTTACTAAGCAAATTGCTTATAGTTGCATCCTTTTATTGCAGATAAAGGTAAAGAAAAGATATAGGGCAAGGAGGCTACGGGATGGATGATTCATGTCAGTGGCGGCGGAACTGTGGAGTAGGATCCTTCGGGATGAGTTTTGTTTAGCGTTTAAAACTCTAAACAATAGAATTTTATGAGTATTTTCTTTTGAGTTTATGTTAGTAGTTTACTTCCACAAAGACTTTAAGTTTGAGTAGTTAATATAGAGTTGAAATGCATGCAAATGGAGTATGATTATGGTTATTATGTTTGTGAGTCTAGAATATTGTTGTGTAGTTGAAGTAGAATATATATATGTACTTGAACGATGTTTCTAAAACCTGGAAACTGCAGTTCCAGGTGTATTTGTCGACTGATGCAGGTATCAGTCGACTGGTTGAGGGAACAGAAACATTCGGGCGAGTGAATCCCAGGTGCAGTCAACTGCACCAGTCGACTAGCAGGATATCAGTCGACTAGTGCTAGTGTAAAACAAAAAGTGTTGTAGGGCTGATGGTTAGTGCTTCAGTCTTACAACTAAGTGGTCTAGGAGTCAAATCCTGACAAAGCCAATAAAATTAGAGTTTTTTTATTTTGGCTGGCCCAGCAGTAAAGTCAACGTAACGACCCTAAAAGGTCAAAGTTAGCAAGAGAGGGTCGTTATAGGCTCCTACTCCAAGGTCCACGGTCCTTGACCGTTTACTGCGGGCAATTCTATAATAGCGCAAAGATTTACAGAATTTGGTACAAGAGTAGTGCAGTAAATAAACAAGTACACTTTTCGTTACCAACGCTCGATGTGGATCGCACTTCGGAGCAGAGGGACGTCGTCGGCGCTAGAGTCTCGAGGTCGGAGTTTGCCGGAGCAGAGCGCTTGAACGAAAATCTTAGAGGCGTTGGAAAGTTCTGTTCTTGAAGCCTCGAGGTCGAGCCCCTTTTATAGTGCTCCTGGGGGCGCCTGATTCGCTGGGGGTGCCTGACACGTGCCTTCAGATCAGAGAACCTTCATCCGTAGCTCGGTCAACGCTTATCCCTTCAGAATCGGCCTCGGAGCTGACTGGGGCGCCCGTGACCTCCCGGGCGCCCAGCATGACTTGGTCCGCTGGCTTCGTGGCTAATTTTGCTTCGACTCCTCTTTGGATTTGACCTTGGGCGCCCGGGACCTCCCGGGCGCCTAGCCCAGCTGCCTGCCCCTCTCCTTTGGGGCGTTCTAAGCTACAGAAATACACTCCTTCGGTCCCTGCATCCAAGGTTAGTTCCAAAACAAACAAGGCAAGAATATTAGTCCATTTTTACAGCCGTAGCTGTCTTGGTTCTGACTTTGGGTCTCCCAAATAGAACCCTAGGTCGAACCAACGCCTACTGTTCCCTCGACGGGGAATGCGTCCTCACCTACTCCTCTCAGGAGAGTCTACCTTTTACCAAATGGCTCCTCCGGTTGGACTTTTGCCCGATCCATCTGACCAGGTCTTCGTGCCCAGTCCTCGACCAGGACTTCGTGCCCACCTTCCGAGCAGGTCATCGGTGCCCAACCCCTTGCCAGGACTTCTTGCCCAGTCCTTGACCAGGACTTCGTGCCTAGTGTACCTAGGACTTCTTTCCTGCACACTTAGTAATTACATTAGACAACAATATCATCTTAACTTCGGAACCCTTTGCCATTATCAAAACCCAGGTTTGACTTAGGTGCTACCTACACCAACACCAAGTAAATCCCGCATGTTATTGTTGTGTTTTTGCTTTATCTTTTATTCTGTTGCTACTAACAACTCTCATATTAAGCGAACAATCAACGAGGATTCAGAGCAAATTTACGAGTCAATATTCACCTCCCCTCAATCGATACCACCGATCCCACAATTGGTATCAGAGCAGGTGGCTCTGATCGAACTCTCCATCGAAGGAACAAGAAGGCTAGGAATTGAGGGGGAGTCAAGGGTGAAAGAGGTATATTTATTTTATTATGTCTAATTTTAAATTTCACATAATCTGTTTTATGTACAGGGAGAGAGGACACTATAAAAACCAGTGTCCTACTCGTAAGACTCATACGTCACCACCGGCATCAACGGAGGTACTAACGCCAAGAGCCCAAAGGGACAAGAGCCACATCATGTGCTTTAAGTGCCAAAGCTACGGGCACTACAAGAATCAGTGTCCAGACTGGAGGATAATGTAGGATCGGTTGCGTCGATAGAGGGGAGGAGGTGAATATCGACTTGTAAAATTTGTCGTCGGATCATCGTTAATTGTTTGCTTAATATGAGAGTTGTTAGTAGCAATAGAATAATAAAAGTAAAAGCAAACACAACACGAACACACGAGATTCACTTGGTTCCCAACCCCCCAGGGTTAATACATCCAAGGGCTAATTATGGGTAGGACCCATCCACTAATGGTCTCCTTTCAGGAATTTCTGGAGGCAGAGAAACTCATCTTACAGTTGAGATTACAAGCAAAATAATGATAAAAAATTACAAGTTATAACTAAATACAACCCAAATAGAAGATGACGATCCCGACAAATCTGGAACTCCGAACTGTCGTACACTTCCTCCTAGAGCCTCCTTAGTTGCAGAGAGTTATCTCAGTACTTTTCTTTTGCATAGAATGAGTAAGCGGATGTGTGAAATGATGTTCTGAAATGCTGCACTCGACCCCTTTATATAGTACTTACTCAGGCGCCTGAATGGCCTTTCAAGCGCCCTCATTGCGGTCAAATCATGATCAAAACTGGCATACTCGACGCCGAGATAAGGCTTGTATACCAAGCGCCTGGGAGCTATTCAGGAGCCCAGGAAGCCCTTTCCCAGGTTATTGTTTTCTTACGTTTGCTCTTATTTCTTGCCTACTACTCTAGATCTCTGCAAGACAAAGAGTCTTTTATAGACGTCCACTAAAGGGTCCTTGGAAATGCATTTAAAGCATACCTTTGAGCATCTTGGTTAGTTACCGTTTCCCCGAGATTCATGAGTTTGGTGATCAATTCTTTTATCTTCGTATGCAGCTGCGCCACCGTCTCTCCTTCTTCCTTCCGGAGGTTGGTGAGTTGGTTTTGAAGGATGTCTCATCGTGTCAACTTTGCTTCCGAGGTTCCTACCTGCAACTCCAAGAATTTTTCCCAGAGGTCTTTTTCTGATGCATAGGTCCCGATTCGATTGACTTCTTGTGATGGTAGAATGGTTAGCAGAGGAAATTCTACTTTCCCGTTTGCTACGAAGTTCGCCTATTCCTACTTTGTCCAATGGCTTTTATCTTTGGATTTGTCATTAGCATCTTTGGAAACTGGAAAATGATTTTTCATGATTAATAATAAATCGAAATCTATTTTGAAAAAATACCTGCATCTTGCGTTTCCAATTCGCAAACTCTCCCTTGAACATTGGCGAGTAGATGACTGGTCTGACCATTTGGTAGATTGCTTCAGACAGCATTAGTCCATCTGAAGTATCCTTGCTCTGATACTAATTGATGGAGATCGAAGGTCGGCAAGAGGGGGTGAATTGACCCTAAAAATAGAAAATTCTGTCTTTTGTTTCATCTTAAATAAAGATGTCTGTTAGTTAATGCAAATAATAAATAACATTAAAAATATAACAAACTTAAAAGAAAGAGGCAGTCGAAATTTTACTTGGTTTACAACCAGGGAGGTTGCTAATCCAAGGCAGAATATAGCTTGTATCTCCTGAATAATCTCTTTCAGGCAGAGAAGCCTCTTACACAAGAAAATGCTTAGAAAAGGAAATGAAAACTATACAGAACTTGTTTGCTAATGATTGAGATGAATGAGTGAACTGAAACTGAGCTCTAGAGGCCTATTTATAGCCTCGGACAAACTTATTTGTTTGCTAACGTGGCAGTACTTGGGCGCCCGAGTTCTCCAGGGTGCCTGACACATGGCCTGAGAGTTATCCATATTACAACAATCGCAAACAGCTAGCTTTGTTGATAAAACAGCCTCTCGGGCGCCTGTATGCACAGAGGCGCCCAAGTGCTCGGGCGCCTAAGACCCCGGGCATCTGAGACTGGTTTAGGTCGCAGCTGCTAACTAGTCTCCAACGTGATTTTTAGTTTTCTTGGGCGATTTCTAGCCAACCGAAGTTAGGCTCGCCCGAACCCAACTCCAGCCTTTCGCCCCTCGAGTGTCCTTCCTTACGGCTTCTCATCCCTCGGATGTCGCGTACGTCCTTCTCGCTCCACCGGTGTACTCTTCCATAGCTTCCGCATCCCTCAGGTGCACCGAGTCCGTCGGCTCACTTCCCCATGCAATCCTTCTCGTCCACAGCATCTTACGCTCGACTTCCTCCGCTCCTAAGTTCCTTCACACTTAGACAGAGGGATTAAAAATAGCAAGACCTAACTTAAATCGGTTGACCACATCAAAACCAACCTAGGGTAGTTACATTTGTGTCATATCAAATGAAATACACGAGAGTAGTTCTCCAAAATATGAAAGTATCAAAATGAAGCTCAAAAATATGAAAACATGAAATATATGCCTATGAAATGGGATGAGACATGCATCAAATATGATTAAAATCCTATATAAAAGACACACATTAAAACCCCCCAGACTAATTCTTTGCTTGTCCTTGAGCAAACTTCAATATCTAAAATGTATGTGAATAACCATTTGCAAAACTTCAATAAATTCATCTAATTTTATCAAGTAATATCATCTTTAAGCGAATGCATTCAATTGGTTCCACCAAGCCTAGCAACTCAATGAATTGTTGACACTTATTTGATATTTACTCATTTATTTTTATCGAATAACCTTTTTGATTTATGATCCGACTTGAGTATGCATACAAGACTATGACACTCACATGCATTTTCATATCCCACAGGATGCAAGGAGGGACTGAGAGGTGAACCCAATTCCTCGACTCCTAAAGTCCAAGGCTTGAGGAGTTGTTTACGAAAAAAATTCAAAACCTCATGAGGGCACCATGCTATCACAAAGATTAATAGGTTTATCTCAATTCAATGTCCCGAAGTAGGGGATAACACCTAAAGGACCATGGGGTATTATGACAAAAGCCTCCTTAAGAAAACAGTCACTTTAGTAAAATTACCTTAAAAGTAAGCATCGTATTTGGGTAGACACACCGATATCATTCCAAAATAAGATATCAAGTGTCTCAAGATAGACCACCTTCATATTTATCAAACACAAATGTAAAAGGGCGAATAACATTTAGAGTGTCAATGATTATCACGGTGAAATTGAAGTCCCAAAATTGTTTTCCCAAATCATTTCTCTCCCACAAACTCTTCGTACATTCTTAGTTAGATTTCTTCTCACTTGATTTTCTCAATTTTGGTTTATTTAGATAACATGCATCGCGATTTCGATTGGTACTCAATACATAGTGTAGGATCGGTGGCGTCGATAGAGGGGGTGAATATCGACTTAACAATTTCTTCGAAATCTTGTCGTTCGTTTACTCGTCTTTCTATCGGAAGACTTAATACGGAACAGAATAATAAATAAAGATGAGAAAGCACAATACTAACACGCGGGATTTATTTACTTTGTTCCCAACCCCCCAAGGTCAGTACGTCCAAGGCCTATGTACTCTGCATGAGTCCATTAGTGGTCTCCTTTTCAGAATTTCCAGGGGCGAAAAAAACTCGTCTTATAGTTTGAAATACAATCACAACTATGAAGAATAATTACAACTTGTAAACTAAAAGCAAACCAAACAAAATCTATGATCCTAACCAATCTGGATCTCTGATGCATCGCGCACTTCCTCCTGGAGCCTCCTTGGTCACAAAGCTTCGTCTTCGCACTTTTTCTTTGCAGAGAGTGATTAAGTAGATGTGAAAGATGATGTTTTGAGCTGAGAGGTCGAACCCCCTTTTATACATGGTTCTCGAGTGCCTGATAGCTTATGGAGTGCCTCATAAGCGGTCAAACCCGATCCTAACTGGTGAACTCGGCGCAGGGATAAAACCTGCTTCTTAGGCACCTAGTAGCACTCAGGCGCCTAGTATGTTGGGCGCCTGGGATGGACACCCTAATCCAGGGCGCCTAATTCATATCAGGCGCCTGGGAAGCCTTTCACAAGTACTTATTTTCTTACGTCTGCTCTCCTATCTTGCCTCCAACTCCAGGTACCTAGAAGACAACAGAACATACAACAAGCAAACAAATAATCTTAAGCCTTAGTTGATTGACAATCAGAGCTATCTGGTTTTGACTTTTGGATTTCACATGAAATCTGTTAGGATGTATATTAAAAGTCTTGCTTTCTGTATGAACATCTACATTTTGAAAGAGAATCACAAGATCACTAATTGCATATTTATATTAGTATGTGAATATTGTCTAATACTTTACATTGTAGATAACATGGTGTGTGGTGTCGCATAGAAGATCATGTTATCAGTCCCTTGTAAAGTATAAGTAGAGGCTCACAACCGAGATGGATTTGGACAAACCATCGGGATGGTTGTAATGTAATTTGGTGTTAGTTTGTCTTGACCATAGAATTACACTAGTGCACTTTGTGTGCATTGAGCAGAACCTGTTAGTATTGTGAGAGAAGTGTCCTAAGGCAATCGTCTTATGAATGTAATCATTTATTTTAATAAATGAATATTCACTATTTAAGTATACATGTTTGTGTATTTGATTGAGATCTTAAACTCATTTACTGAATGTCCGCAATACAATTCACAGCATGAGAGAATTTGTGATGAATTCACAACTAGTGATTATCTCTACATGTACAATTGTGAAGTATTGAAATTGTCCCTAGTCGATGAATTGATAAATACGGACACTATCAATTCTGTTGAGACTAGCATGGGTTATTCTCTAATCAGCTGATTCTCACTGGCTGGAGACATTGGGATGTCCGGAGATAAACATGAATGCTAGTTAAGGGAACTAGTTCATTGGAGTGACTGGCTGTAAAACTTCATTTGGTAATCTACATATAGATATGTCAATGAAGTTCTTACTGCAGCTTAAGTGCGATGTTTCTTTGACTTACGGTGTTCAAGTTATCTTGGTCATGGAGACTTATACTTTGACATCTTAAGCAAGCATCTCTAAGGAGGTGTGGACCCAGGATGGTTGGGTATAAGCCGAAGTGCCCGAAGATGTTTGAACAGCCTACAAAGGATTCACCACTCCTTGCGAGCAGATGTATACCCAAGGCCTATCGTCGGATTGTTACTCGAAGCCTCTGGCCAGAGCATCACATGTTCAGAGTATGAATCTCTCAGATACATGAGAGTAATTAGAATCCGTTGGACGAGAAAGACATTGCTTGGGCTAGGTGTGACGTAGTCAGCCTAGTGGGGACTGACACACATAGACCGTGTCCTGAACCAAGTGGGTATAAGATGGTGAAGGGAATGGGGCACGATTCATTATAGCTGTTAAAGGGTTTCAGAATTATTTCTGAGGTCAACCGTTGATCTTTCGATTAATTGGGGATCATGATGTACTACTAGGTGTCACTCATGATCGTTCTATAATTGGTTAATTATAGACGGCCAACATAAATCGAAAGCCTATTTAGTCACACGCACTATGAGTAATCCGAGAGATTTAAAACGAGTTGAAAATTGAATTTTCCGATCAAGAGAGATATGTCGAATCTGAATTTTTCAGAGACGCATCGGAAGCATAAAATGGCTAAGTCTTTTGAAGACTTATTGGACGAATTAAATGAGTTTAATTCGTATGGTATAGGCTTGGGTTTGGCCGGCCAAAGAGGGTCCCCACCCTCTTTGTTTGGCCGGCCACATTAAAAGGGGAAAACCAAATTGTTTGATTCAAATTATAAAATAAACCGAGCGTGGTTTGTTTTATAAAATTATGGATAATATATATAAATTTTTATAAACCAAAGTTTGGTTTATTATTTTCATGGAAATTAAAATAAACTTTGAAAAGTTTATTTTATTTTATAAAATCAATTATGAATTGATTTTTCCATGATAAAAAAAATTATATAATAAATTTCTTATGAAAATTTATTCCATAATTAAAAGGGAGACATGGTTGTTTTTTATTATAAATTAAATTATGATAAAAACTTGGCATGATGGAATAATTCATAGAAAAATTTATATGATAAATTTCTTATGAAAATTTATTCCATAAAAAGGAGACTTGGCGATTGAGAGGCTACTATATAAAGGAACCAAGGCAAGGCTGGGAAATTAATCTAAGAGATCTAGAAATAAGCTCTCTCTCTCTCTCCTTCTCTCCCTCTCCCTCCTCTAGTGCCGCCGGCCCTAAAAGGAGGACCCCTTTGTTGCTGTGAGCTTCATCCACCAAGCAGCTGCCGAAGAAGAATAAGAAGCGGGCGTAACTCCTTCCTTCCTCCCGGAATCTTGATTCTATTCTTCGTTTGGTGGTTAGTCTTCCCATCTCTCTCTTGGTATTCTTGTCGTGCCTTTGGAGAATCTAGTAGTTCTTGTCGGCACGAAACTCGTGGCATTGCGAAGTCATCCCGAAGAAAACTCGGCGTGGACGCGAATAGAGGCGGAGCTTCCAAGGGACGCTTACGGTTGGATCTCGTCCCTTCCTTCGAGTTACGCGAGGTATTAAGTAAATTAGTTTACTTTCTGTAAAATTTTAATATATGATCATATCTACACAATATAAGGTTGCATGCTTAGATGTGTGGTTAAATAATTTGGGAAATTATTTATGCTAAATCTTCCGCTGCACGTAATAAATTTTAAAATTACGAACCCGTATCCATGTCAACATGCACCCGGTCCCAACAGGACCGATATAGAGGTGATCCAATTTATACTGACTTTATAATTGGATCAGACCTTAGTTTATTATGGAGTACATGCTCTTAATCCCGATATAATAATGGGCACATGTACTTAATATTTATTTCTTTGATTTATCAATAGGCGAGATTTATTCTATTAAATCGTTAGGCCTGGTAAATTGGGAAATAATATTATTTACATGGTGTGCCATTGATTATAGACGGAAACCGTGTCCTGGTGAGTCAGGTTGATGATGCCCCCTTGATGAGCTCATAAGGATCATCATGTTAAACCCTGCAGGTGGACTTGGTCCAACATGATGATAAGGATGAGTGGTACTAATCAAGGAGTTAGATGTTAATTAATTAAAATTGTCAGTAATTTAAATTAATCAATGGGCATTCGATATCTTAAACACGGGGAGATATTTGTACTCATAATAGGTGGAGCTCATATTTAAATATGGGGGTTGGTGAGGTAGTTCAATGAAGAGTCTTTAATGGAATGGATCTTCATTGATTGATTGGGCTTTGATCCATTAGGTGGCCAAGACCCAACTCCTCCTCATGACCCCTATTGTAGCCCTATAAATACCCCATGGAGTCATGAAACCAAGCATCCAATTCATCAAAATCAACCCTAGGGTCTCTCTTTTCTCTCCTCTCTCATCCTCTCTCTCCTAGGTCTCTTGGTGGCCGGCGGGTGGCTAAAGGAAAAGAGGGGAAGTGGCGCAAGGAGAAGGGAGGAAGAAAGCTCTTCTTCTCTACATCCTTTTCTTCCCTTCTTCCCTAAACCCCATGGCAGCAAAGAGAGGAGAAGAGGATGTGTACCGGCGATGAGCAACAAGGTTGCTAGGTGCGCCGGCGGTGAGGAAGATAAGTGGAGTTAGGGTTTTCGGCTTGTGTTTGGAGTGAAGGAGAGAGTTGTTACTCTTCTTCATCATCTTCATCATCTTCCTTTGCTTCTTGAGGAGCCGGTGCAAGAGAAGGAAGGGAGTTCTCCCTCTCCTTTGGCCGGCGGCAACTCCACAACCCCTTAGGGTTTCGGCGCAAAGGGGAAGAAGAGAGAAGGAGAAGGCTTGGTGGCTTTGGTGACTTCGGTTCTTGGTAGATCGTCGCCCACACAACGTCCAAGAGGGGAGGGTCATATAATAGAAGATCACGAGGTAAAAGGGAAGCTATAACTTCTCCTTGGTTCCTTTGTTCTTCCATTATTTCATGTGTGGTTTAATTAATTGTCATTGTTATTAATTATTTGTTAATTAATTATGATGATTAATTATCATGGACCCCGATGATAAACACAAAAATCGGCGATCCGCTCGTCATCTTTTTAGTGACTAATTGGTTAGGCAAGTTACAACGCTCGAACATCATGTTTGTCCAAGTTGTAACTCGAATCAATTGGACGACGACGAGATGGTCGTTTGGGAGATAGGTCTCCATTCAGATTAAAAATTTTAATCCATGGACATGGAGAGGTTTCCCATGAATGACCCGATATTCACTAAGGAAACCCGCAACAACCATCAAAATCCTAGGTCGAATCGATGCCTATTGCTCCCTTTCCCGTGGAACGTGTCCTTACGTACTCCACCCTAGAGAAGTTACCTTTTGCCAACCGAGACCTCTGGTTGGACTTTTGCTCGGCCTCCGAGATCTCGGATCTCGAGATGTCTAACCTCAACCTGTCTCTACTTCTGTCCGCAATCCCAGCTCGGCAAAGTCTTCTGCTCGGTCCCCCAGACCAAGACTTTGTGCTCGGCCTCTGAGACTCCCGGATCTCAAGATGTCCGATCCTCGACCCGTCTCTACTTCTTTCCATAGTCCTCGCATGGCAAAGACTTCATTGCCCAATCCCCGACCATGACTTCTTGCTCAGTCCCTCGGACCAAGTCTTCTTGCCCAGCTTCACTCACCAGGACTTCGTCCACCTAGCTTTACTCACTAGGACCCAGCTTCACTTTCCAGAATGTCTTCCACCTAGCTTCATCCACTATGACCCAGCTTCATTCACCAGGATTTCGTTCACCTAGCTTCACTCACTAGGACCTAGCTTCACTCACCAGGATTTCTTCAACCTAGCTTGACTCACTAGGACCCAACTTCACTCACCAAGATTTCTTCCTTGATAAGGACTTTTTTACTAGTCATCTTAATCCTGACTAGACTTCTCTCTGCCAAACATCAAGTCATATTTGGCTCAGTCCTTGGTCTATCTGACCAACAATGAGTTTAGTCAATCTGCCAAACATCAAGTCCTGATTGGCTTATCCCTTGGTCAAACTGACCAACCCTGGGTTCTATTCACTCTGCCAAACATCAAATCCTGTTTGGCTAACACTTTGGTCAAACTGATCAAACCTGGGTTTACCCTACCAAATATTAGGTCCTGTTTGGCTTAACCCTTGATCACTTTGACCAGACCTTAGTATATTGTCTCTGCCAAACATCAGGTCATATTTGATTAACCCTTTGTCAAACTAATCAAACCTGGGTTTACCCTACCAAACATCAGGTCCTGTTTAGCTTAACCCTTGATCACTTTGACTAGACCTTAGTATATTGTCAAATATTGAAATAGTAAAGGTTGACTGCTCATGACTGATGCTCTTTGCACCAACATATAGTCCTAGTGGACAATATTTTATTACTTGATGACAATTGTACACTTATGAATTTCACACATCAACGAGCCAGTTTGGATAATACATCACCTACTTATTGGCCCATGTGTGTAGTAGCTTTCAACTAGGGCATCACAATGGATGAATATGCCATGTCACCTATCATCATCATCTACCCAGCAACCCCTGATCATTAAAAACTCACGCCTTCCTAAGAAACTCCACCAGCCAAGTTCGTCCTAAGCAATTGATCTCTATACTAAAATTTTTGTCTTTCAATTCTCTTCGAAGCAATTTTACTTCTCTCACACATAGGTGATCTCTTAATTAAAAGTAACTCATACTACTCCATTCAAAAGCATAATGATAATTTAAATGTCATGCGCTTAACTTTCACACCTCATGGGTTTCACAAAATGGGCATAGGGTAATTTCCCTATAGTAATATAGGATTGAAAAGTGCTAGAGGAGGAGGAGGAGGAGGAGGAGGAGGGAGGAAGGGGGTGAATAGTGTGTCACATTTTCTCATTTTAAAGCTACTTTTATGGTTTTCAAAGATAAGTAGTGGAATTAATGAACAAAACACAACTCAAAAACACCTTTGTTTTTTATACTTTGTTCACCGCCGATATGGCTGCTAGTCTAAGGCCGGTGATCTTGGATCACTTTTGATGGGCGATCCAATAATAATCTCTGTTTCAAAAGACAAAGAGACTCATCTTTCACCAAAAGAGAGGACAAGCTAACTGTTACTAGAGAATAAAAGCACAAAGATGATTAAACTAGACATAATAAACTGACAATGGAATTTCAAAGTCGAGCACAATTGTCGTGCATTAGTTCATCAAAGCGTTTATGTTTTAGAGCGAGGTTAGGATAGATGGACTTGGAAGTTGATGCTGATGCCTCATCTTGAGGCCTTCTTTTATAGACCCGAATTAATCTATCAAAATGTCTGATTAGTATACCTATCATAGTGGAAATTTGTGTTGGGACCGGGTGCATGTCGACAAGGATACGGGTTCGTAATATTTTAAAATTTTACGTGCAGCGGAAGAATTAGTATAAAATAATTTCACAAATTATTTTAACCACGTATCTAGCATGCGACCTTATGATGTGTGGACGTAATTATAAATTAAAACATTGCGGAAAAGTAAACTAATTTACTTTGTACCTCGCGTAACTCGAAGAAAGGGACGAGATCCAACCGTAGCGTCCCTTGGAAGCTCCGCCTCTATTCGCGTCCACGCCGAGTTCTCTTTGGGATGACTTCGCAAAGTCACGAGTTTTGTGCCAACGAGAACTACTAGATTCTCCGAAGGCACAACTAGAGAATAAGAGAAAAGAATGGAAACTAACCGCCAAGAACCGGAATCGAAATTCCGGGAAGGAAGGAGATGTGATCCGCTTCTTCTTCTTCTTGGTTGGCTTCTCCTTGGTGTTGATGGCTCACGGCAATCTTCAAAGGAAGGTGGTGCGCCAGCCCTAGGGTGGAAGGTGCGCCGGCCCTAGCTTGTAGAGGAGGGCGCCGGCCCTAGGAGGAAGGAGAAGGGGAGGAAGAGAATAAAAGAGAGGGAGAGAGTTAATCTCTTGATTACTCTATTTCGATTAGGAATTCAAGGCTTGCCTTTGGTTCCTTTATATAGTGGCCTCTCCCTTACCAAGTCTCTCTTTTAACGGAATTAACGGAATTAGTTATCATAAGAATTTTATCTTATAAAATTTCTTATGACTTATTCCGTTATGCCTAGTTTTATTATAACTAACTTTATAATAAAACAAATTCTTCTCTCCTTTAATTATGGAATAAATTTTATAAGAAATTTATAAACTTTCTTACTATGAAAAAATCAATTCATAATTGATTTTATAAAATTAAAATAAACCATTCCATGGATCATTTTAATTTCCATAAAAAGAATAAATTTCTATAAATTTATTTATATAAATTTCTTTATACAAATTTATTTATCCATAATTTATAAAATAAATCGCGCTAGATTTATTTTATTAATTAAACCAAATAAATTGGTTTCTTCCCCTTGTTGTGGCCGCCAAACCAAAGGGGGTTAGCACCCTCTTTGGCCGGCCAAACCAAACCGAACCGATCGCGAATTAAACTCATTTAATTCGCCCAATAAGCCTTCAAAAGACTTAGCCATTTTATGTTTCCGTTGCGCCTCTGATTAACTCAGATTTGACTTATTTCTCTTGATTGGAAAATCCAATTTTCAACTCGTTTTAAATCCCTCGGATTACTCATAGTGCGTGTGACTAAATAGGCTTTCGATTTATGTTGGCCGTCTATAATCAACTAATTATAGAACGATCATGAGTGGCACCTAGTAGTACATCATGACCCCCAATTAATCGAAAGATCAACGGTTTGACCTCAGAAGTAATTCCGAAACCCTTCAGCAGCTCTAATGAATCGTGCCCCATTCCCTTCACCATCTTATACCCACTTGGTTCAGGACATGGTCTATTTGTGTCAGTCCCCACTAGGCTGACTACGTCACACCTAGCCCAAGTAGTGTCTTTCTCGTCCTTTGGATTTCTAATTACTCTCATGTATTTAAGAGACTCGCACTCTAAACATAATATGCTCTGGCCAGAGGCTTTGAGTAACAATCCGACGATAGGCCTGGGTATACATCTCCTCGCAAGGAGTGGTGAATCCTTTGTAGGTTGCTCAAACATCTTCGGGCACTTCGGCTTATATCCAACCATCCTGGGTCCACACCTCCTAGGAGATGCTTGCTTAAGATGTTAAAGTATAAGTCTCCATGACCAAGATGACTTGAACACCGCAAGTCAAAGGAACATCGCACTTAAGTTGCAGTAAGAACTTCATTGACATATCTATATAGATTACCATATGAAGTTTTACAGCTAGTCACTCCAATGAACTAGTTCCCTTAACTAGCATCCATGTTTATCTCCGGACATCCCAATGTCACCAGCTAGTGAGAATCAGCTGATTAGAGAATAACCCATGCTAGTCTCAACAGAATTGATAATGTCCGTTTTTATCAATTCATCGACTAGGGATATTTTCAATACTTCACAATTGCACATTTAGAGATAATCACCAGTTGTGATCCCATCACAAATTCTCATATGCTGTGAATTGTATTGCGGACATTCAGTAGATGAGTTTAAGATCCCAATCAAATACACAAACATGTATACTCAAATAGTGAATTATCATTTATTAAAATGAATATTTACTATCATAAGGCGATTGCCTTAGGACACTTCTCTCATATCACTAACAAACTCCCACTTGGCCTAATGCCAATCGCTACGGTATCCAATACCACAGGCTCTAATATGACCCTCAAACTTGTTCTGAGGCAAGACCTTAGTTAAAGGATCCGCTAAATTCCTTTCAGTGGGAATTTTCTCAATTTGTATATCATTCCTACTTATAATCTCTCTGATCAGATGATAGCGGCGAAGCACGTGTTTGGATCGCTGATGAGACCTTGGTTCCTTTGCTTGTGCAATAGCTCCATTGTTGTCGCAATAAACCGGTATTGCTTCATCAATGGTTGGAACCTCACCAAGTTTTGAGACAAACTTCTTGATCCAGACTGCTTCCGTGGTAGAATTCGCTACGGTGTCTTATTTGGAACTCTTCCAACTTATTGCGCCTCCATTCAAAGTAAATACGTATCCACGTATACCCACGTATTACCATATCTCCTTCTCCATATATTAGGAACACATCCTTAGTTCTTCTTAAGTACTTAAGGATTGTCTTGACAGCCGCCCAATGATCCATTCCTGGATCAGATTGGTATCTGCTCGTGACGCACAGAGCATACGATACATCGGGCCTTGTACATAACATAGCATACATGATAGATCCAATCGCGGATGCATAGAGAATCTTATTCATGAAAATCCTCTCGTCTTCTGTGCGCGGACACATAGACTTTGAAAGGTTGATCCCATGCCTGATGGGAAGGTAACCTTTCTTGGATTCCGACATGCTAAACCCTTTTAGCACACGGTCTATATATGTAGACTGCGAAAGACCAAGCAACCGTTTTGATCTATCTCTATAGATTCTAATCCCAAGGATATAGGTTGCTTCTCCCAGGTCTTTCATGGAGAAAGTTTTGGACAACCAAATTTCAACTATCTGTAAAACTGATATATCGTTTCCTATAAGTAAAATGTCATCGACATATAATACTAGGAATACGACTGCACTCCAACTAACCTTCTTGTACACACAAGGTTCGTCAGGATTTTGTGAGAAATTAAACTCTTTGATTGTCTCATCAAAACGGATGTTCCAGCTCCTAGATGCTTGCTTCAGTCCATATATGGATCGTCGAAGCTTGCATACTTTGGTTTTATCAACCGATGTGAAACCTTCAGGTTGTATCATGTATACATCCTCAAGCAGGTTTCCATTAAGGAAAGTTATTTTCACATCCATTTTCCATATCTCATAATCATAATGAGCTGCTATGGCCAGGAGCATCCGAATGGATTTAAGCATAATTACCTTCCATGTCGGTTTTCTTCTTGAAAACCCACTTGCACCCTATGGGCTTAATCCCTTCAGGTGGGTTAACCAAGTCCCATACTCGATTTTCGTACATGGAATCCATTTCCGACTTCATGGCTTCGAGCCATTTGTCCCTTTCTGAACATTTCAGAACATCTTCATAACTGATAGGTTCGTCATCGCTTATGAGTAACACGTCGTTCGATTCACTTATGAGAAATCCGTATCTCTCTGGAATATTGCGTGTCCTATCAGACCTACGAAAAGGTGGTGTTGTTTTAGGTTCAACTGATAGCTCATCATTATGAGGTGTTGGTTGTGGGTCTAGACTAGGTGTCTCTATAATGTCTATTGGAGTTTCTTGAACTTCATCAAGTTCAATGCCACTCCCACTGTTTTCTTGTAAAAGAAATTCTTTTTCTAGAAATACAGCATGCCTTGAAACAAACACCTTTTGTTCCAAGGGATGATAGAATTGGTAACCCTTCGTTTCCTTAGGGTATCAAATAAATAGACATTTATCAGACTTAGCATCCAATTTGTCTGATACAGTCCGCTTCACATAAGCAGGACAACCCCATATCTTAAGGTGAGTTAAGTGAGGTTTCTTACTATTCCATGTCTCATATGGAGTAGTAGAGACTACCTTGGTCGGGACTCTGTTTAGCAAGTAAACAGCTGTCTTAAGTGCATAGCCCCAAAAGGATTTTGGAAGAGTTGCATGATTCATCATCGACCTAACCATGTCCATTAAGGTTCGGTTGCGCCTCTCAGATACACCATTATGTTGTGGTATATATGGCGGAGTCCATTGGGACAATATCCCATTGTCCCTAAGATAATCTTGAAACTCTTGACTTAAGTATTCACCACCCCGATCAGATCGAAGTATCTTAATACTTTTGCCAAGTTGTTTCTCTACTTCATTTCTGAACTCTTTGAATTTCTCAAAGGCTTCAGATTTGTGTTTCATCAAGAACACATACCCGAATCGTGAGTGATCATCGATAAAGGTGATGAAGTAGCTATAGCCTCCTTGTGCAAGAGTTGACATTGGTCTACATACATCAGTATGTATCAGACCAAGCAATTCTTCCACTGGATTACCTTTTTCGGAGAAGGGTAATTTGGTCATCTTGCCTTTTAAGCATGATTCGCATGTATCAAATGAACCGGGTTCAAATGATTCCAGAATTCCACATCGGTGTAATTCGGTCATGCGTTTCTTACTTACATGGCCAAGACGGCAATCCAAGTGTAGGAGTCTATTCGATTATCTATTTGAGCATGTTTGTTGCTAACTTCGATATTGAAAACGTCACCGGATAAATCTAACGTGTAGATACCATTGCACAAAGTTCCATTCCCATAAAGAACGTCATTTAAAGTTATGTAACAACAATT
This sequence comes from Boesenbergia rotunda, assembly GCA_024364735.1. Taxonomy (NCBI): domain Eukaryota; kingdom Viridiplantae; phylum Streptophyta; class Magnoliopsida; order Zingiberales; family Zingiberaceae; genus Boesenbergia; species Boesenbergia rotunda. The sequence continues at coordinate 325,276 of JAGFNQ010001346.1, read as the reverse complement.
GTTACTAAAAGTTAAATGATAACCCTTTTCATTCAAACATAAAATAGATACAATGTTCTTTATTAACGAAGGAACGAAATAACAATTATCCAATTCTAAGACACGTCCAGTGGGGAGCTTTAGCAAATATGTTTCGATGGCAACAGCAGCAATCTTTGCTCCATTTCCAACTCGCAAATTCGCTTATCCTTTGACGAGTCTTCTTCTATTCCTTAGCCCCTGTATGTCATTACATATATGTGAGCTACACCCAGTATCAAGTACCCAGGTATTTGAGGAAATAGAGTGACATTCAATAACGAAGATACCTGAAGAGGATGGGGCATCGGATGCCTTATTCTTCAAGGACTCAAGATAAACCTTGCAGTTTCTTCGCCAGTGACCCTCCTTGCCACAATGATGGCAAGTTCCTTTTGGTTTCGTTTCAGTCTTTTTAGCCTTTTTCTTCTTCCCTTTATTCTGTTCTTTGGCCTTCCTCTTAGAACCTTTCTTCGAGGAACCAACTAACAGTACCGTCTTTTGATCCGGCTTTACAGAAGGCTCCACAGTCTTCAGCAGGTTGAGCAACTCAGGAATGGTAGTCTCTAGTTTGTTCATCCGATAGTTCATCACAAATTGTGAATAACTTTTGGGCAAACAACTCAGAATTAAGTCAATACTTAGTTCATGATCCATTGCAAAACCGAGTGTGCTCAGTTGCTCAATGTACCCAAGATCTTTAGCACAAACTGCGAGGCAGAAGTGCCTTCCTGCATCTTAGTGGTGAAGAGGAGTCTGGAGACTTCGAACCTTTCGGATCTCGCCTGCTCTTCAAACAACTCATGAAGATGGAAGATGATGATATTAGCATCCATATGCTTATGCTGCTTTTGCAACTCAGGTACCATAGAGGCTAGCATGATGCAACTCGCAAGTTTGGAATCGGTCACATGTTTCTGATAGGCCACTAGCTGGTCTGGAGTTGCACCTTCTGGAGGAGGGTTAGGAAGTTGATTTTCAAGGACATAAGCAAGATTCTCTGCCTTGAGGACTATCCTCAGGTTTCGAAGCCAGTCCATGAAGTTTGGCCCAGTCAGTTTATTTGTATCCAAAATGGAACGCAAGTTCAGAGAAGACATGATCGAGTGATTAACCTAGAAATACAAATTGAGTTTATGTGAGAAGAATGATTAAAGAATGTATCAACATACATTAATGAAAATCCTATTTATTTTTCAAATTGAATAACCCCTTTTTTCAATTCGGAAAGCCTCTGATTAACTCAGATTCAACTTATTTCTCTTGATTGGAAAATCCAATTTTTAACTCGTTTTAAATCCCTCGGATTACTCGTAGTGTGTGTGACTAAATAGGCTTTCGATTTATGTTGGCCGTCTATAATCAACTAATTATAGAACGATCATGAGTGACACCTAGTAGTACATCATGACCCCCAATTAATCGAAAGATCAACGGTTTGACCTCAGAAGTAATTCCGAAACCCTTCAGCAGCTCTAATGAATCGTGCCCCATTCCCTTCACCATCTTATACCCACTAGGCTGACTACGTCACACCTAGCCCAAGTAGTGTCTTTCTCGTCCATTGGATTTCTAATTACTCTCATGTATTTAAGAGACTCGCACTCTAAACATGATATGCTCTGGCCAGAGGCTTTGAGTAACAATCCGACGATAGGCCTGGGTATACATCTCCTCGCAAGGAGTAGTGAATCCTTTGTAGGTTGCTCAAACATCTTCGGGCACTTCAGCTTATACCCAATCATCCTGGGTCCACACCTCCTAGGAGATGCTTGCTTAAGATGTTAAAGTATAAGTCTCCATGACCAAGATGACTTGAACACCGCAAGTCAAAGGAACATCGCACTTAAGCTGCAGTAAGAACTTCATTGACATATCTATATAGATTACCATATGAAGTTTTACAGCTAGTCACTCCAATGAACTAGTTCCCTTAACTAGCATCCATGTTTATCTCCGGACATCCCAATGTCACCAGCCAGTGAGAATCAGCTGATTAGAGAATAACCCATGCTAGTCTCAACAGAATTGATAATGTCCGTTTTTATCAATTCATCGACTAGGGAAATTTTTAATACTTCACAATTGCACATTTAGAGATAATCACCAGTTGTGATCCCATCACAAATTCTCTTATGCTGTGAATTGTATTGCGGACATTCAGTAGATGAGTTTAAGATCTCAATCAAATACACAAACATGTATACTCAAATAGTGAATTATCATTTATTAAAATTAATATTTACTATCATAAGGCGATTGCCTTAGGACACTTCTCTCATATCACTAACAATTTGATCCAGATCCGGTTGATCAGTCTACTGATCCCCAAGATTGATCTACCAATCTAGCTTCTGTCTAACCACCTTTTGCCATGTCAGCATCTTGAGGCTTATCCCCTACCACATCAGGATTGTGGTCCTTATCTTTGATCGATCCCTCTTCCACATTATCTGTTCGAACTCCATCACTTCACTATGTCAACAGGATGGTCCTTATCTTGTGTCGTGTTAGCAATCTGAGACTTATCCAATCGATGTTGGATGCCACATCAGCACATAAAAGGGCTTGCATGGCACATACATGTTCAGTTGACCAAACCAGCCTTTCGATCTACTGATCTTTTTCAATCTACTAATCAGGTTGATAGGTCTATCATCATGCATAACTGAGTTAGCATAGTAATATATAAAATTGAAGGCATATTGAATTTTGATAGTTATCTAACTATCTGATCTCGACTTTGGAATTTAAGTAAACCCCTTAGTCGGAGTGCCACCTTAGACTGCCCCCATAAAGAGGACTCATCCTTACCCATTCTTTCTTTCAAAAGAACCACTTCACTCCAAAAGTTTACCTCAATTTACCATTGGCCAAACCATTAGTCCTTTAGATTTGTTTGGGTTTTCTTTGCTCAACATCCGATCACTTGAGTCCCATGACTTTATTCTGACTTGATCTCTAGTCCTCTCTCATCAAGTCCATCCTATTAGTTTTAGTTCACTAACCCATCTAACCTAATGTCATTGATCTGTTTGTAGGATCATACAGAGCAATAGAGGAGAGGTGAATATTGCTTTCGAATAACATTTCAAATTTTGAACATAGCAAAAAATTAACAAGCAAAAACAATGCTAACACTTTTATTTTTTTACTTGGTTCGGAATCATGTGATGGCTTCTACTCCAAGGCTCATGGTCCTTGACCATTTATGTTAGGTAATACTATCAATCCGCAATAAGTGAGTACAAATGTTTAAGTACAATACACTGTTGGATTGGGTTGGACCGGCTAGAGGGGGGTGAATAGACGGTAAAAAAAAAATTAAAATGGATAGCTCTCATCTTTAAAAAAAAACTTGGTCGCAACTAAGAATGTTGCTTCCAAGCCAGTGGACACTCAATAAAAATCTCCTTATGGCGGAGAAGCCTTACAACAATAGCATGCTAGACTTTTAGCGATTTTACAAGAATGAATTGAATGATTGATTGAAAAGGTTGAAACTCTAAGCCTATTTATAGCCTAAGAGAATAAATCTGGATTGTTGATTGTTGAGGAATTTTCTCTTGGTCGTTGATCCATGGATGTAATCTGAACGGTTGATCATGGATGGGATTAAACTGCATCCATTGGATCTGATTAAAGGATAAGGTTTTATCCTTTAAGACTTTTTCTTCTTCTCTAGACTTCGTTGTTGTGACCTTCAAGTAGTAACATCGACAGCTGTATATTGTCATCACCTGCTATCTCATGTGGTAACCATGGCAATATATCTTAGGTGAGGACTTGGGATCAAGTCTTCTTAGCAGCCATTAAATTCTTCTTTTTTCAAGTCCCTGGTTTGACATGGTCAAACTGACCAGTCTTTTGGTTCTTTGTCTTCTGGGTGATTTCCGACCAACCGGAGTTAGACTCACCTAAACCCGACTCTGGCCTTTCGCCCCTCGAGCGTGCTTCCTCCCGGTTTCCCGTCCCTCAGGCGTCGCGTAAGTCCTTCTCGATCCACCAGTGTACTCTTTCGCAGCTTCCACGTCCCTCGGATTGTACCGAGCCCGTCGGCTCACTTCCCCCACAGTCCTTCTCGTCCGCTACATCTTACGCTCGACTTCCTCCATACCTAAACTCCTGCACACTTAGCAGAGGGATTAAACATATCAAGACCTAACTTAAATCGGTTAATCACATCAAAACCAACCAGGGGTACTTGATATGAGTTGTGCAAGTCAAAATCCTATGGAAGACATTTCATTGAGTGAAAGCCCAAATTTCGTAACACTACTTAGTTGGAATTAAGACCAAGAGCCTTGCAATTAATTCAAGACCAAGAATGGAGGATGACTCTTTGCCACTCCTAGTCAAAAATAAAATACAACCTTTCATTCATTTCCCTGGATGCATGTATTTGTTTAATGACACTTAAATGCATGCTTGTTTAATTGAACTTTGCCATTAGAAAATTTATGTATTTAAGGAGATGTAATGAGTGAAGATGGACATTGGAATAGTGAGTTATGTTTCTCTTCCTAAAGGGCTGAGAGATTTTTTTTTAGCAGAGAAACTATAGATTTTGGTGGTGCTTGTGCTGTATCCAATTCTTAGTTTTCTCAACCTCAATCGTGAATCGGTGGTGTCGTTGTACCCGATTCGGGGTTGGTGATCGCAACTGGTATCATTTTTGGTATCAGAGCTGCGGCTCAGGAGCGTGATCTTCGTGATGGCAAACCGACGTCGACGTCCTGTTCACGCTGAAGCTGCGGCTCAGGAGCGTGATCTTCGTGATGTCGAGATTGATGATTTGCGAAGACAGGTCCAACAATTGCAGCAACAAATACAAATGATGCAAGTTAATGATTCTCGTCAAAACTCTGAACACGAGTCATCAGGAGAAGAGGTGAATCCTTTTCACAATAAAGGAAGTGGTCCTGAGTCTCCTCGGCAAGGACAAATTGATCGTCGTTCCGGGCATTCGAATGAGATGAAAGTGAATATTCCAGAGTTCGTGGGGAAAATGGATCCCGAGGAATTCCTTGATTGGTTGTGTAACACCCCACTAAAATTCCCTTCAATATTATCCCTAATATTGAGTATAATTGCATGAATAATAGCCATATTGAGTATGATTCATGAATGATAGTTAGAGTTGTGGGAATTTTAGTGTAAGTGTTAATGGGCCTTATATGGGCTCTAAATGGTGGAAATTCCTAATGGGTCTTAAATAGCACTTCGTTAGTTATCCTAATGGGCCCCATGAGGATAAAAGAAATAACACATCATGTAATGAGCCTTACTTTAGATGGGCTTGCAAAAGAATATAAAAAATGATGAAATGAGGTAGGTGCCAAGGATCTAACCTTGGACCTTAGAGATGTTGTAAGCCTTAAGAATGCATATGTAACCAATTCAACTAGCAAGGGAGTGCTATTAGGAGGATAGAGGAAATTGTAGATAGGTGTAAGGGAGATGAAGAGTCACCATGGAGGATGAAGAGTCACCATGGAAGGTAAAGGGGTCACCATGGAGGGTGAAGAGGCATACCTCTTCATTTACTATAAGAAGATGAGGAAAAAATGCCACAAGGTATCTCTTCATTCCTCTCATTGCCGAAACACCAAGGCCCTCTCTCCATCAAAAAAAAAAATTCTCTCCAAGAAGATCTAGTGAAGGCTTTGTGTTTGTGAAGTAAATGAAGAGCCAAGGAGCAAGAAGTTCTTTCTTTCTCCTTCTAGGTGATATATATTATTTGGGAATCTTTAGCACAAGAGTAAGACTCCCCTCACCTGCAACATAATAGTTTATATATGTTTTGTTCATGTTCTTGTATGTTCTTGCGATGTGTTGCTAAAAACCGTGAAGTTTTTCCCTATGAGCAAATTTCGGCCAAGCATGGGTTTAGGGCCTAGGTTTGTGTTTGATGCTATCTAATGACTCCAATGTTTTCTTGATGTTAAGTTATGAGTTATGATGAAAAAAAAGATGGAGCAAAAGACCCTTAAAAGTTTCGGCCAAGGCTCCCATGAAGCCATAGACCTTTTGGCCATAAGAAGATGTTTGGGTTCTTTTTGACTAGCTAATGGTTTTAATTCCTTGTTAATGTTTTGTTGAGTGTTTTATATATATTTATGCCATGTTTTCTCCTCTGAACATGTTCGGCCAATACCCTAAATAAGGGCAAAAAAATGAGTTAAAGATGTCATGTTACTTGCTAATGCTTCCTAGTGTTAGGATATGTATTATATGCATGTTGTATGAATCAATTGCTCTTATTTTTGTCATTTTCATGTTGATATGAACCTTAGAAGTTTCTGATCAGTAACTTAAATTGGGTTTTAGGATGGGTTAAGGTCACTACCTCACTTGATGATGTCTCTATGTAATAAGAAATTCAATGTATGCATGTTGTATGAGGTGTGTGATGTTGTGTTGTGTTTTTATGCCATGATAACCCTATCTAAATGTTTTGACCAGTAGAGTATATGTTGAATTATGGTTGAATTAAAGGTATCCATGTTTCATTATGCCATGATAGATGAAAAAAAAATGGAACAAGTTCCCTAGGTGTATTATCCTTAGTTTTAAATTGAACATTATGTGTTGGTGAATCATGAATGATAAGTTGGCATGTTATGAATTTTCTTACCATGAAATTATGTTTTCTCCATGCCATGTTCATGCTTGGAAGTTATGATGATATTTATGCTTTGAATGTATGCCCATGACATGTATGACATTATGAATAAAAGAATGTCTAAAGAACAATTTCTAAGGAAAGAAAAGAAATGATGAATGCTATGCTAAAGAGTCATTGCTATGGAAAGAAAAGGAATCATGTATGCTATTTTACTTTATGTATTGGCTTGTACCGGATCTTGAAAAAGGTCCAAGGGATGGGCTCCTAAGCAAGTCCCCGGTTCTGGACTACCGTAGCTGTCCCTAGGCTAGAGGTTGCCTAGTACCCTAGTAGGTCGGGATTAGCTACCTCGCACTCTACGAAGGGATGCGCGCAAATGATGAATGGGTACAAGCCAGGGATCCCAATGATGATGATATGTTAATGTTCAAGTATTATATTATATATATTTTTCAAAGAGCATCTTTAATGTTTATGCACATGTTTATGTTTAATGATATTGCATATGCTATGTTTAATGTTTATGCACATGTTTATGTTTAATGATATTGCATATGCTATGTCTAATGTTTATGCACATGATTATGTTTTAAAGATTATGCAAATGTTATGTGCTTTAAGTACTTACTCATGCCATATCCTTAATAATGATACATATATTCATGTTTTAAATGTTTATGCTTATGTGCTTTAGATGTTTTAAGTATTTATTCATGTTATATGTTTATGTCAAATGATGTAGATTTCTACTTATATGTGATGTACGGATTTTGTGAGTATGCAAGGAGCTTACTAAGCATTTTATGTTTATAGTCTACCTTCTTATGTTGTAGATCAAACTAAAGCTAAAGAAGGGGAAGCAGCAGGAGGGCATGTGTGTGTGTGGCAGTGACTTGGCAGAACGATCCTACTGTTGTCTTTACTCTTACTTATAGACTTATTTCTCATGGACTTAATGTTGCTACTTATAAACTGCATGTGTTAGTTCTTATGTTTACGCTTACTACTTGTTGGAGTTGAAGTTCTTTATGATATACATGCTTAATATAGAACTATATACTCTCTTGTTAAATATGCTATGCTATGATTTACATGCTTAAAGTAGTCTAGTTAGAAAGAAATTTATCCAATTGCATATGTTCATGATTTAGTATTATTTCCGCTGCTATATTTCCGCTTCATATGCAATAATGTACGAAAGAAAAAAAAGTAACACGACACTCACGTAAGGGGCGGGCGTTACAGGTTGCTTACTATCAAACGAGTGTTCGAATATGAAGATTTTTCTGATGAAAAGAAGGTGAAAACGGTAGCCCTCAAGCTTCGTAAATATGCAAGCTTGTGGTGGGAAAATCTTAATCATCAACGTCGCCGAGAAGGGAAAGGCAAAATCCGTACATGGGAAAAGATGCGACGGGAACTCCGCAAAATATTTTTGCCGGTAAATTATCGACAAGAATTATTTCTTCAGTACCATGATTTGAAACAGGGAGATCGTAGCGTTGAAGAATACACTTATGAGTTCGAACAATTGAAGCTGCGTTGTGATGTTACGGAGCAGGAGGAACAAACAATCACTCGCTACCTCAGTGGGCTAAAAGGTAATATTTCTGATGCAGTTGAACTCCAATCATATTGGTATTTTGTCGATGTATGTAAACTTGCCCAGAAAATTGAGAAGTAGTTATCAAAGAAAAGCCCACATAAATCTTTTGTGAAGGCTGCGTTCAACAAAGGTAGTTCATTGCCTAAACATGACATTCCAATTCCCTCTTCCGCAAACAAAGGGAAAGGGAAAGTAGAAACTTTTTCCTCGGAAGTGAGTCGTACTCGGAAGTGTTTTAAATGTCAAGGTTTTGGTCATATGGCAGCCGAATGTCCCACCAGACGCACTGTTATTATTCGTGAAGTCGTCGAGGAAGAGGAAGCCACAACATATGAAAATCCATTATGGGATGAAGACATCGAAGAAATAGAGGAAGTAGCGGATGAGGGTACATTATTCGTACTACGAAAGACTCTTAGTACCAATGCAATATCTCAGGAGGAAGATCAACGAGAGCGAATTTTTCAAACTCGTTGCACGGTGTCCGGGAAGGTATGCAATATTATAATTGACGGAGGAAGTTGTACCAACATTGTTTCCACAACCATGGTAGAGAAGTTGTAGCTACCCACAACAATCCATCCTCATCCTTATAAACTTCAGTGGTTGAGTCAAGATCGAGAAGTTCGAGTCACAAAACAAGCCCTTGTATCCTTCTCAATTGGCACCCTTTACAAAGACGAGGTAACTTGTGATGTGGTTCCAATGGATGTTTGTCATCTTCTACTCGGCCGCCCGTGGCAGTTTGATCGACGTGTCATCCATGATGGTTTTCAAAATACATATTCCTTTATTCTGGACCGAAAGAAGATTATTTTGATGCCGATAGCACCTAGAAAAGTGAGGTTGTCTGTTATCTCTTCCAAGCCCACACTTCTCATTGATAAAGTAACGGTTCGTGCTATTCTAGCAAAATCTGAATTATTTTATATTTTGATGATTGTCGAAGTTGCTAACAGCACCGAAGAATCTTTGCATCCCCTTGTCCAAAAGTTCTTAGAGGAGTTTAATGATGTCTTTCCAGAAGAAATGCCCATAGGACTACCGCCCTTGCAAGACGTACAACATCAAATTGATCTTATACCCGGAGCATCCTTGCCAAACAAACCAGCTTATAGGTGCAACCCAAAGGAGGCTAAGGAACTTCAACAACAAGTGGACAACTTAATAGCAAAAGGATATGTTCGAGAAAGTCTAAGTCCATGTTCGGTTCCTGCTATACTCGTGCCAAAGAAAGATGGTTCGTGGCGGATGTGCGTGGACAGCCGTGCTATTAATAAAATAACGGTGACATATCGTTTTTCGATTCCTCGTCTTGATGATATGCTTGATGAATTATACGGAGCTAAAGTATTTTCCAAGGTTGATCTTCGCAGCGGTTATCACCAAATACGCATGAAAGAAGGGGACGAGTGGAAGACCACTTTTAAAACTAGAGGCGGGTTGTATGAGTGGCTTGTTATGCCTTTCGGGTTGACTAATGCCCCAAACACCTTCATGCATCTTATGAATCAAATTTTGAGGCCTTTTCTCGGCAAATTTATCGTCGTATACTTCAACGATATTCTTATTTACAGCAAGAATGAAGGAGAGCATATTCAACACCTTCGAGAATTATTTACAACATCGCGGCAAGAGAAACTTTTTGAAAACTTGAAGAAGTGCAAATTTTTGTCACCACAAGTTGTCTTCCTTGGCTATGTTGTTTCTGCCGACGGTATCCGTGTTGATGAGAGTAAGGTCAAGGCAATTCGATCGTGGCCTTCTCCTGGTTCAGCCCATGACGTACGGAGTTTCCATGGTCTTGCGTCGTTCTATCGGCGATTTATTCGTAATTTTAGTTCTCTGGTAGCCCCTCTGACCGAGACATTGAAGGGAAATCAATTCATTTGGACAGACGCCGCCCATCGTAGATTTGAGACCCTCAAAGAAAAGCTCGGTGAAGCTCCAGTATTAGCACTTCCCAATTTTGAGAAAGTCTTTGAAGTGGAATGTGATGCTTCCGGAACAGGGATTGGCGGAGTCTTGCAACAAGGTCGCCCCATTGCATTTTTTAGTGAGAAACTAAATAATTCGATGGCGAAATATTCTACGTACGATAAGGAGTTTTATGCGATCATCCGAGTATTGGAGCATTGGAGCCACTATCTCTTTCCGAAAGAATTTATCCTTCATACTGATCATGAGTCACTTAAATTCATTAATGGACAGCACAACGTGAGTCGCCGACACGCCAAATGGGTAGAATTTCTTCAATCATATTCCTTTGTTCTCATGCACAAGTCAGGAAAAGCGAACGTCGTCGCGGATGCACTTTCGAGAAGACATGCGTTATTATCTATGCTCGATGTTAAAATTATGGGATTCGAGTTTCTTAAAGATCTCTACTCTACTGACAATGAATTTTCTACAACATATGGAGAATGCTCTCGAGGCATTTTCGGTAAATATTTAATCCACGATGGTTTTCTATTTAAAAATAATAAGCTTTGCATTCCTAAATGTTCTCTTCAAGAGCTTTTAATTCGAGAAGTACACGGAGGAGGTGTGGCTGGACATTTTGCATAGAGAAAACTTCTTCTATGCTCCAAGAACATTTTTTTTTGGCAAAACATGGTCAAGGATGTCAAAGTTATTGTCAGCCGATGTATTACTTGTCATCAAGCCAAGAGTAGATCGCAGCCTCAAGGACCATATATGCCTTTGCCCGTGGCTGAGCGTCCGTGGGAGTTTGTGAGCATGGATTTCGTTCTTGGTCTTCCGAGAACTCAACGCTGTCGAGATGCAATTATGGTGGTCGTTGATCGATTCTCAAAAATGGCGCACTTCATTCCATGTCAAAAGACAAACGATGCCTCTTCAATTGCCGATCTTTATTTCCAAGAGATTGTGCGACTACATGGCGTGCCACGAACCATCCTATCCGATCGAGACTCCAAATTTCTGAGTTATTTTTGGAAGACGCTGTGGAATAAATTGGGTACTAAACTACTATTTAGTACGACATGTCATCCCCAAACCGATGGTCAAACCGAGGTGGTGAACAGAACTATGGCTTCAATCTTAAGAACTTTGGTATCAAAGAATCTACGCGATTGGGATTTGAAGCTCGCGCATGCTCAGTTCGCTTAAAATCGTGCTCCCAGTACCACTACTAAGAAGTCTCCATTCGAAATAGTCTATGGAATAAATCCATTTACACCTGTTGATTTAACTCCATTTCCGACCAAAGAATTCATTGATGCAGCTGCCGAAGAACGTGCCAGCCTGATAAAGAGCCTCCATGAGAAGATCAAAGCACAAATTGAACGTCAAAATGGACGATATCAGGCACGTACCAACCAATGAAGAAAGCTGATCATTTTCAAACCTGGAGATTTGGTTTGGATACATTTACGGAAAGAGTGTTTTCCAGCTATACGCAAATCCAAGTAAATGTCGCGAGCTGAAGGGCCTTTCAAAATTCTAGAAAAAATCAACGATAATGCTTATCGTGTGGAACTTCCTAAAGACTATAATGTTTCAGCTACATTCAATGTTCAACATTTATCTCCGTACGAGGAAGACATTGGACTTGAAGATTTGAGGGCAAATCCTTCTCAACAAAGGGAGGATGATATGAGTTGTGCAAGTCAAAATCCTATGGAAGACATTTCATTGAGTGAAAGCCCAAATTTCGTAACACTACTTAGTTGGAATGAAGACCAAGAGCCTTGCAATTAATTCAAGACCAAGAAAGGAGGATGACTCTTTGCCACTCCTAGTCAAAAATAAAATACAACCTTTTATTCATTTCCCTAGATGCATGTATTTGTTTAATGACACTTAAATGCGTACTTGTTTAATTGAACTTTGCCATTAGAAAATTTATGTATTTAAGGAGATGTAATGAGTGAAGATGGACATTGGAATAGTGAGTTATGTTTCTCTTCCTAAAGCGCTGAGAGATTTTTTTTTTAGCAGAGAAACTATAGATTTTGGTGGTGCTTGTGCTATATCCAATTCTTAGTTTTCTCACCCTCAATCGTGAATCGATGGTGTCGCTGTACCCGATTCGGGGTTGGTGATTGCAACTGGTATCAGTACTTACATACACAAGAGATAATAAAAGCAGTAAAGAATTATACGAACAACACTAATATGAAAAGATCATAGTATGTTATTGTCGGAGCAACAATTCGTCAAATTCAGATTGTTTTGGCATAGCACACAAGAGCACAAGTGATGAGAGCATTGATACTTAAGCCTCTAGAGGAAAACCCCTTATATAGGGTCACACGAGCACCCATGTTGTTGCGATCCAGCCACTAACTTATCCCTGCTCAGTTCAAGGTTTATCTACACTCGGGCGCCTGACTGCTCTCGAGCACCTGTGTTCCTGAGGTACAAGATCCAATCAGCGTCCGCCAACTCAACCAAGCCCTAGCTGAGTCACAGGCTCACTGGCACCTGAGTCCCTCTCAGGCACCTGAGTTCTCGGGTGCCCGAGTCCCTCTTGAGCATCTGAGTGTCGTTAGTCCTCTTTTACTTAGTTGCAACATAGGATTAGTACAATAGATAATATGCAAAGGAAAATGCATGCAATGATAGCCCATGTTGTCCGATCTTGACTTGCATGTTTCGACTGAAACTCTAGTCAGATCGACACCTATTGTTCCCTCTTCAGGGAAACGCATCCTCTCCTACTCCTCTCAGGAGTGTTTACCATTTGCCTACCGGACCTCTAGTTGGACTTTTTCTCAGCCTTCGATCTCAACTCTAGAACTCGCGACATTCAATCCTTGACCCATCTCGACTCCTGTCCGTCATCCTCGATATGCCAAGTCTTCTACCCAATCCTGCAGATCAAAACTTAGTGTCTAGGTCAACTAGGACTTTCCTCACACTCAAGGTAACACGTTAGATCACAAATAACACTTAACTTTGAACTCTTTGCCAATATCAAAATAAGGTTCGATTAGGTGCTTCCAGTACCACACTGCTAAGACTTTCTTGCCTAATATCTGATCTAACTAACCTACTAGAACTTTAACTTGCCAAGTATCCAATCAACTTAACCTATTAGAACTTTTCGAGTTGATCTACTTGCACACTTGATTAACCTTGTTATATCACAATTAACCATAGCTTTAAATATTTTCTAAATTCAAAACATAAATTCGATTATTTGGTGCTCTCCACACTAATAAGTAATCTACCAAATGAGTGCAATTAGGTTGTTCTATTGAATCTTGTTCTTGGGATTTTTTATCATTATAAGTTAAGTTTTATGTTGAAGATGGCTCATATTTGGTTAACACGGGGTGGCTCATATTTGGCTGACATGAGGCACGACTGTGCTAAGAGGCACGACCTAGCTATATCATCCACGGTGGGCATGGGAACAGTCATGCCACCGAAATCGGACTAGTCATGTCAGCCACTATGCACATAGACATGATGATTTCCTTGGACACCTCCTAGCCATGTCTGTGTCTGAGGAAAAGTACATGCATATGTCATGGGCATGCCCAAGGGTACAACTATTGGTGTTGGGTGCACAACATTTTACTCAGATTTTTTTATATATGACTAAGGTTAAAATTAGGTTAGTTGTGATCTAACCAGTTGTGACAAGTTACATGTTCATGATACTTGACAAGTGATAAAGTTATGATTATAAACCAAGTAGTGACTAAGTCCTAGTGGATCTAGGGATCTGAAGTTCTGATTATGAGTCAAGCATGAGCTAAGTCTTAGTTGAGACCAAGTAGACAAATTCCTAGCTGAAGGTTAGATGACTCGAATCTAAGTGTTTAAGGTTTGACAGATAAATTCCTAGATGGGTGTTAGGTGAATCAAGTCCAAGTGATTAAGGTTTGACAAACAAATTTCTAGTTAGAGGTTAGGTGACTCCAATCCAAGTGATTAAGTCATGAAAGACAAAATTCTAGCTGGAGGTTAGATGACTCAAGTCCAAATGATTAAGTCTTGATAAATAAATTTCTAGCTAGGTGCCAGGTGACTCAAGTTTAGGCAAAGTTAGCTGGAAGTTGAAGGCTTGACAAACTAGTCCAAGTGGAAGTAGCTAGGAGTTGTGGCTTTTCAACTTAGTCTAGATTTGTTAGCTGGAGGCTGAACATCTAGACCCAAGGTAAGTGTGAGTTACTTTACATTCTGTATCCTACTAATTAAGTGTAACCACTATAGGGAAGTATGCTCAATGGTTTCAGACAATCGGATGGAGTTCAGGGGTGACTGGCTAGTGATAACTCTCGATAAAAGAATTTTAGAGGTTCCAAGGGACCGTATATGGTCCAAGGGACTAGAGAATACAAGTGACCTAAGCAGCTTTTAGGGGTCCGGGAGACGACATTGTTAGCAATCCAAGCAAGGCAGTCAAAATGAAGTTTGACCCTTGTCCAAATGATTGAAAGGTGTACAGATAATCGAAGAGCTTCGTTAATATAATATTACATATAGAAGTTGTAACTATGTCAGCACAAACACAAGCAACCAAGAAGACTTTAGGTGACTGGAGGAGTCATATATAAGGAGTTTTGAGGTAGAATTTGAAAATTACTCATCTATATAGTGTTCACTCTTGTTCTCATAATTTAAGTGCTTCTTTGCCTTATGTTCTGCTACACGTGCAATATGCACTTCATTTTTAATCGACAACACCCAGAGTAACATTTTCATTTGTTTTAGTGTTGCCTTATTTGTTCTATTATATTTAAACTTTTTAGATTCTTTTTTGTAAGGTTCTCCACCTAGGAGAACTTTAAAAATAAGAATCATATTTTATAACTGCTATGTGTCTATACTTCTGATTTTGTAGATCAATTTGCATGCTTAAACTATTAGCTAAATCTATTGTATGTTTTTATTGCCTTTGTTTACTTGATTGAGTCAGTTTAAATAAATTTTATTTTTGTTGTACTAACTCTGATTGATTCAACTATTTTATTTACTATTTACTTTTTTAAAATACTCAACGTTGTTCAGCTCCCTCTAGTGTCGAGTTTGTTCCAACAATTTGGTATCAGAGTGTGTTGAGTTGATAGTATGCTTTGAAAGCATGGTTAGGTGTATGTCTAGATTGGGAAACGTGTACCATAGCTGGTACATCTAGTCAAGTGGAACTCGAAGAAACTAATGTAGGATCGAAAATAAACGGGGAGGAGGGGGGAGGGGTGAATCACATTTTTAAAACTTTTCTTTTATCTTTTTAAAACTTTCGAAAAAGCAAGTATGCAGTGGAAAACAAAGACACATTTATTTTTTACTTAGTTCGTAGTTTCGTGACTACTACTTCAAGGCCTATGATCTCTTAGACCATATCGATTAGGTAATCCACTAAAATCTCCCCCGAGGAATCTTCGAGTAGAGAGGTTGAATACAAAATTGAGGAAAGTATAACACCCTATACTTTCCTATGCAAGTATAATAAATACTTAAATAAAAAAATAGCTTTTACCAACATGGATTGACTTGCAAATCAAGGCTCAATGTCTGTATCATTTGACTACAACAATTGGACGTAGCGGAGTCACAACAAGTAGTTAGGCATAAGCAACGTAGTAGAATCAACTTGAGAGTTAATATGGAATTTATGTATCAATTGTGGCCGAAGTCCCCCTTTTAAACTGCATTAAGGGCGTCTCAGTTCATCCTAGGTGCCTCCATCAACTCTGATCTGATTCTCAGAGTTGGAAGTTTATCCTCTTGGAGGGAGCCTCTAATCAGCTAAGTGTGCCTCCAATCAGCTTTGAGGCACCTCCAATCAACTCAGGACACCTCACAATCACTAAAATTTCATCCTCAAAGTTTATCTCCTCCGGGACGCCTCCAAGTCATCTTAGGCGCCTCCAACTTCACTTAGGGCACAACTGAGGTGCCTTAAGCACTGCTCATCTAAACTCCATTTTTTGTTCTAAGCTCCTACAAAACATGGCAGTCTAAACTAACAAAAATACCTACAAAATAGAGTTAGTGCAATTACATAATTTATGAATTAGATTCTATCTTAATAAGACCAGGATCTAATCTGGGTCTCAACTTAGATTTCCAAAATTGATTTGAGTTGGACCAACACCTATAGTCCTAGTAGGATTCGTCCTCACTAGATTTCTCCTATAGTTGTTTATCTTCACTTACCATTTGTAGACTTGACATCTGCTCTCCTGACCCACCAGATCTTCCTACCAGATGTCCTATCTGGACTTTAATCAATTATCAGGTCATGCTGACCCAACTAGACTTCCGACCAGATATTAGGTCCTCTCTGACCTATCTGGAGTTCTTGCCAATTATTTGTTCCTCTTGACCTAACTGGACTTCAGTCTGGTATATAGTCCTCTAGACTCGTTAAGTCCTTTAGTCTACACACTTAGTAATCATATATTAAATCACAACAAGACTTAACTTTGAATCTTTGACAACATTAAACCCTAGGTTCGATTATGGTGTTTCCTAGACCAATAATCTCTCCCTTTTTAATATTTGGCAACATGTTTCAAAGTTAAATTAAATAATAGCAAATAGCAATATTTCCCCCTCAAAGTAAATTCCACCTAGAGTTTAACATCCTTGAGGAAACAAAATTTTTGAATGATTAATATTTTGTTGGATTACAATGGTTGAAAATAAAGTCCCACATTAAAAACACATGGAAATAATCATGGACTTATAAGAGAAATATATCTCCATTGATATGAGACCTTTTGAGAAGAGCCCAACAAATCATAAGGTGCTGCTTGGTTGGGGGAGTTTAGGGGTAAGGAATGGGAATGAAAGTTATTTCATTCTCATATATGATGCTTGGTAGGTGTTTGAAAGGGCTCAATGGGAATCAAAATAAGGATATCATATCATAGTTTTGATTCCCCTCTCCCCTTGGGAGATCAACTTTCCATTCCCCCGTCACCTAAGCACGCTCGCGCGAGCCTCGTCATGCCACAACCCTCTTCTCTCCTCATCGTCGACGCCGAACCCCTCCTGTGGTTTCCATCCATGTGCGAGCGAGCATGACGCGCTGATTTCCCTCTTCTCTCCTCATCGCCCGATGCCCAACCTTTCTCTTTCCCTCTTCACGCGCGCCTTTCTTCTCTTGGTTTGAGCATTGCCGACCCTCCTTTCCTGCAGAAGTGACCCCTTCTGGTGCATCACAAAGGTGAGTGTCCCAAATGGGAATATCCATTCCCTCATCTATGCTAAACCAAGCTGCCCCTAATGGGAATAATACCTATTCCAATATCTATACCAAGCACCATCAATCCAGCAAGCATTCTCATTCCCATTAACCCCTTAATCAAATCCATTCATAGTCCCATTCTCGAATATATACCAAGTGCTGGGATTGCGTTGCGGGTTTCCTAAGAGAATACCAGGTCGTTCATGGGAAATCTCTCCATGTCCATGGATTAAAAATTTTTAATCTGAATAGAGATCTATCTCCCAAACGACCGTCTTGTCGCCGTACTAATTGATTCGAGTTACAACTTGGCCAAACTTGTTGTTCAAGTCTTGTAACTCGCCTAACCAATTAGTCGCGAAAAAGATGACGAGTGGATTGCCGGTTTTTGTATTTATCATAGGGGTCCATAATAATTAATTATCATGATTAATTAACAAATAATTAACAACATAGATAATTAATTAAATACACATGAAATGATAGAAAACAAGGAGCCAAAGAGAAGGTTATATCTTTCCATTTACCTCGCGACCTTCTATTGTATGACTCTCCCTTCTTGGACGTCATGTGGGCGACGATCTACTAAGAACCGAAGTCACCAAAGCCACCAAATCTCCACCTTTTCCCTTCTTCTTCCTATCGTCGAAACCCTAATCTATAGGGATGATGTCATCGGCCACCAAAGAAGGAAGATCCCTTCTACTTGCTTGCTCCGGCCACCAATAGATGATAGGAAGATGAAGAAGATGAAGAGGAAGAAGAAGAACACTTCTTCTTCCCTAAACCACAGCCAAAGATCTCCTCATTTGCTTGCGCCGGCGCCACCCACCTCCAAGATTTGCCGCCGGCCGAAAGCTTCTCCTTGGTTGATCCCGGCGCCAAAGACCACTGCTGGTGGAGTGGAAGAGGAGGTGAACAATGGAAGAAGAAGAGAAGTAATCAACTTCTCCTTATCTAGCTTCCAACTGGCCACCTTCAACCTTGATCTCGCCGGCGCCCAAAACCCATAGGAGAGAGAGAGAGGTGAGGAGAGAATTAGGTTTTGTTTTTTGGCTCATTGGTCCCTTTGGTCTCATGACTCCATGGGTATATATAGGGCTACAATAGGGACAATGAGGAGGAGTTGGGTCTTGGCCACCTAATGGATCAAGGCCTGATCCATTAATAAAGATTCATTCCACTAAAGGATCTTCATTGATCTACCTCACCAACCCCATATTTAAATATGGGATCCACCTATTATGAGTACAATTTTCTCCCCGTGTTTAAGATATCGAATGCTCGTTGATTAATTTAAATTACTGACAATTTTAATTAATCAACATCTAACTCCTTGATTAGTAACACTCATCCTTATCATCATGTTGGACCAAGTCCACCTGCAGAGTTTAACATGATGAACCTTATGAGCTCATCAAGGGGGCATCATCGACCCGACTCACCAGGACATGGTTCCCATCTATAATCAACAGCACACCATGTAAATAATATTATTTCCCAATTTACTGGGCCTATCGATTTAACAGAATAAATCTCGTCCATTGGTAAATCAAAGAAATAAATAGAAAGTACATGTGCCCGTTATTATATCGGGATTAAGAGCATGTACTCCATAATAAACTAAGGTCTGATCCAATTATAAAGTCAGTATAAATTGGATCACCTCTATGTCGGTCCAGCTCAATGCACACAAAGTGCACTAGTGTAATTCTATGGTCAAGATAAACCAACACCAAATTATACTACAACCATCCCGATAGTTTGTCCAAATCCAACTCGGTTGTGAGCCTCTACTTATACTTTACAAGGGACTGATACATGATCTTCTGTGCGATACCACACACCAAGTTATCTACAATGTAAAGTATTAGACGATATACACATACTAATATAAGCATGCAATTAGTGATCTTGTAATTCTCTTTCAAAATACAGATGCCTATATAAAAGCAAGACTTTTAGTATACATCCCAACACCAAGAGCCCCCTAAAAGTTTAGGTTAAAAGTCGACAATATTATACTATTATGGAGATATCTAAATTCCTTTTAGTCCTAACATATTTAACTTTTAACCCATATTTCTACCCCTTTGACATATATTAAAAAAATATTGTTCATATTTTTATTTTTTTTTAAGGAAAAGAAACATCTTATTCCTTTGAAAGAAATCCATATTAGAAGGGGGACCAAACCTAACCTTCTAATATAGAGGTACAAAATTTGCTTGATTTACAAGTATTCCAAAGAGTGTAAAGGAAATAATTGGCTAAACAAATTAATCAGATTCCCCTTTTAAGCCAAAAACCAAAGCCAAACAACATTCTTCAAACCGGAAGAGATCTACTCAATCATCTTCAAAGCAACATTTCACTAGAGAATTTACTCTGCATCTTTCAACCGATTTGTGACGACCCGACTTCTCTACCCTGTACCTAAGCCGGATCGCCACTCTTTACTACCTTTACCTTTACTCACTTCACCTTAACCATTGACTTCACCTTAGACCTTGGCCTTAGGTTACCACTACTTGACTTCAAGAACTGAAAACCATTTCCAAAGATCCACAATTCATATACTTTTAAGACATACAAAGACATAACTCCATTTCTATACTCTATGCTAGTTTTATAAACATCCTAGCAACTCAAAACAAATCTAATGACTTGAAATTAGAATCTTTGCGGAATTTAACAAGACTACCAAACCATATGAAATCATGCTAAAGATTGTATCAACTTTTGACTCTATGCGGAGGTTAAACACAATGTTCACATTTTACCAAACAAAATATTAAATATTAAAGCTATACTAGAGTTTTGTACTCAACCTTGTCTCTATGCAAAGTTTACACAAAATCATTACGTTCTACCAATCCAAAACACCAAACCACAAGTTTCTAAACTTCAGAAATTGCCTCTAAGCCTTAACCCAACGGATCTCTTCCACGGTTCCACCGCCACTGAGCATCAATGCAAGTCCTGGTCACCTCCATAACTTATGCTTTTTCTTTGCCTTTATCTGCAATAGAAGGAAATACAACTAATAATCACAATGCTTAGTAAGTAAATCCTAACTCACAAATCCATGCTATTGATAATAAACATGCTCATTTCAAAGAATGCTTACTTCCAAAATACATGCACATGGGAAAACTTACATCTACTTATCATGCTCAATCATGTTGAAAACATTACTTGCATTACATCATTTGCAACCTTAACGTACTCATACATTCAAGCACTAACTTCTTTACTCTTACTCTTTAACATGCTTGCAATATATCAAGGCTAACATATGAAATAAAGGCATATACTTAAAACTGAAAACACTTGTGAATACTTATTTACTTGAA
This sequence comes from Boesenbergia rotunda, assembly GCA_024364735.1. NCBI lineage: Eukaryota > Viridiplantae > Streptophyta > Magnoliopsida > Zingiberales > Zingiberaceae > Boesenbergia > Boesenbergia rotunda. The sequence continues at coordinate 304,493 of JAGFNQ010001346.1, read as the reverse complement.
AATAGTAATCAACTTTCTTTAGGCCTTGACATTGTACCATGGTATCAATGTACCAATTGCGCGCTTCTCTAATAGGTTGCGGGGTAGCTAGCCACCGCACCTTATTAGAGCTTCTTTCTAACTTTCTGTGGGCCTTCCATTTGCCCGGTACATGTCACTTTCCGAAAATAAAATACTTTCTTACTATAATACTTATATGTATCAAACTATCTTACTTTTGCATAAATTTTGCACTTAACACCTTTACCTTTCTTACTTGAGACTTTCATCGAGCACCTTGCGTGCCCTTAATCCCAACCTCATTTTTGGGACTTTTCAAAAATTAAATCTTATCACGCTTAGCTTACATACACCAAATCTAAACCAATTAAAATTGTATCATGAGAAAACATGCATCTTTAAAAACTTAAAACACCCGATAACCATAATCTTAAAGCATGCATCATAAAACATGGTTCTACAACAAGAACTTACATACGAAAACTACTCCTATTGCAGGTGAGTGATCTACTTACCCTTTTCTTGATGAAAACTCACTAAATAGAGGTAAAAACCCTAGCATAGGACTCCTTTCCTCTTCCTTGCAAGAACTTCCCTTCCTTGGCCCTAGGGAAGAACCCTAGGCTTTCTACTCAAGAGGAGGAAGAAGAAGAAGAAGAAGGAAGAAAGTTATGGCTTCCTCCCATGTCTTTTTTTTCGCAGCCTCCTCGCCCTCTCCTATTCGCGCAGCCACAAAAACCCTTGGGCACTCCACGCGACTTAAGCGAAGTTTAAATACCTCTTCATGAAAAAGCCTAACTCACCCATAACATAATTTCGCTCCTTCCTTTTTTGTGCTTGATACCCCTGACCTTCTGGCTAGCCGAACTCCCTTAAGGCTTGGTATTGTCGCGTGGTCGCGAGTTCAAACCCCCGCCCGACCCTTAAATTTTTTTTTCATTTTTATTCTGAAAAATTGCTAGAAAAATTCCTAAAAATCCCTAATAATACCAGAAAATTATTGGGTGTTACAATCCTCCTCACCTTGTAAAAGTTCGTCCTCGAACTTAAAACAGCTCTGGATACCTTTGCCTCATGCTATCTTCTGATTCCCAAGTTGCCTCTTCATGCTTCTGATTCAGCCATAAGACTTTCACTAGTGGTACATCTTTGTTCCTCAGCTTCTTAATTGTTCAGTCTATTATTTGAATAGGTCGACTTTCATAACTGAGATCCTCCTGAACTTGTACCATCCGTGGCTCAATCACTTGGTTGGCATCTGGGATGTGCTTCTTCAACATTGAGACATGGAACACATTGTGTATTGCTGACATCTCTGAAGGTAGCTCCAACTCATAAGCTACCTTACCAACTCTTTTCGTCACTGGGTAGGGTCCTATGTATCGAGGACTTAGCTTGCCTTTCTTGCCAAATCTCATTACACCCTTCATAGGAGCTACTTTGAGGAAAATTGTGTCCCCAACTTCAAACTCTAACGGTCTACGGCGTACATCGGCATAGCTCTTTTATCTACTCTGAGCAGTTTCTATTCTCTGGCGGATACTCTTTATAGCTTCTGTGGTATCATCTATGAGATCAGTCTGTGACCCCATTTCTTTCTTCTCACTACCTTCATACCAACAGAGGGGAGATCTATACCTCCTGCCATAAAGAGCTTCATAGGGTGTCATACCAATAGTAGTTTGATAACTGTTGTTGTAGGCAAACTAAGCTAAACACAAATACTTGCACCAACTGCCTTTGAAATCTAATTCACAAGCTCTGAGCATATCTTCTAGAATTTGATTCACTCTCTCTATCTGTCCATCAGTCTGGGGATGGAAAGCTGTGATAAACTTTAGTTTGGTGCCTAGTGCTGTCTGTACGCACTCCCAAAAGTGTGAACTGAAATGACCATCCCTATCAGAGATAATGGTCCTTGGGACTCCGTGTAGTCGGATCACTTCTTGCACATATAACTGGGCTAACTTTTCAATCGAGTAAGACACTCTGATTGCCAAGAAGTGGGCAGACTTGGTCAATCTGTCTACTATCACTCAAATAGCGTCATAGCCATTAGTTGTCTTTGGTAGACCAACTATGAAATCCATGGCTATGTCTTCCCATTTCCACTCTGAAATCTGAATGGGCTGTAGGACACCTCCTGGACTCTGGTGTTCTGCTTTAACTCTCTGACATGTCAGGTAGGTGCTGACATACTTAGCTATGTCTCTCTTCATCCCTGACCACCAAAATCTTCTTTTCAAATCCTGGTACATCTTAGTGGAACCAGGATGCATTGAGTAGGGAGTTCCATGGGCTTCTTCAAGAATCTTCTTTCTCAACTCTTCATGATTGGGGACGCATAAACGGTCACCATAGTAGAGTATCCCACTGTCAGATACTCTAAACTCTTTACTCTCTCCTTCTTGCATCTGTTGGGACCGGGTGCATGTTGACATGGATATGGGTTCGTAATTTTAAAATTTAATTACGTGCAGCGGAAGGTTTAGCATAAATAATTTCTTGAATTATTTTAACCACATATCTAGCATGCAACCTTAAGTTGTGGAGACATGATCATACATTTAAAATTTTGTAGAAAGTAAACTAATTTACTTAATACCTCGCGTAACTCGTAGAAAGGGACGAGATCCAACCGTAGCGTCCCTTGGAAGCTCCGCCTCTATTCACGTCCATGCCGAGTTCTCTTCGGGATGACTTCGCAAAGTCACGAGTTTCGTGCCGACAAGAACTACTAGATTCTCCAAAGGCACGACAAGAATATCAAGAGAGGGAGATGGAAAACTAACCACCAAGTATCGGAATCAAGATTCCGGGGGAAGGAAGGAGTCGCGACCCGCTTCTTCTTCTTCTTCGGCACCTTCTTGGTGGAGATGGCTCACGGCAACCCTAGGAGGTCCCTCTAGGGCCGGCGCCCACTAGAGGAGGGAGAGGGAGAGAAGGAGAGGAAGAGAGGCTTGCTACTTGATCTCTTAATTGGAATTCAAAGCCTTGCCTTGGTTCCTTTATATAGTAGCCTCTCCATCGCCAAGTCTCCCTTTTAACCGAATAAAATTTCATAAGAAATTTATCTTATAAATTTTTCTATGAATTATTCCGTTATGCCAAGTTTTATTATAACTAAATTTATAATAAAAACAAACATATCTCCCCTTTTATTATGGAATAAATTTTACAAGAAATTTATTATATAAATTTTTCTTATCATGGAAAAATCAATTCATAATTGATTTTATAAAATAAAATAAACCAATCCAAGGTTTATTTTAATTTCCATGAAAATAAATCCTTTTATATAAATTTCTTTATATAAATTTATTTATCCATAATTTTATAAAACAAATCGCGCTTGATTTATTTTATAATTCAAACCAAATAAATTGGTTTCCCTCCTTGTTGTGGCCAGCCAAACCAAAGAGGGTGGGGACCCTCTTTGGCCGGCCAAACCAAGCCGCCTCCTCGCGAATTAAACTCATTTAATTCGTCCAATAAGCCTTCAAAAGACTTAGCCATTTTAAGCTTCCGATGCGCCTCTGATTAATTCAGATTCGACTTATTTCTCTTGATCGGAAAATCCAATTTTCAACTCGTTTTAAATCCCTCGGATTACTCGTAGTGTGTGTGACTAAATAGGCTTTCGATTTATGTTGGCCGTCTATAATCAACCAATTATAGAACTATCATGAGTGGCACCTAGTAGTACATCATGACCCCCAATTAATCGAAAGATCAATGGTTGATCTCAGAAATAATTCTGAAACCCTTCAGCAGCTATAATGAGTCGTGCCTCATTCCCTTCACCATCTTATACCCACTTGGTTCAGGACACGGTCTATGTGTGTCAGTCCCCACTAGGCTGACTACGTCACACCTAGCCCAAGTAATGTCTTTCTCATCCAACGGATTCTAATTACTCTCATGTTTCCTAGAGATTCATACTCGGAACATGTTGTGCTCTGGCCAGAGGCTTCGAGTAACAATCCGACGATAGGCCTTGGGTATACATCTCCTCGCAAGGAGTGGTGAATCCTTTGTAGGCTGTTCAAACATCTTCGGGCACTTCGGCTTATACCCAACCATCCTGGGTCCACACCTCCTTAAGATGCTTGCTTAAGATGTCAAAGTATAAGTCTCCGTGACCAAGATGACTTGAACACCGCAAGTCAAAGGAACATCGCACTTAAGCTGTAGTAAGAACTTTCATTGACATATCTATATGTAGATTACCATATGAAGTCTTACAGCTAGTCACTCCAATGTACTAGTTCCCTTAACTAGCATCCATGTTTATCTCCGGACATCCCAATGTCACCAGCCAATGAGAATCAGCTGATTAGAGAATAACTCATGCTAGTCTCAACAGAATTGATAGTGTCTGTATTTATCAATTCATCGACTAGGGACAATTTCAATACTTCACAATTTCACATGTAGAGATAATCACTAGTTGTGAATTCATCACAAATTCTCTCATGCTGTGAATTGTATTGCGGACATTCAGTAAATGAGTTCAAGATCTCAATCAAATACATGAACATGTATACTCAAATAGTAAATATTCATTTATTAAAGTAAATGATTACAATCATAAGGCAATTGCCTTAGGACACTTCTCTCATATTACTAACAGCATCTCCTGCTTGATCCTTTGGATATCAGAATCCTCAGCTTGCTCTTTCTGTATCTCTTCAAGGAAAGTCGACTCTAGTGTCAATAGAGCTAGCTGCCCATCAATAATCTCCACTCCATAATCTACTATCTCCTTCTATAATGGTGGTGCCAATGATGATAAGGACATCAAAGTGGCACAAGTCTTTCTACTCAGTGCATCTGCTACTCTATTTGCCTTACCAGGGTGGTAAAGAATCTCACAGTCATAGTCCTTCACTAACTCGAGCCACCTTCGCTATCTCATATTGAGGTCTTTCTGAGTGAAGAAATATTTCAGACTCTGGTGATCTGTATAAATCTTACACTGCACTCCATACAAGTAATGCCTCCATATCTTTAGAGCAAAGACTACAGCTGCCAACTCCAGATCCAACTCCAGATCATGAGTGGGGTAATTCTTTTCATAGTCCTTGAGTTGCCTGGAAGCATAAGCTATGACTTTGCCTTCTTGCATAAGGACTGCTCTAAGTCCTAGCTTTGATGCATCACTGTATATATCAAAGCTCTTATCACCTTCGGGTACTGTAAGGATAGGAGCGCTGGTCAGTCTCTTTTTCAACTCAAGGAAGCTCTGCTCACAGTCCTCAGTCCACTCATACTTCTTATTCTTTCTGGTAAGGGCTGTAAGTGGAGAAGCTATCTTTGAAAAGTCCTCTACAAACCTTCTGTACTACCCTGCCAAACCGAGAAAACTTCTGATCTCACTGGCATTCTTTGGTCGACTCCAGTTACTAACTGCTTCAATCTTGGCTGGGTCTACCATAATACCTTCCCTGGAAATGATGTGGCCTAGGAAGGCCACCTGATCAAGCCAAAACTCACACTTTGAGAATTTGGCGTACAACTCCTTCTGATGTAAGGTTTGTAATACCATCTTCAGGTGTTCGGCATGTTCTTCCTGAGTCTTTGAATACACTAGGATATCATCAATAAAGACAATGACGAACTTGTCCAGAAAATCCTTGAACACTCTATTCATTAGATCCATAAACGTCGCAGGGGTGTTTATCACTCCAAAGGGCATGACCACAAACTCATAGTGCCCATATCTTGTACTGAAAGCAGTCCTTGGCACATCACTCTCCTTCACTCTGAGCTGATGGTAACCTGATCGCAGATCTATCTTGGAGAACACTGTGGGTCCCTTCAGCTGATCAAATAAATCATCTATCCTTGGCAAAGGATATCTATTCTTGATGGTTACCTTATTCAAAGCTCGATAATCTATGCACATTCGCATAGATCCATCTTTCTTCTTGACGAACAATACAGGAGCTCCCCAAGGTAAATGACTAGGGTGGATGAAACCCTTATCGAGCAGCTCTTGCAATTGTTCTTGCAATTCTTTCAGTTCTGCTGGAGCCATGCGATAAGGTGCCTTCAAAATTGGGTTGGTTCCTGGGGCCAACTCAATTTCCCGATTGGGAGGGAGTCCTGGTAACTCTTCAGGAAACACCTCAGGATAGTCACAGACTACCCTCACTTCTTCTCTCTTCAACCCTTCTCCTTGACTTGCATCCACTATATGAGCTAGAAAACCAGAGCACCCCTTCTCTAACACTCTCTGAGCTTGTAAAGTAGATAAAAACCTTTTTGTCTTTCTCTTTGGGTCTCCAATAAACTCAAATGGAGGCTCTGCTTCTGGTGTGAACTTGACTTTCCTCTTGCGGCAGTCTATAGAAGCATTATACTTGCTCAAGAAGTCCATCCCTAAAATGACATCATAATCCTTCATCTCAAGGACTACCAAGTCACTATAGAGCTCTCGGTTGGAAATCCAGATTGGTACTGCCCTTAGCCTCTGAGTAGAGGCCATTACTTCCCCTGACGGTAAGGTTGTTAAAAATTTCTGACCCAAACTTTCTGGTGGGATCCCTAGCTTTTTAGAGAAAAGCATGGATACAAAAGAATGCGTTGCCCCAGTATCGAATAACACAATAGCATATTGAGATGAGGTGAGTATTCTACCTGTGACCATGTTAGGAGCATTTGCCACCTCTTCCTTCGTGATGGCGAAAACCCTGGCGTTGGTCATGGCTTTGCTTTAGGGCACGCCTTGGCCAGGTGCCCTACTACTCCGCAGATATAACACCCGCCAACACTCGACCGGTTAGGGCAAGCCTTCATCATATGCCCTTCTGCTCCGCAAATATGGCATCCGCTCATGCCCTGACGACATGCTCCAGGATGTGTCTTCCCACACTTTGGGCAAGGAGAATACTTGAGCTGCTTGCTTGACGAGCCCCCTTTGTTGCCCTCAGAAGTCTTCTAGTCCCACTGCTTCATCTTGCCTGAATTCCCTTTCCAGTTTTGTTGGTTCTGAGGATTCCCTTGGGACTTCTGGGGTGATGCCTGTTGTTGTTGCACACATGTGGCCTTTATACTATTCAAGTAGTGCTCAGTGATCAAAGCACTACTTACTAGTTCTTTTGAAGTCTGTGGTCTATTACCACTGCCGGCCACATTCAAAGCTATCTGAGGCCTCAGCATCTTGAGCATCAACCTGACCCTTTCCTTTTCAGTGCTAACTAACTCCGGGCACAAGCGAGCTAGTCGATTGAACTTCTTCACTGCTTCATCTACAGATAGATCTCCTTGACGAAACTCAGTGAATTCATCGTAGTGCTTGTTTGTTACCTTCATATGAAAGTACTCCTCCAAGAACTCTACTTCAAAGTCGGCCCAGGTCATCTGATTCACATTTCTCTTAGCCTTCACTCTTTCCCACCACATCCTGGCATCTCCAGTATGGCAGAAGGATGTGCACTTTATCTTCTCCACCTCGGGCCAGTCCAGTAACTCCATTATACTCTCCACTGTTTTGAACCATGCCTGAGCATCCCATGGTTCACTTGTGCTAGAAAAATTCTCGGGCTTCAATCTCTGCCACTGGATCAGATATGCTTCCTGTCTCACTTCTCTTGCCAGAGGTACTGGGGGAGTCTCTGTCACCACTGGTGCCACTACTTGCGCCACTGGCGCCACTGGTGTGGTAGCAGGAGTGGCCTGCTGATTAGCCATCAAGGTAGCAATAACTTGCTGCTGTTCAGCAAGTTGTCTCTGCAGCTGGGCTACTACTCCTTGAAGATCTGTTGGTGGTACTGACTCCGTGGACTCCTGTTCTCTAGGAGCTTGCTCCTCATTTCGGACAATTCTGGGACGTCCTCTTGCCATTCTCTTACTCTATAGTGTAAAGAAAATAAAAACTCATTATCTCTTACTAACTTACTTCATTATCTCCTTGCACATATTAGCATAAAATAATACCAATATCCTTTTCTATCATCATGCACTTACTGATACTAACAGTCAATAAAAAAAAGCGTATAAACTACAATATATGAACTTCTTACTTGGCAGGCGGCAGGATTGATGCTTGATGTCAATGTGGCGGAAGGGTGGAAAACTGGCCCTGATACCACTCTGTGACGACCCGACTTCACTACCCTGTACCTAAGCCGGATCGCCGCTCTTTACTACCTTTACCTTTACTCACTTCACCTTAACCTTTCACTTCACCTTAGACCTTGGCCTTAGATTACCACTACTTGACTTCAAGAACTGAAAACCATTTCCAAAGATCCACAATTCATATACTTTCAAGACATACAAAGACATAACTCCAATTCTATACTCTATGCTAGTTTCATAAACATCCTAGCAACTCAAAACAAATCTAATGACTTGAAATTAGAATCTTTGCGGAATTTAACAAGACTACCAAACCATATGAAATCATGCTAAAGATTGTATCAACTTTTGACTCTATGCGGAGGTTAAACACAATGTTCACATTTTACCAAACAAAATATTAAATATTAAAGTTATACTAGAGTTTTGTACTCAACCTTGTCTCTATGCAAAGTTTACACAAAATCATTACGTTCTACCAATCCAAAACACCAAACCAAAAGTTTCTAAACTTCAGAAATTGCCTCTAAGCCTTAACCCAACGGATCTCTTCCACGGTTCCACCGCCACTGAGCATCAATGCAAGTCCTGGTCACCTCCATAACTTATGCTTTTTCTTTGCCTTTATCTGCAATAGAAGGAAATGCAACTAATAAGCACAATGCTTAGTAAGTAAATCCTAACTCACAAATCCATGCTATCGATAATAAACATGCTCATTTCAAAGAATGCTTACTTCCAAAATACATGCACATGGGAGAACTTACATCTACTTATCATGCTCAATCATGTTGAAAACATTACTTGCATTACATCATTTGCAACCTTAACGTACTCATACATTCAAACACTAACTTCCTTACTCTTACTCTTTAACATGCTTGCAATGTATCAAGGCTAACATATGAAATAAAGACACATATTTAAAACTGAAAACACTTGCGAATACTTATTTACTTGAAAATAGTAATCAACTTTCTTTAGGCCTTGACATTGTACCATGGTATCAATGTACCAATTGCGTGCTTCTCTAATAGGTTGCGGGGTAGCTAGCCACCGCACCTTATTAGAGCTTCTTTCTAACTTTCTGTGGGCCTTCCATTTGCCCGGTACATGTCACTTTCCGAAAATAAAATACTTTCTTACTATAATACATATACGTATCAAACTATCTTACTTTTGCATAAATTTTGCACTTAACACCTTTACCTTTCTTACTTGAGACTTTCATCGAGCACCTTGCGTGCCCTTAATCCCAACCTCATTTTTGGGACTTTTTAAAAATTAAATCTTATCATTCTTAGCTTACATACACCAAATCTAAACCAATTAAAATTCTATCATGAGAAAACATGCATCTTTAAAAACTTAAAACACCCGATAACCATAATCTTAAAGCATGCATCATAAAACATGGTTCTACAACAAGAACTTTCATACGAAAACTACTCCTATTGCAGGTGAGTGATCTACTTACCCTTTTCTTGATGAAAACTCACTAAATAGAGGTAAAAACCCTAGCATAGGACTCCTTTCCTCTTCCTTGCAAGAACTTCCTCTCCTTGGCCCTAGGGAAGAACCCTAGGCTTTCTACTCAAGAGGAGGAAGAAGAAGAAGGAAGAAAGTTATGGCTTCCTCCCTTGTCTTTTTTTTTTGCAGCCTCCTCGCCCTCTCCTATTCGCGCAGCCACAAAAACCCTCGGGCACTCCACGCGACTTAAGCGAAGTTTAAATACCTCTTCATGAAAAAGCCTAACTCACCCATAACATAATTTCGCTCCTTCCTTTTCTGTGCTTGGTACCCCTGACCTTCTGGCTAGTTGAACTCCCTTAAGGCTTGGTATTGTCGCGTGGTTGCGAGTTCAAACCCCCGCCCGACCCTTAAATTTTTTTTTTCATTTTTATTCCGAAAAATTCTGAAAAATCCCTAATAATACCAGAAAATTATTGGGTGTTACACGATTAATTCCAGCATCTTCCTAATTCAGGAATCTTTTGAGACATTTAACAAACTAACTTGATGTCCATAGCAATATAGCAGCAGGAAAGCACAGACAGCAATAAATTTCCTCAAGCCAGAATTTCGAAAACCTTTAGGTACAGCAGCTGGAAACTTGGCACACAAAGAAAACATTAAAAGGAAACAATCCAGATAAAACTTCGTCTATTTGCATGCAAGATATCAGGACGCCAGATGAGAAATCAGAGGACCTAGCCATAGGAACGGCAGTACAAGCAATCCCTATAGCCTGTCTTCTGCCAATATTATGATTGCCAGAAATCCATTCAATACTCTTAAAAAAAGATAGAGTTTTCTCTGTACACAAAACGACAACCTTTGTCAGTAACTTTCCATATTAATAGAAAAAAATAGACAAGAAGCTGCTGAAATAAGCTCTAAATTGTCAGCTTTTAGAGAAAACATGTAACATTCACAGCCCTTTTTGTCAATCCCTTGAAACATTTAATACTTGTAGAAAGAAAGCCAAGCATACTACCACCCTTAAGGATAACAAGAGACCCCATTGGAACATGCTGAGTTCTCCTTAATTAGCAATTTACCATATTCTCTATTAAGCTCCCAGGAATTCCTCAGGAAGATGGCAAAACTCCCCCACCATTTTATATAATAGCAGTCTGAAGACCAAAATTAGAAACCTATTAAGATACTTCTATAAGCTAGAAATTTTCCTGATAAAGCTGTAATGTATCTGTCCATATTAGGAAATATGTTGCCAGGACTCTTGAATAAAAATTTCCTTAATAAGATTCCTGTCCAAAGGCAAGAGGCATGTTGCTGAAAAGAAGCCGAGATATATATAATAACTTTAGAGAAAGCATGCTTCAAAAAACCCGTTACAACTAAACTTGTCACATTTGTGGAATCGACACAAATGAAGCACTTAATGCCCTAAAAAATCATAAAATCACACTGTAGAAAATGAAAGTATTTAAGCAATTGACAAAAGCAAAGAAATACAGATCAACATATCTGCAAAGTGAAGAAGTAGTTCTAGGAAATCAAATTCTGAAAGCCTTCTAATCTCTAGCTGGAAGCTCTCAAATCATAACAGGGGAAACAAAATTTATGCAGAAATAATACAAAAATCATTGCTCATCCCATCTGCCTTGCATTCTGTCAATCTTTTAGCAAACTACCTTGACTTCCTGGAAAATCTGACATATGGTAAACCAACTCTATCCAATTTACAGATGCCAAACAATGTTTTATCTATCTCTATAGATGCCAGAATTCTGTCCTCAGGAAAGGTGAAAGCTTGATTAGCGAGATGATCTGCAGCTGCATTGGCTTCTCTATACACATGAGAGAAATGGACCCGATAATGCCTCAGAATACCTCTGATTTTTAAGATCAAGTTGCGATGTTCCCACAAAAAAGATGAGGCTTGAAGGATCCTCAAAGCAACTATCGAATCTGACTCCAACCAAACTGGAAAATATAGATTACTCACACATAATTCAAGGCCCATCTGAATTGCAGTTAATTCTGCCTCTATATTTGATCCAATTCCAATAACTCCATCCTTTGCTAGGATAATCCGGCCTTCATGGTTCCGAATGATGGCTCCATATGAAGCAGGTCCTGGATTTCCTCTGGAGTAGCCATCTGTATTCAATTTAAAACATCCAGATTTTGGTTTCCTCCACAATACCATAGAGATAGTAGTCCTGATATTATTTTTGATTTGAAAACCCAAAATCTGTGCTACATCCTTACATCCTTTCCAATGTTTTTGTTTGATCAGTCCCGCTGACATACCTACTTGTATATAATAGTTAATCTTCCAAATAATTTTGCTTGCAATCGGTTTAAATCCTCTATGCTTTGAGTCATTTCTAGCGCTCCATAGGTTCCAAATGATTAAGAAAGGTATAATCTCCTTAACATGACCATCATTTGTCCAAGCCAGAGTTTTCCTCCAGCTTTCTAAAATTTGATATCTATCCACCCCAAACAGCTAAGCAAAATGTCTCCAAGTCTCTCTAGCAACCGCTCCATAAAAGAAAAGATGATCTCATGTCTCCATGGAATCACAACATTGGCATTTAGAAGCTAGCTGTGACCCTCTTTGCTATAATATTTCATCTACTAGTAATCTTTTCCGCAAGAATCTCCATATGAAAATCGAAGTACTTGGGTAAAGCAATTTACTCCAGCAGGCTTTCCATATCCCCATGGATACTTGAACATTCCTTATGCTATTCCAAGCAGACTTCAGTGAAAATTTGCCATTTATTGTGGGTATCCAAACAATATTATCTTGACTGCCCATAGAGTCCAGCGTAAGACTGTCCAGATTTGTCAAGGAAGGCACTACAGTCCTCTTAACCTCCTCTATAATCTCAGGTGGTAAAATACTTTGCAATTTATAGGTATCCCATCCCTGACTACTAAAGAAATCCGAGACCTTACAGTTAGGATTGCCAACTATCTCACATATTTTATATAATGGACCATGATTAAGCCAAGTATCAAACCAAAATTTTAAATCACCTTTACCAATGATCCATCCAATATTATCCTCAGCTAAGCTATGGATTTTTACCAGCCGACGCCAACATGGGGAACATCTCCAGTTTGTTGAGACAACACTTGGTGCAGCAGCTCCACAATACATTTTTGATAAAAATAAAGCCCATAGTGTTATTTGCTCTCTAAATCTGAACCAAAGCTTTATTGCCGTAGCTGTGGCAACATCTGTCAGTTTTTTGATACCTAAACCACCCTCCAGCTTCGGTTTACATGCCTCCACCCAAGCTACCCAATGTGTCTTCTTTTTAGAGTTTGTCATTCCCCAAAAAAAATTAGCAAACAACATTTCAATCTGATGCAGAACTGATAATGGGGGAAGGAGTACCTGTAAAGTATAAAGCAGAAGCGAGGATAAAACACTCTGTATAAGAAGTAATCTGCCACCATACGTAAGCCTTTTGATATTCCATCCAAAGAACTTCTTTCTTACTTTCTCAATTAAAGGTTGAAAATGCCATATCTTTTGATTCCCAATAGTAATTGGAACACCTAGATATAAAATAGGAGAAACCCCCTCTGAAAACCTAGTAACTGAGGCAATCACATTCTTCCTGACATTTGTAATACTCTTAGCAGGATAGAACATACTCTTTCCAACATTGATGGCCTGGCCTGAAGATATTTCATACTCATCTAGGAATTTCTTGACCCGTTTCACATTGTTAACTGAGCCATTCATTAAAATCATAATATCATCAGCATAGGCTAAATGTGTAAGTTTAATATCACATCCTGAGGAAAAATATAGTTGCGGTAATTTACCAAATAAATTGTCCAAACCTCTAGATAAAAATTCTATAGCAATGATAAACAATAAAGGGGATAAAGGGTCACCTTGTCTCAATCCTCGCTTAGAATGAAAGAAACCAGCTAAATGTCCATTGACTTTAACAGAGAACCAGCATTCAGTGATGCAATGCTCAATAAGCCCAATAAAGGCACTCGAGAACCCAAAAGCCTCCATAACTTTAAATAGAAAGTTCCATTGAACTCTGTCAAATGCTTTTGCCATATCTAATTTCAAAATTAAATTTCCACCTCTCACGTGATAGTCTAACTTGTGATTGAACTCCTGTGCCAACAAGATGTTATCTGAAATCAACCTACCTGACACAAAACCACTCTGTGAAGGTGAAATAATTTTATCCATAATATGACTCAATCTTTTAGATAGCAAATTGGAAATTATTTTATTTGAAACGTTACATAAACTGATAGGCCTGAAATCTTTCCATTGCTGCACATTATCCACCTTGGGAATTAGTACTATTGTAGTAGCCATCATACCTTTTGGCATTGAGCCGCCTTAAAAGAAGTCTAGAACTGCTTCATGGATATCCTCTTTAATAATTTCCCAACAAGCCATATAAAATTCTGCTGAAAAACCATCTAGACTCGCAGCGCTGTTCTTTGACATTCCCCATATAATTTGTCTTATTTCCTCCATATCAGGAGATGCAACAAGGCCATCATTATCAACAGAATTAACTAGTGCTGGGATATGATCAAAATTAATACCTTGACAACTATAGTCCTCTCCAGATAGTAGCTTCTCAAAATAAACTGCTGGTGAGCAGTATATCTGTTCCGATTTTTCTAAGCAAACTCCTTCCCATATTCTGAAAATCCTGTTTACCATTCTTCTTTTTTGAACCAAGCCATGAAAGAATTTTGTATTCCTTTCACCCTCCACTGCCCACTTCACAGCAGCTCTTTGTTTCCAAAAAATCTCTTCCATATTCAGTGTTTTGAAAAGCACCGCTTGCTTTTGAGATCTGTCCATTTTATTAGCTTCCGAAGGGTTTAAATCATAGGCTTTTTCTGCTGCCGCAAATCCTTCTTCTGCTTTCATTATGCTATCATGTATATCACCAAAAACTTCCCAATTCCACCACTTCAAATGCTTCTTAAGTCTTCTTAACTTGTCTTGCAATTTCTTCAGCCCATAGCTAGCAATCGGTAGCAACTAGTTGAGTCTAACCGTTTGCAAAAAATTATGATGTTTAATCCACATGTTCTGGAATCTGAAAGAAGCAACTGGTTTTAAAAATTCTGGAAAAGTAATAAGGAGAGGGCAATGATCTGAACAAGCCCGACTTAGATGCTCTATACGCACTGAATATTCATTTGCATTCCAGGAAGAAGATACAAGAACTCTATCCAATCGCTTCCAAATTTTATTATTTGTCCATGTGAAGCTATCGCCAACAAAACCAGCATCTAGAAGCCCAACTGTCAATAAAAAATCATTGAAATCTTGTACCGGTCCCAGCTTAGAAATGAAACCTTTAGAGTGCTCATTTGAATTAGAGATAACATTGAAATCACCTCCTACTAGCCAGAAATCATTTCCATCCGGTTTGATTTCCAATAATTTCTCCCAAAGGATTGCTCTCCCCACTTGATTGCACTTGGCATAGATGACAGTTATTAACATTTTGATAGGAAAATTAGAGGAGCAAACTTCCATATGCAAAAACTGATCATGATCAACTAAAACTACACAATTAACATTAGCATCAAACATAAACTAGATTTTGCCAGAACAATTTGAAATAGCAGTTTCAAAACCTAAACGTCTGGTAATAAAACCTTCATCTAGCTCAACAAAAGGCTCAATAATACTTAAAAAGTTCAGGTGATGTATCTTCCTTAAGTAATGAACTCTGCGCAAAGAGGCAAGATTACCCAAACCTCTTATATTCCATATCATTCCTGCCATTTAAAAATGTGATGAGGAAGAAGCCTTCTGGAATTGAGCTTTGCTCCTGGTTATCCTTCGGTTTTCTACTAGCATCTGGACAGAAATAGAAGACTGTTTGCTTTTATTTGTGAAACCTGCAGAAACCCCTAATAATTGTTCAGACACCAAATCTGAAACA
Organism: Boesenbergia rotunda; assembly: GCA_024364735.1. Taxonomy (NCBI): domain Eukaryota; kingdom Viridiplantae; phylum Streptophyta; class Magnoliopsida; order Zingiberales; family Zingiberaceae; genus Boesenbergia; species Boesenbergia rotunda. The sequence goes on along the minus strand of JAGFNQ010001346.1, from coordinate 288,972 downwards.
TCTAAGTCTTTGGAAGGTTTTGTTGCCTTAAACTTCCCTTGTCCTCTCGGTACAGGTTTGCCCCTGGCATCTTTTTGCTTCACCATGGCCACATCTAAAACCCCTTGCTTCTTCCTCTTACTTGGACTAGTAGCCAAGTCATAAGATGCTCTACTTTGTAAATGCATTTCATTTCCACTGTTCGAATCTTTTTCTTCCTCAAAAGATTTTAAAAATTCAGGCTCATTTGGTTCTTCTTGTTCCCCCGAAAGACTCTCTTCTTCCTACTTTTCAAAATCATCCATTATATTGTTCTCTATCTGCGAACCATATAGGTCTGTTGCCATAGACTTTTTTGCCAAAAGTGCATGATATTGTTGTTTACTTGTATCATTGTTTTCCCCTCCAAACTGTGTATTATTAACTGTCATTGCTTGTTCCTTACACTGCATATTCTTGTTTAGCATTCGCCCGCTTTCTCCTGAGATTGATCCATCTGAATATTTATCCCTATCTTCCCTATTTTCCTGCACCTTGACATTTGATACTTCTCTGATTTCACCATTAAGAACATTATCCTTTCCACCAAAATCATCAGCAAATCCCCTTACATCTTGACCCTCCTCTTCCAAACCAGCCAGAGGTTGAAATTGATTCACATCTCCATTTATATTTTGCATACTGTCAGAAGGATTTGAGATGTGATTTTTCTGTATCCATTTCTTTTCCCCCATTTGTTTTTGATTCATCTCTTCCTCTTGCGTGCTAACATATGCCGGAGCAATATCTTTTTCCTTCCTTCTATTTAAAAACAGTCTCAGATCTTCTTCCATTAGATTTGATCCACTCCTATCAGAAATCCATGTAGGTTTTGGCTAATTTCCATTTACATAGCATTCATCTATCGCATGCCCCAAATGTTTACAGTCAATACAATACTTTGGCAGTTTTTCATAGATCACTTTCTGAAGTCGCTTCTCTTCACCAATACCAATCCAAAAATCCTCCACTCTAGGTTTTAACAAGTCAAATTCCACACAAATACGTGCTGTCGAGAGCTTGGAGGCATCTGCTATGCCTTCATCCACTTTAATAGGCTTTCCCACAATTCGAGCAACCGAGAAGAGACTGCGTTTGTTGAACATGTGAATTGGCAAGTCCGGTAGCTGAATCCAGATTGGGACTACTGACGATTCAACTTCATAAGAAAAATGTGGCGACCATTTGAAAATTCTCAAAGGAACACCTCCAATAAACCATATACCTCGACCCCAAACCCGAGCCATGTCTTCGTTTGAGGATAAGTGTATGAAAATGTATCCAACGCGTAAAAACCGGATGTTATAGGAGCTAGACAGTCCAATGTTTCTGAACGCTTGCAGAATTGTCTCTTGATTTGGATGCCATCCTGAGAATTTCCCAACTAAGGAGTATTGATAAGGAATTGCCATACCTGCGATTTCTTCCTCTGAGTAAAAAATTCCAGGTTTATTATTATAAATGACGATCGGCTTGAAATCAGCTCCGATATCATCGAAACTTATCTTCGACACGCGAGGGGATACAGGCTTGATAGCCTCTGCATACGATGGGATCTGCGCTGCCGCTTGCTGGGAGCTAGAAGATGGTGCTATTGTAAGAGATGCACCCGCAATCGTAGAAGATTTCAGATTAGGGTTTACAAATTGCTGTGGCGATCCTTCCATCCCTGACTGCACTCCTCTGGTGTCCGAGATCTAATGTCCATCACCGCGAGAAACGGGCAGAGGAGGGAAGAGTGACGTTGAGGAAAGGAAGAGAGATGGAGTAGAAATCATGGCCGGCATTTGAGAGGAACGCCGGCGGCCGAAGCCGCCAGAAGAGGCGTTTGCACGCCTTTACCCACTTGAAATCGCCTTCAAACGCCAGAGAGAAAAAATCGCCTTCTCAGGAATCTTCAAACAAGATACTGAAATTATAAATATTGTTCATATTTTTCAAAGCAATATTGGAAATTAAGGATGTATTTTCAAATTGGAGACCAAAAAATAAATTGTCAAAAATATAGTATCTCCCCCTCATGTATGTTTCTAAGCGAATACTATTATTTCAAAAATAGAAATGTCAAGTATTATTAGGGAATTCCATTCTCAAAAATAGTAGAAAATGTTCTAGTCGCCTATATGGTCCAGTTGCTCAAACCTAGATTCGATAGCTTGAATCCTACCATCTAGCTCGTCGAAAGTTAACACTACCAACTGCTTGGACTCCCTCTGGTAGTCTAGAATCGTTGAACTTTACATTCCTGCAATTGGTTACCCATAATGAGTATAATAGAGAATATTAAGTTACTCATACTTACTTTGGGTCTAGATGTTCAGCTCTCAGTTGACCCATCCAAACAGAGTTGCCAAGCTACAACTCCCAGCTAATTCCACTTGGACTCCATTTACCAAGCCTTCAACTCCTAGCTAACTCTACTTGAACATATTAGTCAAGCCTTCGGCTCTTAGCTACTCCACTTGGACTTGATTCGCCTATTTTTCAACTAGGACTTTCTTGCTTGGTTTCCAACCAAGACTTAGCTCTTACTTGATTCCTAATAAGGTCTTTAGTTGCCTAAGTCCACTAGTCATTGCATAGTTCGCAACCAGGATTTCACTTGCTTAGCTTCACTAGGACTTTGCCACTACCTGGTTCCCAACCAGGACTTCATCATTTGCCAAGTAACTTATTCTTGCACACCTGGCACAACTTGTTAGATTTCAACAAACCTAACTTTTACATTTGTCATATATTAAACTTTGGGCTCAATGTTGTGCTCCCAACACCAACACAACTTATTCCATAGGCTTAAGTCTCATTCCCTTTGATAATATTACAATTAATTTTTTGTTTAACCCTTTGTGTACAAATTCATCATATTATCCTTGAACTTTATAGAGTCAACAGTGATAACTCTAGTTGAAAGGTTACTTAGAAGGTTTCACTCAATGATAACTTCTCAATGATAGCGGCTATTTAGAAGGTTTTACTTAGTACCAAGCCCTCTGAGTGAATCTCAGGCAGGATTATTTAATGTTTTTGAATTTAGCTGATCACAATTTTGGAGTCAACTATCATATAGTATAGGAATCAGTCAATAATGAATTTCTTAGCCCTTTCATCCTCCATTTTGTAGTTTCGATCCATAGACTCTCATGGTTCTTTTGTTGTTCTATTCTACTATATACATTGCCCAACGAATAGGCTAAGAAGTTGAAGATATAGTTTTAACATAAGAATTTTGAATGATTCCATGCATCCTTAATACTAGCGGCTTGGACATTTATGTCATCCTCAATCGACTTTGGAGCTTCCTCCATTAGGAATAGTCATAGTTGGGATAAAATGTGTAAGTACCCCGGGTTGGTTATGATATGATCAACCAAATCAAGTTAGGTCTTGTGTATTTTTTATTCTTGTGTCTAATTGTGCAAGAGCTTAGAAGCATAAGAAGTCGAGCGGATGACGCAACAGATGAGAAAAATGGCACGGGGAAGGAAACTGACAGCTCAGTGCATCCGAGGGGCCCAGAGGCTGCAAAAGAGAACACCGGTGCCTTAAGTCAGAACTGAGGCATCTCAGATCAAGAGTTATTGCTGAGTGACCGTTGGCACCATGGATAAAGTCTTATCCGTCTAAGACATCTCAGATCACAACTGAGTTGTCTCAGGTCCACGTCAGCATAACGTTCATTTTCTATTTTGGGATATAAATAGCCCCTAGAGCTATAAAGAAATAACAACAACTTGTATTGAATTTCGTACTCTTTCTCTGGACTTTCCAAGTTTGTAAGAGGCTTCTCCACCTACATCAAAGGAGACTTGTAGTGGAGCTTTTCAACGCCTTAAATTAGCAACTACCTAGTTGCAACCAAATAAATAGTGGTTTCTTCTTTTATAATTGTTTATGTTGAAATTATTTATTTTAACTCCTTAACTAACCTATCCATCTTTTCTTAAAAAAATAGTAAAAGATCAATTTTATTTGTAAGGCTATTCATTCCCCTCTAGCCGGCCTATATAGGACCTACAATTGATATCAGAGCCTAACCGCTTCAAGATGACTAACCGCCGCCTAAAGCAACAAAATGATAATCGAACCGACAATCCACCCACCAAAGCATGAACCGAATGGAGGGTTTGTTTTTCAAAACTGACTTTGATTTATTATTAATAATGAAAAATAATTTTGTAGCATCTTAAGATAAAGAAAAACACTTCTGGACGAAGAAGGAACAAGTCAACTCATAGCCAATGGAAAAGTAGAATTTCATCTGCTAACCGTGTTACCGGCTCAGGAAGTTAACTGGATCGACAATTATGCATCAATAAAAGAACTATGGAAGAAGTTCCTGGAGCTTCATGAAGGTACATTAGAGGCTAAGCTAGCAAGACGGAATATCCTCCTAAACCAGCTGACAAACCTCCTGATGAAAGAAAGAGAAACGATGGCCCAACTTCACATGAAGATCAAGGAGTTGATCATAGTTGATCGCTAGGCTCACCAACCTCGACGAATTGGTGATGAATCGAGACTCAGTTCGGTATGCACTCAACGCTGTCCCTAAAACCCAAGAATAGATATTGATAGTAGATGCCTACTATATATCTATAGACTTGGAGGTATGTACTTTAGACGATTTATTTTCTACTTTAGAACTTCATGAGTCTCGATATGCAGAAAAAACTAAAAGAATAGACAATATTACCCTCAACTCAAGGAAGATCGAACCAAAAGTAGAATCTTCAGTCGATGAAGAGGAAACGACCTACATGGTAAGAAAGCTAAATAAATATTAGAATATTGGAAATTTTAGGGGCTACAAGGCAAAACTGCTTAACTTAAGGGTTAACGTGTGAAAAACTGAATCTTGAAGGGGCAAATTACAAAATTTCCTAGCCCTTAAAGAATCCCGATTCTTCATTTCCGAAGGCAGATCGCAAGCCCAAGCCTCGCTCAACCTTTTTTCCCTTTTTCTTCGTCTTCTCCACACAAATATGGCCGATCCACAAATCCCTCTCCTTCGCACTTTCTCTTCTTCCCATTGATCGACGCCTTCTCCTCTCACCGATCATCGTTGGTGTTACTTTGGCCAAGAGTGTGTTGGGACCGGGTGCATGTTGAAATGGATGCGGGTTCGTAATTTCAAAATTAATTACGTGCAGCGGAAGGTTTAGCATAAATAATTACTCTAAATCATTTAACCACATATCTAAGCATGCAATTTTATCTTGTGTAGACATGATCATATATTTGAAATTTTACAGAAACATAAACTAATTTACATATTACCTCGCGTAACTCGAAGGAAGGGACGAGATCCAACCGTAAGCGTCCCTTGGAAGCTCCGCCTCTATTCGCGTCCACGCCAAGTATCTTCGGGATGACTTCGCAAAGCCACGAGTTTTGTGTTCTCGAGAACTACTAGATTATCCGAGAATGTGACAAGAAAAACCAAGAGAGAAGTCAGAAGACTAACCATAAAAGGATGGCCGGAATCAAAATTCCGGCGAAGCAAAAGAAGAGGCTTGCGGCAAAAAGATCCTTGCGGCAAACTCTAATTCCGGCAGCACCTTCTTCCGGCCAAGAGATGGCCGGAGCTTCCTTCTCCGGCAGTAGGTGGTGGTCGGTAGGGAAAGGGCAGGGGCGGCCGGCTGTTGCTCCTTCTTGGGGCTAGTTGGTGCACGGCAAGAAGGGGAGAAGAGAAGGAGAGAAAGAGAGGGAGAGAGCCTATGTCTTCATCTCTTCGATTATCACCCAAGCCTTGCCTTGGGTCCTTTATATAGTGGCCTCTCAACCATCAAGCCTCTCAAATATGGAATAACTTATACCATCATGTCAAGTTTGATTTTATATCATGGTTAAAATCATATTTTAATTCATGATAAAAAATCAATCAAGTCTCTTCTCTCCTCTGGAATAAATTTCCTTATCATGGTAAATCAATCCAAGATTGATTTAATAAAATAAACCAATCCATGTTTCATTTTAATTTCCATGAAAAATAAACCAAACCTTGGTTTATTATATAAAAATTTATATCATCCATAATTTTATAAAACAAACCACATTTGGTTTATTTTATAAATTGAACCAAAAACATGGTTCTCTCCCTTTGTTGTGGTCGGCCAAGCAAAGAGGATGGAGGCCCTCTTTGGCCGACCCATCCAAGCCAAGCCCCAATGAATTAAACTTATTTAATTCATCTATTAAGTCTTCAAAAGACTTAGTCATTTTATGCTTCCGATGCATCTCTGAAAAATTCAGATTCGACTTATCGTTTGGCTCAACCAAACTTAATCTCTCTTGATTGGAAAATCAAATTTTCAACTCGTTTTAAATCCCTCGGATTACTCGTAGTGCGTGTGACTAAAAGGCTTTCGATTTATATTGGACGTCTATAATTAATCAATTAATTATAGAACGATCATGAGTGGCACCTAGTAGTACATCATGATCCTCAATTAATCGAATGATCAACGGTTGACCTCAGAAACAATTCTGAAACCCTTCAGCAGCTATAATAAATCGTGCCCCATTCCCTTCACCATCTTATACCCACTTGGTTCAAGACATGGTCTATGTGTGTCAGTCCCCACTAGGCTGGCTACGTCACACCTAGCCCAAGTAACGTTTTCTCGTCCTACAGATTCTAATTACTCTCATGTATTTAAGAGATTCATACTCTGAACATGTCATGCTCTGGCCAGAGGCTTCGAGTAACAATCCGATGATAGGCCTCGGGTATACATCTCCTCGCAAGGAGTGGTGAATCCTTTGTAGGATGTTCAAACATCTTCGGGCACTTCGGCTTATACTCAATCATCCTGGGTCCACACCTCCTTGGAGATGCTTGCTTAAGATGTCAAAGTATAAGTCTCCATGACCAAGATGACTTGAACACCGCAAGTCAAATGAACATCGCACTTAAGCTGCAGTAAGAACTTCACTGACATATCTATATGTAGACTACCATATAAAGATTTACAACCAGTCACTCCAATGAACTAGTTCCCTTAACTAGCATTCATGTTTATCTTCGGACATCTCAATGTCACCAGCCAGTGAGAATCAGTTGATTAGAGAATAACCCATGCTAGTATCAACAGAATTGATAGTGTCCGTATTTATCAATTCATCGACTAGGGACAATTTTAATACTTCACAATTGCACATGTAGAGATAATCACTAGTTGTGAATTCATCACAAATTCTCTCATGTTGTGAATTGTATTGTGGACATTCAGTAAATGAGTTTAAGATCTCAATCAAATACACAAACATGTATACTCAAATAGTGAATATTCATTTATTAAAATAAATGATTACAATCATAAGGCGATTGCCTTAGGACACTTCTCTCATATCACTAACAAACTCCCACTTGGTCTAATGCCAATCGCTACGGTACCCTATACCACAGGCTCTAACATGACCCTCAAACTTGCTTTGAGGCAAGGCCTTAGTTAAAGGATCCGCTAAATTCCTTTCAGTGGAAATTTTCTCAATTTGTATATCATTCCTACTTATAATCTCTCTGATCAGATGATAACGGCGAAGCACATGTTTGGATCACTGATGAGACCTTGGTTCCTTCGCTTGTGCAATAGCTCCATTGTTGTCGCAGTAAACCGGTATTACTTCATCAATGGTTAGAACCACACCAAGTTTTGTGACAAACTTCTTGATCCAGACTGCTTCCTTTGCTTCTTCTGAAGCTGCAATATATTCCGCTTCCGTGGTAGAATCCGCTACGGTGTCTTGCTTGGAACTCTTCCAACTTATTGCGCCTCCATTCAAAATAAATACGTATCCGGACTGAGATTTGGAGTCATCCTTATCTGTCTGGAAACTGACATATGTATACCCACGTATTACCATATCACCTTCTCCATATATTAGGAACACATCCTTAGTGTTTCTTAAGTACTTGAGGATTGTCTTGACAGCCGCCCAATGATCCATTCCTGGATCAGACTGGTATCTTCTTGTGACGCTCAGAGCATACGATACATTGGGCCTAGTACATAACATAGCATACATGATAGATCCTATCGTGGATGCATAAGGAATCTTATTCATGCAAATCCTCTCGTCTTCTGTGCACAGACACATAGACTTCGAAAGGTTGATCCCGTGCCTGATGGGAAGGTAACCTTTCTTGGATTCCGACACGCTAAACCTTTCTAGCACTCGGTCTATATATGTAGACTGTGAAAGACCAAGCAACCGTTTTGATCTATCTCTATAGATTTTAATCCCAAGGATATATGTTGCTTCTCCCAGGTCTTTCATGGAGAAAGTTTTGGACAACCAAATTTTAACTGACTGTAAGACTGATATATCGTTTCCTATAAGTAATATGTCATCAACATATAACACTAGGAATACGACTGCACTCCCACTAACCTACTTGTACACACAAGGTTCATCAGGATTTTGTGAGAAATCAAACTCTTTGATTGTCTCATCAAAACGGATGTTCCAGCTCCTGGATGCTTGCTTTAGTCCATATATGGATCGTCGAAGCTTGCATACTTTGGTTTTATTAACCGATGTGAAACATTCAGGTTGTATCATGTATACATCCTCAAGCAGGTTTCCATTAAGGAAAGCTATTTTCACATCCATTTGCCATATCTCATAATCATAATGAGCTGCTATGGCCAGGAGCATCCGAATGGATTTAAGCATAGCAACTGGCGAATATGTTTCGTCATAATCAATTCCTTGTTTCTGACGATATCCTTTTGCCACTAATCTAGCCTTAAAGGTAACAACATTACCTTCCATGTCGATTTTCTTCTTGAAAACCCACTTGCACCCTATGGGCTTAATCCCTTCAGGTGGGTTAACCAAGTCCCATACTTGATTTTTGTATATGGAATCCATTTCCAACTTCATGGCTTCAAGCCATTTATCCCTTTCTGAATTTTTTAGAACATCTTCATAACTGATAGGTTCGTCATCGTTAATGAGTAACATGTCGTTCGATTCACTTATGAGAAATCCATATCTCTCTGGAATATTGTGTGTCCTATCAGACCTACGATGAAGTGGTGTTGTTTTAGGTTCAACTGATAGCTCATCATTATGAGTTATTGGTTGTGGGTCTAGACTAGGTGTCTCTGTAATGTCTATTGGAGTTTCTTGAACTTCTTCAAGTTCAATGCTACTCCCACTGTTTTCTTGTAAAAGAAATTCTTTTTCTAGAAATACAGCATGCCTTGAAACAAACACCTTTTGTTCCAAGGGATGATAGAATTGGTAACCTTTCGTTTCCTTAGGGTATCCAATAAATAGACATTTATCAGACTTAGCATCCAATTTGTCTGATACAGTCCGCTTTACATAAGCAGGACAACCCCGTATCATTAGGTGAGATAAATGAGGTTTCTTACTATTCCACGTCTCATATGGAGTAGTAGAGACTACCTTGGTCGGGACTCTGTTTAGTAAGTAAACAGCTGTCTTAAGCACATAGCCCCAAAAGGATTTTAGAAGAGTTGCATGATTCATCATAGATCTAACCATGTCCATCAAGGTTCGGTTACGCCTCTCAGATACACCATTATGGTGTGGTGTATATGTCGGAGTCCATTGAGACAATATCCCATTGTCCCTAAGATAATCTTGAAACTCTTGACTTAAGTATTCACCACCCCGATCGAATCAAAATATCTTAATACTTTTGCCAAGCTGTTTCTCTACTTCACTTCTGAACTCTTTAAATTTCTCAAAAGCTTCAGATTTGTGTTTCATTAAGAACACATACCCGAATCGTGAGTGATCATCGATAAAGGTAATGAAGTAGCTATAGCCTCCTTGTGCAAGAGTTGACATTGGTCCACATACATCAGTATGTATTAGACCAAGCAATTCTCCCACTGGTTTACCTTTTTCGAAAAATGGTAATTTAGTTATCTTGCCTTTTAAGCATGATTCGCATGTATCAAATGAACCGGGTTCAAATGATTCCTGAATTCCACATCGGTGTAATTTGGTCATGCGTTTCTTACTTACATGGCCAAGACGACAATGCCACATATAGGAGTCAATTTGATTATCTATTCGAGCACGTTTGTTGCTAACTTCGATATTGAAAATATCACCGGATAAATCTAACGTGTAGATATCATTGCATAAAGTTCCGATCCCATAAAGAACACCATTTAAAATTATGTAACAGCAATTGTTACTAAAAATTAAATGATAACCTTTTTCATTCAAGCATTAAATAGATACAATGTTCTTTATTAACGAAGGAATAAAATAACAATTATCCAATTATAAGACAAGTCCAGTAGGAAGCTTTAGCAAATATGTTCCGATGGCAATAGCAGCAATCTTTGCTCCATTTCCAACTCGCAAATTCGCTTCTCCCTTGACGAGTCTTCTGCTATTCCTTAGCCCCTGTATGTCATTACATCTATGTGAGCTACACCCAGTATCAAGTACCCAGGTGTCCGAGGAAATAGAGTGACATTCAATAACGAAGATACCTGAAGAGGATGGGGCATCGGATGACTTCTTGTTCAAGGACTCAAGATAAACCTTGCAGTTTCTTCGCTAGTGGCCCTCCTTGCCGCAGTGATGACAAGTGCCTTTTGGTGCCTTTTCAATCTTTTTGGCCTTTTTCTTCCTTCCCTTATTTTGTTCTTTGGGCTTCCTCTTAGAGCCTTTCTTTGAGGAACCAACTAACAGTACCGTCTTCTGATACTGCTTTACAGAAGGCTCTACAGTCTTCAGCAGGTTAAGCAACTCAGGAATGGTAGTCTCCAGTTTGTTCATCAAATAGTTCATCATGAACTGTGAGTAACTGTTGGGCAAACAATGCAGAATTAAGTCAATACTTAGTTCGTGATCCATTGCAAATCCGAGTGTGCCTAGTCGCTCAATGTACCCCAACATCTTCAACACAAACTGTGAAACAGAAGTGCCTTCCTGCATCTTAGAAGTGAAGAGGAGTCTGGAGACCTCAAACCTTTCGGATCTCGCCTGCTCGTCAAACAGCTCATGAAGATGGAAGACGATGGTATGAGCATCCATATGCTCATGCTGCTTTTGTAGCTCAGGTACCATAACGGCCAGCATGATGCAACTCGCAAGTTTAGAATCGGCCACATGTTTCTGATAGGCCACTAACTGGTCTGGAGTTGCATCTTCAGGAGGATGGTTGGGAAGTTGTTCTTCAAGGACATAAGCAAGCTTTTCTGCCTTGAGGACTATCCTCAGGTTTCGAAGCCAGTCCATGAAGTTTGGCCATGTCAGCTTATTGGTGTCCAAAATGGAACGCAAATTCATAGAAGACATGATCAGGTGATTATCATAGAAATACAAATTGAGGTTATGTGATGAGAATGATAAAGAATGCATCAATATACATTAATTAAATCCTATTTATTTTTCGAATTGAATAACCCTTTTTTATCAATTCGGGAGATCGTAGAAACATCTCCAAATAGGTTGATATCCAACCATAGATAAGAACAACCATGGCTAGAGTCCATCAAGTTATTCTTAGCTATGAAGGTAGGTAATTATACCGATTACATATTATACATATGTAACTATCACATTATGCTATCAACTAATTGAATGTTTGCATAAATCATTGGGTTGTTAACTCATTAACAAGTATGCATCAATATACATAGCACCCAACTGCACCTCTCTTTACATCGACCTTGGCTGTGGCACAACAAATCGATGCTCCAAGCTTAAGGCTGACCCATTAATCAAGAAATAGTTTTAATATGGTTGGAGCTCATTCAACCGTTTAGTCAGGCTTGGATGTGTCCAATAACCAAAACTAAGGATTGACCTCTAACTCTAACTATATTAATCATAAATTAATTCCATGGTTTGAACATGTTGAGGTTCAAGCCGGGCATGGATGTGTCCATCAACCCAAACGAGAAACAAAACTCCAGTTCTAACCATATTAATGGAAGGTGTTGGCCTTAATATTTTGTAAGGGGTTTTGGGTCTCATCCTTTTCTTTTATGCACATTCATGACATATAATTATGTCTTGTTCTAACGATTTCCTTAATAAAGTATGTATGTGACTTAATTTATCAAGTCTCATTAATTGAATTAGGAACCGGATTTCCTAATTCTAATTTCATACTTTATTCAAGGAATTGTTTTGGGAAACAATTTCCTGAATTATCATAATCAATTTCGGAAATAATATGTTTAAGACTTTGATTTCTCTAAATCAAATCTTATTAAATTAAGAGACAGATTCCCTTAATTTAACCATATATTATTTTCATGAAAATCTTATTTTAAGGAAATATACTCTATAGGAAACAATTTTCCTAATTAATTTTGGAGACAATAATATGTAAGAGCATCACCTCATAAATCAAATAAGGAAATTATCGTTTGAGAATCACCTCAAAAATTTCCAAGATTTGATCACATATTTTATTTATGGAAAATTAATATCAGTAACTTAATTTGGACGGCTCCCCGAGGCTCAATCCAAATTAAACATTTGACAGCTTAAATTCAATTTAAGAAATTTAATTATAACAACTAACTTTAAATTGGACGGCTCCCCGAGGCTCAATCCAAAATAAAGAATTTTGTAAATAATTTAATTTTCAATTATAAATTTAAATGTCAGTTAATATTCCCATAATTTGTCTAGACTTTCTTGAAAGAAAGTGTCCAAAATTGCGAGCTTTCCATAAATGGAAAGTTTCCAAAAATAAAAAGATTTCAGAATACTTGTAAGTTTCTGGTACAAAGAAAACTTACGTTTCTCCAAAATTGGAAAATTTCCAAAATAGGAAATTTTCCAAAATTGGAAAGATTCCAAAAATGAAAGTTTTCACAATATCATAAAATTTCAGAAATAGAGATATTTCAAAAGTTTGAGAAATTTCATGAGGATTTCCAAACTTTGAAATTCCTAAATCGAAAATTTACCATAATTGGAAAGTTTCCATAATTGAAAATTTTCAAAATTGAGATCATGATAAAGCTTTCCGCAAAACAATTATATGATTATGTCAAATACAAACCTCGGCTTTGATACCACTGTTTGGACCAGGTGCCATGTTGACATGGATGCAGGTTCGTAATTTCAAAATTAATTACGTGCAGCGGAAGGTTTAGCATAAATAATTTCTCTAAATCATTTAACCACACATCTAAGCA
>JAGFNQ010001346.1:119324-270607 GCA_024364735.1 Boesenbergia rotunda | reverse complement strand
TTCTCCCCCTTAACCTATGCCTTCACACATAATTTATAATTTTTGCATATTCATAAGTCAAGTTACAAAACTAACTTAAACCTCCCAATTCTCCCCCTTTGACACCATCAAAAGGATTGCTCCAAACAATATTAACCATTGGTATCAAATAGGAATACCTTTCTTTTTCTGAAAACCCCCAGAAATCAGAAAACATAAGCACCAGTCGACTATGTTAGTTACCAGTCGACTCGTGCCCTCGAACTGCAAACCTACAGAAAGTTCAATCAACTGCCCCAAGGGGGCAGTCGATTGATACATATCAGTCTGAAACTTCATCTTCTGAGCCAAAATTCAAAAATCCATAATAAATTCTATAAAATTCACAAAATCATGAAATTTTGCCAACATGTTTATTATAATGTATTCTATCAGAGAAAAATATATTTCCATGAAAAATCGAAACATGTTTGACTTTTTGACTAAAGCTCAAATTCTTTAAAAACATCCAACTTTGTATCAAACTTACACCCTAGTTTTGAAATCATATGTTTTGCAAACTTATGCCATAGCAAATAAAACACAGAAATATTTTCAAATTATTTGAAATATTCAACTATGATCTATGGGCAAGATGTCCATTAATTAAACATTTATTTTCCCTATAGTTGGTCTATTTTCAATAATGTGATACATCCAATAACCCAATAATATGCCACAAGAATAAGTGAGTTATTTGTATCATCCTAACATCTCATGCACTACCTTATTATTGCATTACACCAAGGCCAAATTTACACTTCTACAAAACACATACCAAGTCTTCTTCTTAGAGATGTGAACTCTGCTTCGGGTAGAGGCTTGGTAAATATGTCGGCAAGGTTGGACTTTGATTCAACATAATGTAATTCAATGTTACCCCTTGCCACATGATCCCTAATAAAGTGATGCTTCACTTCAATGTGTTTTGTCCTAGTGTGATGCACCGGATTTTTGGTCAAATCAATAGTGCTCACATTATCACATAAGACTTTAACCTTGGAGTAATAAAGCTCAGAATCTTCTAAGGTATGCATGATCCAAAGTAATTGAGCTACACAACCACCCATTGCCACATATTCGGCCTCGGTTGTTGATAAGGCAACACATGGTTATTTTTTACTACTCCAACTAACTAGGGATGATCCAAGAAATTGACACCCACCACTAGTAGTCTTTCTATCCAATTTACAACTAGCATAATCGGAGTCGGTATACCCAAATAATCAATATTTGGAGTTCTAGGGTACCAAAGACCGACATTAAGAGTGCCCTTAATATACCTTAAAATCCTTTTGACCACTACTAAATGAGACTCTTTGGCACAAGATTGATATCTTGCACACATGCCTACCGTAAATAGTATATCTGGTCTACTAGCGGTGAGATACAACAAACTACCAATCATGCTCCTATATTATTTTGGATCAACTACCTTCCCCTCATGATCACTATCCATCTTGACATTTGTTCCAATGGGAGTAGATGCAACTTTAGCATTTTCCAATCCAAATTTCTTGATAATTTCCCTAGCATACTTGGTTTGATAGACATGAGTTCCTTCATTTGTTTACTTGACTTGCAATCCTAAAAAGAAAGTCAACTCCCCAACAAGACTCATTTTAAACTCATTTTCCATGTGTTTGATAAATTCATGAAGAAACTCATTATTTGTTGACCCAAAAATGATGTCGTCAACATAAACTTGAGCCACAAAAATGTTCTTATCCTTAGATTTTAGAAATAGAGTTGGATCAATTGTTCCCCTTCTAAAACCCTTGGAAACTAAGAAAGATGAGAGTCTTTCATACCAAGCTCGGGGAGTTTGTTTCAACCCATATAAGGCTTTCCTCAATTTATAAACATGATTAGGGTACTCTATGTTTTCAAAACCGGGTGATTGTTCTACTTAGTCTTCCTTATTAATAACCCCATTAAGATATATCGATTTCACATCCATTTGATGAAGTTTAAAACTCATGTGAGCGGCATATCCTAATAAGATCCGGATGGACTCTAATCGAGCTACGAGAGCATAAGTTTCATCATAGTCAAGGCCTTCAACTTGATTGAAACCCCTAGCTACTAACCTAGCCTTGTTCATAGTGATTCTCCCTTGATCATCCAATTTGTTCCTAAAGACCCATCTTGTTGTGACAATTGTACTATCATTGGGTCTTGGAACTAACTCTCATACTTCACTTCTTTCAAATTGGTTCAACTCTTCTTGCATTGCTAGAATCCAATCCGCATCACCTAAGGCTTCATCAATTGACTTTGGCTCAAGTTGTGAAATTAAAGCAATTTGACTAGAATGTTCTCTAAAGTAGGATCTAGTCCTTACTCCTTGTGTAACATCTCCAACTACTTGGTCAATAGGATGATCTTGATGTTGTCTTAAATTCCTAGAGGTTATGGGCTCATCCACTTCATGATTATCATTGCCTCTTTCATCCTCCGATGGACTTCTTTCTCCCCCTTGATTAATACCTCCTAAGTGTAGGTCTTGAGTTGCTTGGGTAATACCTATATCCTTGTCAATGGAGGATTTTCTAGGATAAGTGCTAGTAGACTCATCAAAATCAATATTGGATGACTCCTCAATCATTTTAGTCCTCTTGTTATAGACTCTATACCCTCTACTAGTATATGAGTACCCAACTAAAATCCCTTCATCCGCCTTAGACTTAAATTTTCTTAAATCATCCTTAGTATTTAAAATATAGACCTTGCAACCAAACATTCTAAAATAGTGAATTTGAGAAATTTTCCCATTCCACAATTCAAAGATGGTTTTCCTAAAAATATATGAATTAAAACTCGGTTTTGGATATAACAAGCGGTATTTACCGCTTCCGCCCAAAAATAGCTAGGTAAAGAATAAGCATTAAGCATAGTCCTAGCCGCTTCTTGCAAAGCCCGATTCTTTCTTTCTACAACCCCATTTTGTTGTGGTGTTCTTGGACATGAAAATTCATGTTTGTACCCATTTCCTAGATAAAAATTAGAGAAGTTTGAATTTTTAAACTCTCCACCATAATCACTCCTAATTTGGTTGATTTTGAGATGTTTCTTATTTTCAACCCTTTTGCTAAATCCTATAAATATTTCTAGAGTTTCATCCTTATGTCTCATGAAATAAACCCAAGTAAATCTAGAAAAATCATCAACAATTACTAAAAAATATTTATTTCCTACTAATGAAGGAGTACTATGACAATCAAATAGATCTAAATGCAATAATTTCAATGTTAGAGAGGTACTAGTTAGAGTTTTACCATTATGTGATGACTTGGATTGCTTACCCTCTTGACAAGCATCACACATTTTATTCTTAGCATACTTGATCATCGGTAGTCCTTTTGCCAAATTCCAACTTGGCCACTCTTGCTATGTTCTTCATGTTGATATGTCCAAGTCTTCTATGCCATAGTCATCCTTCTTCTTCTTTTGATAAGAGACACTTAGTAGAAATGTTAGAAGCATAGGAGAGATTAAGATAATAAAGATTTGCTTCCCTATATCCTTCCAACATAACATTTTTCGAGCTATTGTGTCTAACCAAACATTTATTTGCATGAAACTCAACTCTATACCCGGCATCACATAATTGACTAACACTAAGCAAGTTGAATTCCATATTCTTTATTAGAAGCACTTTATCAATGATGATTGTAGGTGATACCTCAATTGTGCCTCTACCTATAATCTTGAGCTTTCCACTATTTCCAAAAGACACCGCTCCCTCCTTTAAGTAGCTAATTGTGGAGAACTTGCTCACATCACCGGTCATATGTCTTGAGCAACCGCTATCCACAATCCACATGTTTGAGTCCTTCTCTTCTACCTAAACAACACGAAAAACATAATCTTTTGGTACCCATACACTTGATCCACAAACATCATTCAAGTACTTCTTAGGGACCCATGCTTGTTTTACATTTCCTTTAATAATTTGCTTTCTAGGTTCACTCTTTCTACCTATAAGAGAAATAAAAGCAACCTCCTTAGTCTTAGGTTTATATCATATTTCGGCCTTGTTGTATATGACTCTTTGACTACTAAGAATCATATCAAGGTTCTTTGAGCCAATTTAAAATTTGCTAAGGGCCTTGGTGAGACTCTCTACCTTTTCCCTTAATTCCTTATTTTCTTCTTCTAAAGATGACTCATTTAAACTAGAAGAAGAAACATGCATATTGTCCTTGATGGTCATAGATTCTAATTTTTTCTTTAACATGCAAATCTCATTTTTCAAACTCTTAATTTTCCTTTTGGTGTTAAACAAATCATCATTAGTGCTAGAAATAATCTTCACAATTGTAGTAGGGGGAAGTTTGTATACCTCACTTACCGAGACATCCGAAGATTGACCTCCCCCTTCACTTGAGCTCCCTTCTTCATCTTCGGATGATGTGCATGTTAAGTTGTCAACTCTCATTAGCGCAAAATGAGATATGTGGTGTTCTTCTTCTTCCGGTGATGAAGGATCATCCCATGTCGCCTTTAGGCTTGTAGCCTTCTTCCCTTTTCCTTTTGTTTTCTTCTTTACATCCTTCTTCTTTTCCTCCTTCTTTTCTTCCTTCTTCTTCAAAAGTGAACACTCATCCCTCATGTGCCCTTCTTCATGGCAATTGTAGCATATGACCTTTGTTGCCCTACTCTTGCTTCTAGAGTTTTTCCTATCATGAGATTTGTTAGAAGAAAAACTCTTAAATGCTTTCTTCATCTTCTTTACCATATACGCCTCTTGATCACTATCCATTGAGGTGCTTGATTCTTTTGAGTCGGATGATGAGTAAAAGACCTTCTTCTTGTCCTTCTTCTACTTTCTTTCTTTTTCTACAACAAGAGCTATACCCTTTTCTTTAGTAGACACATTAGCTTGTTCATGAAGTTTAAATTCTCAAAATAAATCATCAAGCTTTACTAAAGAAAGATCCCTAGAGACTTTATAGGCATCAACCATTGAGGCCCATAGAGTGGTTCTAGGAAAAGATTGCAGCACATACCTTAATAGACCCCTATTATCTAATTTCTCACCTATCACATGAAGCGCATTGATGATTTCTTTAACTCTACTGTGCAATTGACTTACGGTTTCGTTTGTCTTCATGGTAAGGGATTGGAGTTGCGCCGCCAAAAGATCCTTTTTGGCTCTTCTTGATTCATTTGATCCCTCATTTAGATCAATAAGCTTTTCCCAAAGCTCTTTTACAGTCTTGAATGGTCCTACTTTGTTCAATTGCTCCTTTGAAAGACCACATTGTAGAGTTGTTGTAGCCTTTGCATTTGCTTGTGCTTTCTTCATAACTTCTTTTGACCAATTTTTGGTAGGAAGAGGTTCTCCCCTCTCATTCATTGGCATCTCAAAGCCATCTACAACACTAAACCAATTCTCAATATCATTCATTAGATAATATTCCATCCTACCTTTCCAATATGCAAAGTCGTTGTCATCGAAGAATGGTGGTCATACGGTGTTATATCCCTCTTGAAACGCCATCTTGATGTTCCGTTTGATGGTGAGTTCTCCCGAAACGAACCGTGCTCTTGATACCACTTGTTGGGACCTTGGCGTTTAGCTAGAGGGGGGGTGAATAACTTTTTTTTTATTTTGTCTACAAGAATATTAGCTAATGCACAAGAACAAAATCAATCAACAAAAGAAACAATGTTAACTCCCTAATTTTCTTGGTATCCACCTCCGAGAGGTGACTAATCCAAAGATCCACACTACGCAAGCAAGCTTCACTATGATCTTCTCCTTGAAGGTGGAGAAACTTTCACAAGATGCAATCTTCCTCTTTTACAAGATGGAATTTAGAGTGTGAGGAAGAGAGTAAGCTAAGGAGACTTTGAGCACTTAGAACAGGAACTTACACTTAAGAACCGCAACCCTATTATACTCCAAAGCCTCCCCTTAAATAGAGGAGAGAAATGCTCCCTAAATAGTTTAGTCCCCGACACCAGTCAACTACCCTGATGCCCAGCCAGCAGATAGCCAACGGCTAGTCTAACGGCTATATTTTTTAACAGACCAGTCGACTGGTACCTGGACCAGTCGACTGATCTTTCTGTGAGTTTTTGTTTTACGCTAGCAGTCGACTGGCTTCCCTTGCAGTCGACTAGCTAGCTTACATTTTCACTCAAACTCACTCCGAAGTCCACTCTCTTGGCTCGTCCCTTGAAGTTCTCATTCCTCGACTCTCGTCCCTTAGATGCGCACACAAGCCCACGGCTTGCCTCCATGCCATCCTTCGCGTATGCCTTTGAAGTCTACTTCCCCGGCATTCCCTTGAAGTCCTCTTCCTTCGGCTCTCATCCCTCGGATGTGTATTTCATGTGTGATCCACCAAGTCCTACATGATTCAAACACACATATCATACCAACATGACACCATAACTTAATCATATTAACACACACATCAAAACTCATGATCTACCCGATCACACTTGGGTTGATTGCACCAACATAGATGTGTAGGAAAAAGTAAAATGGACAACATCGCCCTAAGCAGGAGAAGAATCTAACATGAAGATGAATCTTCTGAAGATGAACAAAACACAGCGTATATGGTAAGAAAATTGTGTTGGGTCAATCTATGATCCGGAGTGACCATGTGTTTTGATGTTTGGGCAAAGGGTTTAAGTTAGGTTTACCCTTGTGTTTTGATATGTGTATTGGAGTGTGCAGGTGTTGTAGGATATACTTGGACTTAGCTGGACGGCTTCGGGTAGGGTGAAGGGTGGCATGGAGGCAAGCCGTGGGTTTGTGTGCACCCGAGGGACCATAGATAGCAGGGATGATGAGCTGAGGGATGCGGACTTTGAGGCATACGTGAAGGATGACATGGAGGCAAGCTGGAGGCCTGTGTGTGCATCTGAGGGACGAGGGCCGAAAACGAAGAGGGCGTGAAGGCAACAGATCAAGGCTGCTGGTGAAGAGTCGGCTGAGTTGCGAGGGGTCGAGTGCTGAGGGAATGTACTCGGGAAATCCTAGGGGTCGAGTGCTGAGGGAATGTACTTGGGAAATCCTAGGGGTCGAGTGTTGAGAGAATTGTACTCGGGAAAAGGAAAACCCTAGGTATCAGTTGACTGGGCCCCAGGCAATCGACTGATAAAAGGGGCAGAAAAATCAGTCGACTGCTATGGGGCAGTCGACTGGTAGAAGCCAAAATTTGAACGTTGGACTTGCAACGGTCGAGTTTGAGTGGGGGCATTCGGCTGGTGGCGGCCAAAACAAGAGTGAGCTCTATTTAAAAGGTCTTCGTTTCGGCTAAGACTCTTGACGAATTTGGCTTTGGGTAAAGGCCAAATAGTAGTCTAAGATCTCAGAGGTGTAGTTGGGTTTGTGACGAGGTTTCTCCACCCACAAGGAGCTACACGAGCTAGCCGGAGGGCATCCGGGGAGTGATCCACCGAAGGATCGAGGGAACGTCCACCTTACGGACAGCCATGGAGTAGGAGCGTCATCTTCAAACCACGTAAAAGGTTGGCGTTAGCATTGTTTAATTTGTTTATTTGTTATTCCGCTTGCGCTTGCTAACGTTGTAGGTAGAAAACAAAAAGTTGCTATTCACGCCTCCCCCCCCCCTCTAGCTTTCTTGTCACGATCTAACAAGTGGTATCAGAGTAAAGGTCGCTCATCTACGGACTAACCGCCGAGAGAGCACAAGCTAGAGAAGATGACGGTTGAAGAAAAATTGGGGGATGACATCAATGTCCCACCTCCTTATGATCGCAAGGATTTTGACTATTGGAGGACAAGGATGAAGAATTGGTTTGGAATGGATTGGGAGTGCATGATGGTACTAGAAGGACCCTTCGAAGTTCCAACGGATAAGCACAGGAAGAAGCTTCGACCTAGATATTGGGATAAAGAGCAACAATGTCAAACAAAGGCAAATGAAAAGGTAATTTCAATATTAGTGAGTATTTTGCCTAATGATGTGTTGAGTGGTGTAGGAGAATACAAAAATGCACATGACTTATGGACCAAGATGGAAGCATTTCATAAAAATCCTATACAAGCTCAAATAGTGGAAGAGCCCAAAGAAGTGCGCTCAATGGTCTAAGAAGAAGGGAGAAATTCATCCATTTCATCAAGACAAGGGGCACAAGAGAGTGAGAGATCATCTACTTCATTAAGCGAAGAAGAAGAGGTCTCCACTTCAAGAATTGAGGGGGAGGAGAGACCCTCATCAATACCGGAGCAAGTAGAAGCTCCTACCTCCACCAAAGCAAGGACAAAAGACCACATAGTGTGCTTTGGATGCAATCAAAAGGGGCACTACAAGGACAAGTGTCCACTAGGTAAGAAGGAGGTAAACCGTAAACCCGGGTCAATTCATTTAAAATCTAATGTGGATTGTAGGGAAAAGAAGGAGAAAAAGCATATTATATTCTTTACATGTGGGGAGCTAGGGCACTATCATACCAAGTGTCCGAGAAAAGGAGAGCTCAAGAAGATGGAGCACTTGAGAAGATGGGAGAAGGAGGAAAAGAAGAGAAGCTCACATCAAGGGGGAGCTCCAAAGGTAAGGGAGGTAATTCCTAAATTTAAGCATGGTTCAAATTCATCTATGTATGCTAGAAATAATAAAAGATGTTTGCTTGTGCATAATCATGGATTTAGGTATAATGATAGGAGTAGGGTTAACAAAGTAGATCAAAACCCTAGGAAAGACATGCATCATGATATATTTAAGACCGTTGGACCTAAGGATCAAGGCAAAAATCCCAAGAAGGGGAGACATATGCCTAGAAAGGTGGGTAGGTCTAGGAATGTCCAAGATGGACATGTGGATTCTAGGGTTAAAAGCCTAGAAAGGGAAAATCAAGCTTTGAGGGCAAGACTTAATAAATTGGAGAAAATCCTAGAAAGATTTGCGGTTGGATCTAAGGGTTTAGATATGATTTTGGGTGGTTTAAAACCCAACAATGATAGATCGGGGTTGGGATACCAATCTAAGAGCTCCAATGCTAATGGGAAGAAATATGCTAGGGTAACATATGAGTATGGCAAGGAGGGAAAGTCTAAAAATGGCAGGGAAATGCCATGTAAAGGGAAAAAGAAGGACTTAATCATGGACAAGGTGTCTAAGGTTAAGAAGGTTAAGTTTGTAAACCAAGAGTCATCGGAGGTACACCGGTATGGCCTAGTGGTTGTTGAGTCACCTAGAAAGGTGACTAGGGCTAAGAGCTCAAGGGGGAGCTTTAGGAGCCTTTGGGATATATGGTGAATGGATCTCGGGAGGTGTTCTCCTAGAGGTCTAGATAGACCATGGAGTGTGCCAAAAGAATTGGAGACGGACTTGAGTCTCAATTCTTGGGTATTGACACGATGGTTTTGAGTTTCATGAATGGAAATATGACATTGGGGGCATAAAGCATGAAAGTTGGTTTTTGGTGTAAAAATGTCATATAAATCAATGCTAGGGATGCATTGTGGATTGGTATGGGCAAAAACATCAAGAGAAAACCAAAACTAGGACTTTAGGTCAAGGTTTAATCGAACTAATTAGGTAGTTTTGGGTTTGTGTGTCAATCTTGGGAATGGTGATGGATACATTTTTGGATGTATTTTTCTCAAGTAGATATGGGTACCACAAACCTCTCCACAATATTTGAGAATATTTGGAGATTTATGAAATTTCTGGCGCATTTCTAAAGTTGGGTTCAGAAAGCTGAAAATTAGGTTTTCAGAGTGTCAGCCGACTGGTAACTGTACCAGTCGACTGGTAAAGGCTGAAAAATGGGTTTCAGCAATTGGAGAGTGTCTTAATAGTGTAAAACAAGTGTGTAACCCTATGTGGGGGTTAGTACACTGTGTTTATAATCATTCAGGGGTCAAAGAGTCCAATAAGAGGAAAATTATTGGAGTCTTTTGATGTATGGAAAAGGGAAAGAAGTGTTGGGTTTAAGTAAGAAACCAAACATGCATTTGCAAGAAATCCTAGGTCTAGGCGGAGCCTAGGTAAAGGGGGAGCATTGTTGCTCTATTGGTGGCGTAAGGAAAACCTTGGAGAGCTTCTTAAGAAGCCTTTGTAAGTCCAATGTAGGGAGAGCCTTGGGAAGGTTTTAAAAAGCCCGTTTTGGTAAAAGTCCTAACTCTTGGGGAGGTTAGGTGTGGGGATGCCTTGGGATAGGATCCATGCATGGTTGCATTGCATATACATTGGCGGTGTAAGTCCAAGGTGGAGCCTTGGCAACGTAAGTCGGTTGTTAGCATTATGTTTTGCTATTTATTTTCCCTGACTTAAACGTTTTGCCAAACATCAAAAAGGGAGAGATTGTTGGGTCAATCTATGGTCTGGAGTGGCCATGTGTTTTGATGTTTGGGCAAAGGATTTAAGTTAGGTTTACCCTTGTGTTTTGATATGTGTATTGGAGTGTGCAGGTGTTGCAGGATTCACATGGACTTAGCTGGACGGCTCCGGGTACGGTGAAGGGTGGCATGGAGGCAAGTCGTGGGCTTGTGTGCACCCGAGGGACCATGGATAGCAGGGACAATAAGCCGAGGGGCGCGGACTTCGAGGCGTACGTGAAGGATGGCATGGAGGCAAGCTGGAGGCTTGTGTGCGCATCTGAGGGACGAGGGCCGAAGATAAAGAGGGCGTGAAGGCAACAAATCGAGGTTGCTGATGAAGATTCAACTGAATTGTGAGGGGTCGAGTGTTGAGGGAATGTACTCGGGAAATCCTAGGGGTCGAGTGCTAAGAGAATTATACTCAGGAAAGGAAAAAACCTAGGTATCAGTCGACTGGGCCCCAGGCAGTCGACTGATAAAAGGGGCAGAAAAATCAGTCGACTGCTATGGGGGCAGTCGACTGGTAGAAGCCAAAATTCGAACGTTGGGCTTGCAACGGTCGAGTTTGAGTGGGGGCAGTCGACTGGTGGTGGCTAAAACAAGAGTGAGCTCTATTTAAAAGGGTTTCGTTTTGGCTAAGACTCTTGACGAATTTGGCTTTAAGTAAAGGCCAAATAGTAGTCTAAGAGCTTAGAGGTGTAGTTGGGTTTGTGGCGAGGTTTCTCCACCCACAAGTAGCTACACGAGCTAGCCGGAGTGCATCCGGGGAGTGATCCACCGAAGGATCGAGGGATCGTCCACCTTACGGACAGCCATGGAGTAGGAGCATCATCTCCAAACCACGTAAAAGGTTGGCGTTAGCATTGTTTAATTTGTTTATTTGTTATTCCGCTTGCGCTTGCTAACGTTGTAGGTAGAAAACCAAAAGTTGCTATTCACCCACCCCCCCCCCCTCTAGCTTGCTTGTCACGATCTAACAAATTGTTCAAATATTTTAAAGCTAAAAAATTTAATAAGGTGCAAGGTAAGAAGTAAAGGAAGATCCGCTGCTACAACTGCAACGAAGAGGGACATGTGCAGGAAAATTGCCCCAAATGAAAGAACAAAGGAAAAAGGGCAATAAAGGTAAAAGTCCATAACCTAAATGCAACATGGCACGAGTTTTCATCAGTAGATTCAGATCTCGAAGAACACGCTGGACTTGCATTGATGGCTTCACACCAGGAAAATAAGAACATCGATGAAGGGGGAGCCACGTCAGAAGATAGCAGCAACGATGAGAGAGCTTCTGAGAAGGACTTCGGAAAGGATATGGTAAGTGAGGTATGCCTTCTATCTCCTGACAACTATATTTTGGTATTAAACAAATAACAAAATCCATGTGTAAATTAAAAAATAAAAATGTAGAATTAAAAATAAAATTATCTTCAACATGCCCATTAAAAATGTATAAGTTAAAATGTGAAAATGAAAATTTGAAAGTTCAAATTGAAAAATTGCAAAATAACTATGGATGCTTAAATTGTTCTAGAAATTCAAAAATTATATATTATGATAAATTTATTGGTATTTTAAATTTCATAAGGGTCAAATTATAAAAATTCTTAGGACTTATATTCTATCTAAATTTTTTATTAATCCAGTAGGAAAGAACTTATATTGGGTCCCTAAATCTATCATAAACTGTTAAGGTTTTTTCAGAAATTTATTTGTAATTAATGTTTGATCTGATTAATATTTTTCTTATATATTTCTTGTAAAAAAATTAGTTTAAGATTTTTTTGAAGATAGAAATTGTATTGTTCTATGGGGAAATTTTCTTAAACTCCCCAATCTCAAACTCAACTTTGCATGCAGTCCCCTTTCAAAGTTTTCTTTGCATGCAGTCTCTGATGGGATTGACACGACAGTTCTGTGAGTATTATTTGAAGAAAGTTGAGTATAAAAGTTAGAAATTTGAGTATGCAAGGTTGTATCCACCACATCAAGAAACTGTGTACATAATTTTCACTCTTTTATACTCACTTTTCACTCTTTTATACTCATTTTTCACTAATATATACTCAATTTTTACTCTTTTATACTCAATCCATCAGGGAGTAAATGCAAAGAATTTATCAAATGGGGAGTGGAAGCAAATATCAAATGGGGATTGGGGAGTTTTCTGCAATTTATCGTTGTTCGTTCTATCTACAAAATGCTTTTCAAAATTTTTAACAAATAAACGGATTTATTATGATTTTTCATTCAAAAATGTGTTTTTCATTTTTAAAAATATATAAAAAATTAATTTTATCAAATCTAATCTTTTAGAATTTGGAGAATATCTTCCAAGCTTTGAGAAAATTTTTCAAAATTTTTTTGTCGAAATCAAAATTTAAAATTAGTTTTTCAAATTAGCAACATTGAATTCAAAATTTTATTTTCAAAATGTTAGGAATTTTTTTCTCTTTGATAATTTTTCTGAAAATAAGCCTATCAATGTTCTAACTTAAATAAATATTTGATTAATTTTTTAATAAAAATAAATTTTTGAAAATTACTTTTTTAAAATTAGACTTTATATTTTAAAAAATTAATTTTCGGCCGAAATTTGAAAAATTAAATTTTCTAGAAACTAATTATTATGTTCGAAATCTTATCCAAAAGTTTCGAAAATTTTGTGTGTTAGATTAATTTTTTTATATTCTTGTAAGTATTTCCCTTAATATTTTTTTTTTGAAGTGATCAAATGAGGAGACATATAATTATGTTAAGGGGGTAAGCTTAATTTCAAAATTCTTGTAAGTATTTATTCTTATTTTTTTATTCTTGATCTTATCCTAACATAACTCTGGTTGATGCACATAAAAAAAGGAGAGATTGTAAATACCCCAAGTTGATTTTGATGTGATCAACTGGGTCAAATTAGGTCTTGTTGATTTTTAATCCCAGTGTCTATGTGTGAAGGAGCTTAGGAGCGCAGGAAGTCGAGCGAATGATGCAACTGTCGAGAAGGATGGCACGGGAAGGGAGCCGATGAGTTCGGTGTATTCGAGGGACGTCGAGGTTTGCAGAAGAGTATGTCGGTGGAGCAAGAAGGACGCGCATGGCGTCTGAGGGATGAGAAGTCGAGAGGAAGTTCGCTCGAGGAGAAGGCCGGAGAAGGTTTCGAGTGAACCCAACTTTAAAAGGCCCA
Organism: Boesenbergia rotunda; assembly: GCA_024364735.1. Lineage (NCBI taxonomy): Eukaryota > Viridiplantae > Streptophyta > Magnoliopsida > Zingiberales > Zingiberaceae > Boesenbergia > Boesenbergia rotunda. Next base: position 257,099 of record JAGFNQ010001346.1, on the reverse strand, counting down.
GAAATCACCCAAAAAGACCCACTGGAGATTGGTCAGCAAGTTGCTGACCAAAAAGCACTCAGGCACCCCTATGCATAGGGGCACCCGGGCTCTCAAGCTCCCGTATGCATAGGGGCACCCGAGCACTCGGGAGCTGCTACGCTTACAGGCGCCCGAGAGCCAATTTTATCCACCAGCTAGACGTTTGCAAACATTGCCCTTCGGATAACTCTCAAGTCACGTGTCAAGCGCCCTCAAGCACTCGGGCACCCCTATAGTGCCACGTCAACATTCGGATAGAATTGGTCGGGGATATAAATTAGCACCCAAAGTTCAGTTCTAAATCATTCATGTAACGATCCAGAAAATTTTCTCAATATTTTCTTTAAAATATTGATCATGCCTGGATAATGTTTGAGGAATCTAGAGATACTAATACGAATTTTAGCCTAGTTATCCATGATTTTTTCCATTTAAATTGGGAAGTTAAGTACTAATGGGCCTTATATGGGCATTTCTAGTACCATGATTATTAGTGGATTTTAGGTAGAATTTAATATAAATATAAAGGGGTTTTAATTAGGAATATTAACATAATTATGGGTGAGTCTTAGGGGAATTTTCGAAATTAAAAGAAAAATAAAATAAATAAAATGAAGTAAATATAAAGTACATGCACCAAGGATTGAACCTTAGACCTAGTGTACCACCATGCATGTACTAACCAATTCACCTAGCAAGGGAGTGCTAGTAGAGGGTGAAGTGGATTTTGGTTAAGGCTTAGGGAAAATAAAGAGTCATCAAGGGAAGAGACACCATGACTCTTCACTTGCCCTCCTTAATGTAGTATAAAGAGGTGGCATGGGAGTTACTTTTCTTCCTTCTTCCACCAAATCTACTCTTCTCCCTCCTCCTTCCTCATTCTAGCCGAAACCCACAAGGAGATTTTCCCTTTGGGAAAAGCTCCACAAGAAGGCCTCATCTTCAAGATCTAAGGGTTTTCCACAAGGCTACAAGGGCTAGGGGTAGCCTAAGGTCAAAGAAGTTCTTTCGGTTTCTCTATATTCAAGGTGAAAAATCAAGATAACCCAAGGTAAGACTCCCTCACCTGTGGTATGATAGTTCTCCTTGATGTTTACCATAATATGAAGTTTCGTTTGGGTTTATGTTGAGAAAAAAATCATGAACTTGGCCTTATGACTTTCGGCCACCATGTTTTTGGGTTCAAAATGATGTTAAAAATCTCACCCATGTTCTCTAATGTTTTCTTAAGATGAATGAAAAATAAAATAGGATTTGGAGAATTTTTGGAGTACCGTAAGACCCCCTAGGGTTTCGGCCACCACCATGATTTCATGGTTAGGGTTGGGTCTAACCCTTCAATTATGTATCTTGTATACCCTCATGACACAAAGGAGGTTGAGGGTGATTTATGTGAATTTTCACATGACCTTGTAACCCTACAAGTTTCAGCCAAGATGGGTTTTGGGGCAAGGAGTTAGGGTTTACTTCATGGATGGGTTCCAATGGCTCTTATGGTATGGTATGGATGGTGTTAGATGGTTAATTGGAAATTTTATGAATTTTTCTATGAACCCATTGCCCATGCAAGTTTCGGCCAACCCCAAGAAGTAGGGCTAGGAGTTAGGGTTAACCCTAATCATGAGCCCTAATAGCTTCCTATGGCTTTATAGGTAATGTATGGTCTTTCTTTTCCTTATGCTATCTTACATGTCACTTGAATGATGGAACCCCTTCCTTACAAGTTTCGGCCAAGCAACTTGATTGGGGTTTAGGTGGAGTTAGGGTTTCAAGAATGATTGTTTATGACTTATTATGATGTATATAGATAGGTTCAAGCATGTGGTAGAAATTGTGTTACCTATAACCCTAACCTTAAGTGTTATGTTCATGTTTGGTATGTTATGTTAGATGTCATGCTTAGTAGGGTTTGTTCATGAATGTCTTATGTTCTATGCCATGCACTTAGATAGCACGTAGCATGTTTATCAGAGTCTTATCCATGTATGCTTGCGATAGATACTATGCTTACGTATGCAATGCAATGCTTACTTTATGTACCATGATCATGCAAGCACTATGAACAAGAATGATGTTATAGGAAAGCATGCCATGTTTATAAATGAAGATGATGCTTATGCCTTTAAGGCATAATGATGCTATGCATTAAGTATGAACGATGAAAGGTCAAGTATGCTTTATGTCATGCTTTATGTAACAAGGTTATGTTATGTTTAAATATGCTATGAATGTCCTATGAATGATGAAGCATGTGAAGTTATTTTACTTTATGAATGGGCTTGTACGGGACCGAAGTATGGGTCCAAGGGATGGGCACCTTAAGAACGCTCCGATTTTGGACTACCGACTATGCTGTCTACGGTTCTGGGACTACCGAAGCTGTCCAACAGGGATGGGCACTTTAAGAACGCCCCGGTTCTGGGACTACCGACTATACTATCCTTACCCTAGTAAGTCGAGACTAGCTACCTCGTATTTACTTAGGGATGCGCGCACATGATGTATGTATGTGGTACAAGCCGGGGACCCCAATGATGTTATGATTATGTTTAAGTATTAAAAATATGAATTTAAAATTAAGCATCCTTATGTATATGCATTTAACTCATGCATTCATTCATGTTATGCATTATGCCATGAGGGAAAAGTATGTTATGCTTACGTTGATGTGAAGAATTATGCCATGATAGAAAAGGTTTTATGCTTAGAAGTTATGTTAAAGAATTATGTCATGATAGAAATGTTTTATGCTTATATTTCATGTTTATTTCTATGCCACGTATCATGCCATGCTAAGTAGGGTTTATGTTATATTTATGCCATGTAACATATCATGATAAGTATATTCTGTGTTACGGTTATACCATGTATCACGCCATGTTAAGAATAATTATGCTCATATTCATGCCATGTATCATTCCACGCTAAGTATGTTTTATGTTGATATTTATGCTCATGTTCTATGATAGGAACTATGTCCTACTGAGTGATTTTATATGTTTATGATTTATGTTAAGAACCAAGTTATGCTAATGTTTTGTGTGCATATGTTATGTGATGAATGGTTTTAGTGAGTAGGAAAGGATCTTACTAAGCCTATGTGCTTATAGTCTTATTTTCCTCATACCGCAGATCAAGCAAGGGGACAATAAGGAAGCGGCAGGAGGGGCAAGAATGTGTGTGTGGTCTTATGCTAAACCTAGGATGGTGTTGTCAAGAACAATTTACACTTGCTACTTATGTGCTTACACTTGCTACTTGTGTGATCTTATGACATGATGTTAAGTATGATGTTTCCATGTTAAGTATGATGTCAAGTATGTATTAATATGCTAAGTTTCCATGTTACTATGCTAGAAAGGCTAGTTAGGTGCATGTATGTGTAAGTTTAAATTATCCCGCTGCCTTACGATGTTCACATGCCCCTATATATGTTAACGTAACGCCGCTTGAAAAAAAAAAGCGGGCGTTACAATTCATTCATTTGATTCATAGCAAACAACTTTCTTTATAGTTTTTCATTCTTTTTCTGATCTTTCATTTTGTAAGAGGCTTCTCCGCCTGAAGGAGTTTATTCAGGAAATCTACTCTAAACTTGCCTTGGATTAACAACCATCATGGTTGCAACTAAGTAAATATTTGTGTGCCTCTTTTATAGTTAATTAGTTTATATTTATTTTAATTTATTATTGCAACTAATATGGAATCTTTGTGAGCCGCGCAAAAGATCTATTTTATTTTACAGGGGCAATTAACTCCCCCCCCCCCCGCCCTCTTGTTGGTTCATCTCGATCTAACACATACAACTTATAAGTTATTTTACAAGCTTATCCTGTCTCAGGAATCCTTTGAGTTGCTTCAGTCCCAAGCGTTTGGATCCCTTCCAGGCACTTGGACCACCTTGGTCCAGAATTCTTAAACTTGCATCACTGAGTTAGCGCAACTTATATAATATTATAGTGCAATAATAAAATCAATCAACTTTGGACTATTTGGTCTTGACTTTTAGGTTTCTAGTGAAATACAAAGTCAAATCAACACCTATTGTTCCCTCAATGAGGAATGTGTCCTCACCTACTACTCTTAGGAGAGGTTATCTGTGTAGGACCGATGCACGTGAGAGGGGGGGTGAATCACGTGACTTTTAAAACTTACGTTTTAAAATCAGAGTCGATAGAAAATTGTACGATGCATTGAAAAAACGTGCGCGACAGAAGAATTAAAACGAAATACGAAAGCGAAAAACAATAAAAAATAAGCGAGGAGTTTTACTTTGTTCGGAGCCTTCGGCGACTCCTACTCGAAGGCCCAGGCTCCTTGAACCTTTCCTGTGGGCAATCCACTAAAATCCTCTACCGGTAAACTCCCGATAGAGCGATTCGAATACAAGATTGGGCGGAAGTGTAACAACCCTACACTTCCCCCTTAAATAATTTCAGTGCAGACAAAACAATTAAAAATGTGTTACACAACACTTAAGATTATCTGAAGCAGCTTGGGTGTTTGGAGCAATCTTTCGGCAGCGGTCGGACAGCATCGAGTCAAAGCACAAACCGCAGTAGAGGAGCGTGGAGGCAGGAGAGCGTCAAAGCTTGAACCAAAGAAAAAAAACTTGTATCATTAGAGGGCTCGCTTGCCTCTTTTTATAGTGCCTCGAGCTGCCAATATTCAATCCGATGCATGATCTTCTCAGCCCAAATTTTATCCATTAGCAAGCTATTCTTTGGGATAATTCAAAGAAGATAACGTTTCTATCCTTTGCTTCACTTAAAAAATATTTTAAATAAAGTTTAAACTCTCGTACAGAATAACATTTTATCATTAGTCAGAGTAATTTTATTCTTAAATAAAATAAGAAATACGAATAATTTAAATGAGAGTTTATCCTCCACCGAGGCTTTAAATGAGGAATAATTTTGTAAAATTTACTTACAAATTCTAATTAGTTCACATATCAAATAAAACCTGTAAAATAGAGTTAATGCAATGGACTAAGATAAGAATGCATTTAGAGTTAATTAGACCCCGTCCAAACCTGGATAAGGATCTAACCAGGACTCAACCGAGGTCACCAAAATGGGCCTAAGTTGGACCGCGCCTACAGTCCTAAAATAGGGCTCGTCCTCACTGGTTCGCTCATCCAATGACTTACCTTACTTACCTCGTGCAGCTCTACTCAACTTCTTAACCCACCAGGTCTTCCTGCCAGGGCTCAACCACCCTGGTCTTTTTGCCATGTTTCAACCAACTTGGGCTTCAGCCAATTGTCAGGCCCCGCAAACCCAACTGGACTTCCCACCAGGACTCAACCACCCTGGACTTCAGCCTGGTGTCAGGTCCTAAGTCTTTCAACCCTGCACACTTAGAAAAGAGGTCAAAACCAAAAGCAATCCTATTTGTCATTCATCAAAACTTAAGTTTAACTATTAATTAGTGTAAATTGCACCAACAATCTCCCCCTTTTTGATGAAATGACAACCTGGGTTAAAGTTGGAAAATACCAGATATGCAAATGGCATGCTCTAAGATCAGGAATTTTTAATTTTCTAACCTAACCCTTAAACCCTCCCCCTTTGGCATTCATCAAAAAAAAGAAATAATAAGTGCACAAACATCAGAAATAAAACACGCAGTCAAGTAATATGTCAGCTAAGTAAAAAATACTTTAAGTATTTGGGGAAGCAGAAAAAAATTCTTAGCACACATTTAGTTTCTGAAATAATAAGTGCACCACGCATTTTTTTTATTTTATTTTTTTTTAACTAACATATTCGAAAGAGCACAAAAAGCGAAAGATTTTAACTCATGCTCCCCTTGAACCAAGTAAGAATTTTAGCCCCTTTTAGGTGTCTAACCTTAGTTACTAGCTAACTATCTAGATGATAGTAGTGTTCACTAGGTTAGTCAAGTCAAGTAATAATGTCTAGCTCAGATTTTAATTCACGACTACTTGACTTGATCACTGTAATGTGGGTATTTTGTGCCCAGACTTACTGCGATGCACAGACTTAAGCATTCTGAAGTCCAAGCAAAGTCCTATGCATCTCACAACCGTTCTATGTTTTGTAAGCACAAACAAGTTAACCTTAATGTGTTTTGTGAGATGCGGCTACCTAAATCTATAGGTTCATGCAGTTTTAGGGGTCAAACTTAGGCTAAATCCACCATTTTTTTTCAAATGCAAGTTTGAAATACTAAAATTAAGCCAATTAAACCAAGAATCAAAGTAATTAAGCTAATGGTCAAACAAAATATGCGAGCTGATTATTCAAAAGAAGTAAGTGTGATCAGGTCTGTTCTAGTCTTAACACACATTCCTATTAACCTTCTTAAGTTACTAAATTCAGATTCAGGGAGTGGTTTAGTAAATATATCAGCTAGGTTAGTCTTAGATTCAACATGGTTAAGTTCAATTTCTCCTTTATTAACATGATCTCTGACAAAATGATGTTTAATTTCTATATGTTTGGTCCTAGAGTGGTGGATTGGGTTTTTGGTTAGATTAATTGAACTTAGATTATCTATAAAGATTTTGACTTTCTTAAAATCTAAGACAAAGTCTTTTAACGTATGCATCATCCAAAGTAATTGGGATGTACACTCACCTATGGCTATGTACTCAGCTTCAGTGGTGGATAGGGCAACACAGTGCTGTTTTCTACTGAACCAACTAACTAGTGAGGACCCTAGAAGTTGACATCTACCACTGGTACTTTTCCTATCTAATTTACAGCCAGCATAATCTGAGTCAGAAAATCCAATAAGTTCAAATTGGGATGTTCTAGGGTACCAAATTCCTAAATTTTCTGTCCCTTTAAGGTACCTAAATATTCTTTTAACTAGGGTTAGATGTGACTCTTTAGCACATGTTTGATACCTAGCACACATACTAACTGCAAAGAGAATATCAGGTCGACTTGCAGTCAGGGAAAGTAAGCTGCCTATAGCACTTCTATAATATTTAAGATCAATCGTTTTGCCATTTGGGTCACTATCTACAATTTGATTGGTAGCCATAGGTGTTTTAATTTCTTTTGCACTATCCATTCCAAATTTTCTAAGTAGTTCTTTAGTGTATTTTTGTTGATAGACAAAAGTACCCTCACTAGTCTGTTTTATTTGTAGCCCTAAAAAGAAAGTTAATTGGCCTACTAAACTCATTTCAAATTCATTTTCCATTACCGTTATAAAATCTTACAAAAAATTTGAGTTAGTTGAACCAAATATTATATCATCTACATATACTTGGGCTATAAAAATATCAGTTTTTAGGGTTTTAACAAATAGTGTTGGGTCAATTTTGCCTTGGTTAAAACCTTTAGATACTAAGTGGTTAGACAGTTTTTTATACCAGGCCGTAGGGGCTTGCTTAAGTCCATATAGGGCCTTTTTAAGTTTAAAGACATAGTCAGGGTGTTCTAAGCTTTCAAAACCAGGGGGTTGTCCTACATAAACCTCTTCCTTAATTAGGCCATTAGGAAGGCTGACTTAACATCCATTTGATACAATTTGAATCCTTTATGGGCTGCATAACTTAAAGCATCCTAATAGACTCAAGTCTAGCTACAGGGGCATAGTTTCATCATAATCAAGTCCTTCTACTTGGCTAACCCTTTAGCTACTAACCTAGCCTTATTCCTGACTGTTTCACCTTGTTCGTTAAGTTTATTCCTAAAGACCCATTTGGTTTCAATAAACTTTTTATCTTTAGGTAAGGGTACTAAATCCCAGACTTGACTACATTCAAATTGGGCTAACTCCTCTTGCATAGCTATGATCCAATCAGGGTCAAGTAAAGACTCTTCTACTGATTTTGGTTCAATTTTGGAAATTAAAGCAATCTGTCTAAGGTTTCTAAAGGTTGACCTAGTTTGAACCCTTAGTTCTGGATCACCTATGATTTGATCAATAGGGTGGGATGAGCTAACTCGAATGGTTCTGGTTTGGTTAGGTGAAGGTTCAGTCAGATCATGGTCTTGGTCCTTAATTGGGCTTTCATCTGGGTCAGTACTGGACCTAACAAAATCAATTGGTTGGCAGGTGGTTTGATCAGAGTTATTTGGGTCAAATTTTTCATCAAATTTTACATATGTAGTTTCTTCAATTTTTAGGGATAGTTTTGTTATAAACTCGATAGGCTCTACTGGTAAGGAATAACTACAAAGATACATTCCTCAACCTTAGATGTAAACTTTCCTAAGTGTCTCTCGTATTTAATATATAACTTTACATCAAATACTTAATATTAGGTTGTTTGTTATAATAGATTTCAAAAGACATTTTTCCTAGATTTTTATTTATAGTTATTCTTTTTGTAAATAACAGGCTATACTGACAGCCTCAGCCCAAAGGTATTTAGGTAAGTTGTATCATTAACATTGTTCTGGTTGCTTCTTGTAGTGTTCTATTTTTTCTTTCTACAATTCCATTTGTTGAGTGTTTTAGGGCAGGAGATTCGTGTGGTAGCCATTTTCTAAACAGAATTGATTAAATTTTTATTTTTGAATTCTCCACCGTTATCGCTCCTAAGTCTTATAATTGTAATCCCTTTTTCATTTTCTGTTAATTTGCAAAATTGAGTAAATATATCAAAAGTTTCATCTTTATTTTTTAGAATTTAACCAGGTGATCTTGAATAGTCATCTATAATTACTAAAAACAGTATAGATTCCACTAATTGATTTTATCCCATGTGAGTCAAATAGGTCTAGGTGAATTAATTCAAGAATTGATTTAGTTTGAGTTTGATTAGTTGGTTTGTGAGTTGATCTAGTTTGTTTCCTTGTGACAAGCATTACATAAGGTTGTCTCAAAGTTAGGTAACTTGGTAGCCTCCACTAAACCATTTAGTTTAGGTAATTTTCTGAAGTGAGTGTGTGAAAGTCTCCTATGCCAGAGCCAAGTCTCATCCTTATGTGTTAAAAGACAATTTGCTAGGGGACGGGTTAACCTAATTTCATAGATGTTATTGTGTCTATGTCCTCTAAGTGTGATGTTTGGGTTGTCAGTGTGTTTGATCAGACATTCATTGGACAAGAACCTAACCTTATACCCAGTGTCACACAATTGGCTGATACTTAGTAAATTGAAGTGAAAGTTTTCAACAAGTAAGACATTTTTAATTATAAAATCAGACTCAAGTTCAATGTTACCTAGGCCAATTACCTTAAGTTTACCGTTGTTTCCAAACGCAACGGTCCCTAGACTTTTGTACTTGAGTTTTGTAAACTTGGTGGGATCCCCAGTCATGTGTCTGGAGCACCCACTGTCGATAATCCACTTGTTTTCCTACAGTTAGGTAGGAGATTTTTTAGAATTTAGTTTAAGTTTTGAATGAGTTAAAGGAATGATTTAAAGAAACTTAAGAAATTTGAACCCCAAAAAAAACTTAAGAAGTTTAAAAGTTTGAATTTTTAAAACGCTTAGGAGAATTTGAATTTTGAAAAACCTTAAGAAATTTGAAGACTTGAAATTTTGAAAAAGTTAAGGAATTTAAAAGATTTAAGGAATTGAAAATTTTGAATTTTGAACAACTTAAAAAGGACTTAAGGAATTTGAAATTTTGAATTTTGAATTTAGTTGTCCTTATTCATCTCACTTGATCTAAGTTGTCAATCAAAGGGATCCTATGATTTGTGTGAGATAAGTTTGAGTTTGTTTTATAAAGNATGGGCTGCATAACTTAAAAGCATCCTAATAGACTCAAGTCTAGCTACAGGGGCATAGGTTTCATCATAATCAAGTCCTTCTACTTGGCTAAACCCTTTAGCTACTAACCTAGCCTTATTCCTGACTGTTTCACCTTGTTCGTTAAGTTTATTCCTAAAGACCCATTTGGTTTCAATAAACTTTTTATCTTTAGGTAAGGGTACTAAATCCCAGACTTGACTACATTCAAATTGGGCTAACTCCTCTTGCATAGCTATGATCCAATCAGGGTCAAGTAAAGACTCTTCTACTGATTTTGGTTCAATTTGGAAATTAAAGCATTTGTCTAAGGTTTCTAAAGGTTGACCTAGTTTGACCCTTAGTTCTGGATCACCTATGATTTGATCATAGGGTGGGATGAGCTAACTCGAATGGTTCTGGTTTGGTTAGGTGAAGGTTCAGTCAGATCATGGTCTTGGTCCTTAATTGGGCTTTCATCTGGGTCAGTACTGGACCTAACAAAATCAATTGGTTGGCAGGTGGTTTGATCAGAGTTATTTGGGTCAAATTTTTCATCAAATTTTACATATGTAGTTTCTTCAATTTTTAGGATAGTTTTGTTATAAACTCGATAGGCTCTACTGGTAAGGGAATAACCTACAAAGATACATTCCTCAACCTTAGATGTAAACTTTCCTAAGTGTTCTCTCGTATTTAATATATACACTTTACATCCAAATACTTAATATTAGGTTGTTTGTTATAATAGATTTCAAAAGACATTTTTCCTAGATTTTTATTTATAGTTATTCTGTTTTGTAAATAACAGGCTATACTGACAGCCTCAGCCCAAAGGTATTTAGGTAAGTTGTAATCATTAAGCATTGTTCTGGTTGCTTCTTGTAGTGTTCTATTTTTTCTTTCTACAATTCCATTTTGTTGAGGTGTTTTAGGGCAGGAGAATTCGTGGTGGTAGCCATTTTCTAAACAGAATTGATTAAATTTTTTATTTTTGAATTCTCCACCGTTATCGCTCCTAAGTCTTATAATTGTAATCCCTTTTTCATTTTCTGTTAATTTGCAAAATTGAGTAAATATATCAAAAGTTTCATCTTTATTTTTTAAGAATTTTAACCAGGTGAATCTTGAATAGTCATCTATAATTACTAAACAGTATAGATTCCCACTAATTGATTTTATCCCATGTGAGTCAAATAGGTCTAGGTGAATTAATTCAAGAATTGATTTAGTTTGAGTTTGATTAGTTGGTTTGTGAGTTGATCTAGTTTGTTTCCCTTGTTGACAAGCATTACATAAGGTTGTCTCAAAGTTAGGTAACTTTGGTAAGCCTCCAACTAAACCATTTAGTTTAAGTAATTTTCTGAAGTGAGTGTGTGAAAGTCTCCTATGCCAGAGCCAAGTCTCATCTTTATGTGTTAAAAGACAATTTGCTAGGGGACGGGTTAACCTAATTTCATAGATGTTATTGTGCATATGTCCTCTAAGTGTGATGTTTGGGTTGTCAGTTTGTTTGATCAGACATTCATTGGCCAAGAACCTAACCTTATACCCAGTGTCACACAATTGGCTGATACTTAGTAAATTAAAGTGAAAGTTTTCAACAAGTAAGACATTTTTAATTATAAAATCAGACTCAAGTTCAATGTTACCATGCCAATTACCATAAGTTTACCGTTGTTTCCAAATACAACGGTCCCTAGACTTTTGTACTTGAGTTTTGTAAACTTGGTGGGATCCCCAGTCATGTGTCTGGAGCACCCACTATCGATAATTCACTTGTTTTCCTACAGTTAGGTAGGAGATTTTTTAGAATTTAGTTTAAGTTTTGAATGAGTTAAAGGAATGATTTAAAGAAACTTAAGAAATTTGAACTCCAAAAAAAACTTAAGAAGTTTAAAATTTTGAATTTTTTTTTAAAACACTTAGGAGAATTTGAATTTTGAAAAACCTTAAGAAATTTGAAGACTTGAAATTTTGAAAAAGTTAAGGAATTTAAAAGATTTAAGGAATTGAAAATTTTGAATTTTGAACAACTTAAAAAGGACTTAAGGAATTTGAAATTTTGAATTTTGAATTTAGTTGTCATTATTCATCTCACTTGATCTAAGTTGTCAATCAAATGGATCCTGTGATTTGTGTGAGATAAGTTTGAGTTTGTTTTATAAAAGCTAATCTGACCTTTGTTAGATTCAGGTTTGACAAGAAGCAGTTTAAAAGTATACTTACATAATTGGTTTCCAGGCCGTGGCGAGGCACAGAGGTCTTCTTTAGTCGAAGCCTTATTGAATCAATAATCACTTTCTAGGCAAAACCGCTTAAGGAAGTTGTACTTTTAACCTACCTATGGAAACTCCTTGGTCTAACTAGTCTAGGATGTGGCGGGGTAGTTTCGGCTAGTTCCACTGGGCTAAGAAGACCAAATAGAGGACGCCTTCCCCTACCTGACTCCTTAGATCAGCTTCCCTAACGTACTATCAGCTCGCTCTACCCTGATACTGAGTAGGTCAAGTGTCAGACTAACTTTTGAAACTAGTCCTAGGTACTCAGACGGGTAAAGGGTGACTTTGAGGTGCCAACTAATTTGATGCCTCCCCCTAAATTATAGGTAGGGAGTTTAGGGTCAATGTAATGAATGCCCTTTTTAGGGACATAGTATTGGTTCTGCCCTATTTGCTTTGTTAGGTAAGCTTTCGGGACCCACGCTTTTCGCCGATTTTCACGTGGGTGGACAAATGAGATAAAGGATTTTTGGGTCGATCTTGATTTATATCCTATCCCAGATTAATTGTACACGCCCTTTTGAGATCCAAGAATAAGGTCAAGATTCTTGGACCGGGTTGTAAAAGTTGTTAGTATGTCCTTGAGGTTTTGAACTTCACCCTTTAGGGTGGAGTTATCATTTTCAAGTTCAATTGTTCTTTCATTTTGAGTTGATTCAGTTAAAGTTTTCGTATTAATTAATTGTTCCTTAAGGTCTTGATTTTCCTTAAGGAGCTGGTCATTCCTAGATTCAGATGCAAGCAATTTTTTATTTAAAACAGAGATAATCTTTAAAAAAATTATTAATTGAATCTAAGTATACCTCTGTCGAGCCGTCCGAAAAGAGTCCGATCTCTTGGCTCGACTCGTATTCGGAATCTTCGTCGCTCTCCGAGTCCGATCCAGGTCTGGTTGCCATTAGCGCCAGGTAACTTGAGTTTTTTGGTGGTTCATCGTCGAAGTCGTCCGAGCTCTCGTCCCAGGTGGCTTGTAAAGCCTTCTTCTTCTTGGGTTGGTCCTCCTTTTTATAGGGACATTCATGTTTGAAGTGCCCTTTTCTGTTGCAGCTGAAGCAGGTTATTTTGCTTTTACCTTCATTGCTGGTGGGCTTCATTATCTTTTGGAGGTCCCTTTTTAAAAACTTGTTATTCTTTTTGGCAAAGACTTTTCTTACCAAGTTTACCATTTGCTCCTCGTCGTCTGAGTCTGACTCTGGTTCTTCTTCGGATTCTTCTTGAATATTCTTCTTCGACTTGACCTTTCTTGAAGAATATGCAAACAAAGCAAACCCTTTCTCTGCCTTGGCGTTAGTTTGTTCATGCAACTCTAATTCACAAAACAGTTCATCTAAATTTATTTTGGAAAGATTCCTAGAAATTTTATAAGCATCTACAATGGATGCCCATAATGAATTTCTAGGAAAGGCATTTAGTGCATACCTTATAATGTCTCTATTTTCTTGTTTGTGCCCAATCAGGTGGAGTCCATTTAGTATGTCCCTGATCCGAGCGTGAAGTTGACTTGTAGATTATCCTTCCTGCATTTTCATATTAAACAATTTATTTAAAAACAAATCCCTTTTTGTTACCTTTGCATCAGTAGTGTCTTCATGCAAATCAATTAGTTTATCCCAAAGTTCTTTTGCTGATTCGATTGGTCTGATTCTGTTCAGCTCTTCTTTGGTTAGTCCGCACTGGAGGGTGTTCTGCGCTTTGAACTCAATCTGAGCTTTTTTCTTCATTTCCAGGCTCCATCTATCGGGCTTTAGTGGCGCCTTGTGTCCCTCGTCCATTGGTGGTTCGTAGCCAGTTTGCACCGTGAACCATTGATCCATATCGGTTTTGAGGTACACTTCCATTCTCCGCTTCTAGTAGGGGAAATCTTCCCCGTTGAAGAGCGGAGGACAAGCAGTGATGTAACCTTCATTCTGGGCCATCTGTGTTTGACAAAAAAATAAACAACAAAACTCGTTCCAAGACTAAGTCTTGGATTAGTGGTGTGGTACGAAAAAACAGGAATAAGAGAAGAGCGACTCGAAATGGTGTTGCACCAAATTCGAGTAAATTGAACGAACAAAAGAAAAAGATCTAAATTTAAGCAACAATACCTAATTTAGATTGTGCAACGAAAAACACAAAATGCGAAGAAAAATGGATCTCCCCTGGCTCTTACGGTGGTTGCACCGATTCATAGCGTACCAACGCTCTGATACCACTTGTAGGACCGATGCACGTGAGAGGGGGGGTGAATCACGTGACTTTTACAATTTACGTTTTAAAATCAGAGTCGATAGAAAATCGTACGATGCTTTGAAAAACGTGCACGACGGAAGAATTAAAACGAAACAAGAAAGCGAAAAACAATAAAAAATAAGCGAGGAGTTTTACTTCGTTCGGAGCTAGGGGTGTCAATTCGGGTGGGTCGGGTCGGGTCGGGTTCGGGTCGGGTTGGAAATTTTTTTTTTAAACTCCCAACCCGACCCGAACCCGATTTCAACTCGAAATGCCCAAACCCTAACCCAAACCCAACCAACCCGATCAACCCGAACCCGACCCGAATAACCCGAAAAATCGATTCAAAACGTCTTTTTCGCTATTTTCCCTATAATTTTTCACTTTTATCTCAATACTCCATCATGATTATACTAATATTGATATTAATATACACAAAAATATCTTAATTTTCAAAATAAAATTTGATTTAACCCTAAAAAAATTCACCCAACATTAAATTCGGGTCAACCCGAACCCGACCCGAATCCAACCCGAACCCAACCCGAAAATTTTCAACCCGAAACCCTCCAACCCGAACCCGACCCGAACTTGAAAATTTTCAACCCGAACCTGATTTTTTTCTGGTCGATTCGGGTTGGGTCGTCGGGTCGTGTTGATTTTTGACACCCCTATTCGGAGTCTTCGGCGACTCCTACTCGAAGGCCCAGGCTCCTTGAACCTTTCCTGTGGGCAATCCACTAAAATCCTCTACCAGTAAACTCCCGGTAGAGTGACTCAAATACAAGATTGGGCGGAAGTGTAACAACTCTACACTTCCCCCTTAAATAATTTCAGTGCAGATAGAACAATTAAAAATGCATTACCCAACACTTAAGATTATCTGAAGCAGCTTGGGTGTTGGGAGCGATCTTCCGGCAGCGGTCGGACAGCGTCGAGTCAAAGCACAAACCGCAGTAGAGGAGCGTGGAGGCAGGAGAGCGCCAAAGCTTGAACCAGAGGAAAAAAACTTGTATCTTTAGAGGGCTCGCTTGCCTCTTTTTATAGTGCCTCAAGCTGCCAATATTCAATCTGATGCATGATCTTCTCAGCCCAAATTTTATCCATCAGCAAGCTATTCTTTGGGATAATTCAAAGAAGATAATGTTTCTATCCTTTGCTTCACTTAAAAAATATTTTAAATAAAGTTTAAACTCTCGTACAGAATAACATTTTATCATTAGTAGGAGTAATTTTATTCTTAAATAAAATAAGAAATACGAATAATTTAAATGAGTGTTTATCCTCCACCGAGGCTTTAAATGAGGAATAATTTTGTAAAATTTTCTTACAAATTCTAATTAGTTCACATATCAAATAAAACCTATAAAATAGAGTTAATGCAATGGACTAAGATAAGAATACATTTAGAATTAATTAGACCCCGTCCAAACCTGGATAAGGATCTAACCAGGACTCAACCGAGGTCACCAAAATGGGTCTAAGTTGGACCGCGCCTACAGTCCTAAAATAGGACCCGTCCTCACTGGTTCGCTCCTCCAATGACTTACCTTCCTTACCTCGTACAGCTCTACTCAACTTCTTAACCCACCAGGTCTTTCTGCCAGTGCTCAACCACCCTAGTCTTTTTGTCAAGTTTCAACCAACTTGGGCTTCAGCCAATTGTCAGGCCCCGCGAACCCAACTGGACTTCCCACCAGGACTCAACCACCCTGGACTTCAGTCTGGTGTCAGGTCCTAAGTCTTTCAACACTGCACACTTAGAAAAGAGGTCAAAACCAAAAGCAATCCTATTTGTCATTCATCAAAACTTAAGTTTAACTATTAGTGCAAATTGCACCAACAATCTGTTGCCAAATATCTGATCCTCCATACCTGTTTGGACTTTTGCTTAGCATTCGATCTTGACCTCCGGGACTTCTAGTTAGATGTCCGGTCCTCAACCCGCCTATTCGCCTAGTCTTCTTCTTGGTGTTCTCGAACCCCAAGACATCCCGCCTAGAGTCTTCGACTCCTAGGATTTTTGCCTGGCATCCTTAACTACCAAGTCTTCTGCCTAATCTGCTTGACCAGGACTTCGTTGCCCACTCTCCTTAGCCAAGACTTTTTTGCTTAGTCCCTTTGATCAGGACTTCTTGCCCAATCACTTGATTAAGACTTCTTTGCCTATACTAATTAGAACTTTTCTGCACACTTAATTCAACTTGTTAGATCACAATAACTTTGAACTTTTGTCATTATCAAAATACAGGTTTGATTAGCTAGTACTTCCAGCACTAATAATAAGTCGTTAGGTCTTATTTTAAAAATAAATTATTAAAGTATTTTGATAACGGGTAATTGGAGAAAACTCCCCAATCCTAAACTGATCTTTGCATGCACTCCCCACTTGATAAATTTTTTACATTCACTTCCTGATGGATTGAGTATAAAAAAGTGAAAACTCGATATACATTGTAAAGATTTAATTATAAATTATTTGAGATTGAGTTCTAATTTAGGAAATTTGAGTATACAGTTTCGGTGACCCCTCATGTGAAAATCTTGATGTGGTGGATGCAACCTCACATACTCAAATTTTTAAATTTTATACTCAAATTTCTTCAAATAATACTCAATCTAATCAATTCATACTTAAATTTTTATAATGTATACTAATATTTTTAATGCGCCAGTGAGCTGGATCCGGAGAGGAAGAATCCTTAATAGGAATTAATGCGTCATAATATAAAGTTAACATTTCTTGTAAAACTTCTAATTTAAATCTAGGATCTAAAGCAAATGCAATTAAATAAATTTCAGGAATTAAATAAAAATATTTTTCCCATTTAGTTTTCATAGCTATTATACATAAAGTTAAAGCTTCATAATTTACATGTTCATTTAATATTAATATTATACTACAAAAATTTACTAAAATTAGCAGTAGAATAATAAACACTAGAAAGTTGTTCAGTTGCATCGTTAAAAATTTTTAAAATTTCACAAATACTACTACAAATATTCCATTGTTGTGAAAATAAATATATATTAGTATTACTATTTTGTGCAAAAAATAAACATAATAAATCTTTATAATGAAAAGAATCTTGTAATAATTGATATGTTGAATTCCAATGTGTTGGAACATCACGTGGAAATTTTTTGGTCGCATTCCATTAGCTTTACAAAATCTACCCCATTATTTCATCATAGATGGATGGGACCATAAGCAGGGGCGTAGCCAGACTTTTAAATTACCTGGGGCTGATTATAATTTAAAATTTTTCTATTTGCTTTAATTGGTATAATATAAAGTTTTTTATTTAATTAAAATTTGTACGTTGATTTTGATTTAATTAAACTTTATAATTGGAAAAGGTTGGGCTGAGTTGTTGTTAAAGTTGAAATTTTAGAAGGGGTCTCTTTGCAAATTAGGGATCTAGTTGGAATTAACCAACGAGGAGGGGCTTTTTTAAAAAAGCCAAAACATTAAAGAACCCTAAAATCTTCTCCCGAAAGGCATTTCTCACTGTTTCTTCTCCTCGATTCCTCTCTGCCCCGACGCCGACGCAACAGCGAGCCAGCGCCCGCCGAGCCCTACTTCTTCTTCCTCCTTCAGCCCTTGATCCTCGCGTGGGCGTCATCTCGCGATTTTGAAGTCTCCGGCTTCCCTTCTTCCTCGCGTAGTCGCGTGGAACCCTAGCCGCCGCCGCGCCCTCTCTTCATCTGCTTTTCCTTCCTCTTCTCCTCACGAGAAGTGGGTGGGGCTAGAGCCCACCCTAGCCCAGGTGTGGCTCCGCCCCTGACCATAAGTATGAAATTGTGGTTCTAATTGGTTGAATATAATTTTGTAAAAGTTTTAATCCATCTTGAACACATAAATTTAAAATATGGCATACACAACGAATATGAAAAAATAAACCACCAATGGCAGGTTGACAAATAAATTTTAATTCATCTATTGAAGCGGTATTAGAACTAGCATTGTCTAATGATATTGAAAATATTTGATGAGTCAATCCATATTCTTCTAAAACTATGTGTAATAATTGTGCAATGTTATGAGCAGTGTGTGATTCATCAAAAACTCTATAAGTTAATAATCTTTTTTGAAAGATCCAAGAGTTATCAATCCAATGGCATGTTATACCCATATAAGAATGAGTTTGCCAATGATCACTCCAAATATCGGAACATAAAGAAACTTTATTATTTAATTTACTAAATTCTTTAATTAAATTCTTTTTTTCTTATTTTACTAATCTTTTAATTGTACGAGTTAATGTAGTCATAGGTACACGTTTAGCAGCAGGATTAAGAGATTCTTTACAAAAATCTTCAAATGTGTATTTAGATCCAAAACTAAAAGAAAGATGTTCTACGGAAACAAATTTAGCTAATGATTCTCTAAATTTATTATCGGAATATAAAAAAAAATCAGAATCAGTACTACTACCGCTAGAAAATCTAGATAATTGTGTTTGAGAGTGGTCAAGCTCATATTCCGTCGGGTGCTTCGTTTCTACATGTCATTTCAACGACCCATAGCCGCCGCCGGCTTGGAATTTGTAGGAAGCATTACAATGCTTGCATTTTGCACGCATTTCTCCCGACGGAAGTGTGACCTTCTCAAAATGTTTAATGAAAATAGACGATTTTAAAGGAGGATTTTTCCGAACCTTAGAAGTAATCGCATCGGTACTTCCTTGTGTTTCGGGGATCGGAGGGTGTTGGGGCTGAGCCTCGGTCTCATCATTGGTGGATTGAATTTGAAGGTTGGGATCCTCGTATGCAATTTCTTTTCCCCTCCGAGATCGAGATGATGAAGCTCCATGACCTCCTTCCATTATCGTCGATAAAGAACGCGGAGAGAAGTTGAGAGTTAGAGAGTTAAGAATAAGAGATTAAGAGAAGAGAAGTTGTGTTGTGAGTGAAAATGATGAAATGAGCTCCCTATTTATAGAGTTCGGATCATAACAGTCACTAAATCATAGCCATTGATCAAAAAATTGTCAAATGATCTCATCCGTCCAAAAAAAAAATCAAAAAGTCTCCAACGGCACTGAACCGGCTGTTCAGTGCCGTTGGAACCGGCGATTAACCGCCGGTTCACGGTTCTGGGGCGCTGGAATCGGAACCGGTCCGGCGTCCTGCCGGGCCGGTTCCGGTTCGGCCCGGCGAACCGGGTCAACGAGCCACCCGGCCCGTTGACCCGGGCCGGGTCCGGGCTGGATCCGAGCGGGGTCCGGGCTTGGATCTGGCCCGGGGTCGGGTCTACTCATGTGTAATATTATTTGTACATTAATCATTATCCCATAAAGATATTGATGCGTTTGATATTATAAAATTTTTTTATTAACAAAATTATCAAAAAAAAATTAGTATAATACTATTAAGGCAAAATATATATACTTCTATGGATTTATTACCCGTTCGCTCAAATATACGATATAGAACTTTATGATTATGTCTCAAAATATGTTAAAATGCTAAGTTCTATTATTTTGCATATAATTAACCATTCTAGATCGTCTTGGAATCGATCTTCATCTTCAATTGGCTCCTCCTCACAATATGTATTTGAATCATTAAAAGTATAGTGTCAAACATCCCAAGGCTCCATTAAAGTCATGCATGGAAAATCACGTTTATAAGATACCAAAACAAAAAACATTGATTAACTTCGATAAAATATTGTATCATATTTATCTATCAAACAATAATAAACAATAAATAAAATAAGATTAAAGATATAGCAAAACTACTAATAAAGTCATAAAATTGAAAAATAAATCATCAACATCAACTACTGAATTCCTCGGATCACGAGTACAACCCACTATCAAAAACATTAAATTTACTTGCTCATATCCTAATTTGACTTTAGTCATGCCAAACGACAATCAATATCAGATTGATTGAGAAAAATTACCTGCATTTCTTTTTTTCTCAACAAGTTACAAGCATAACATCAAAGCTTTTATTTTATATTCTATTCTAGGAATATTCTTTAATATTATCATAGCATATTTAATGTCTTCCTCTATCGAAGGTGTGGAGGTTGCAGCGCTCTTATTTTTTAGAATCATAGTAAGGAGAGTAAAAATGAAAGAGTAAATAATAGAGTGAATAATGTGACACTTGAGTATATAACGTGGTATTTTATATGCACATGTCCGATTATCGCTTGGACATCATCGGCGGCTTTCGACCGCCGTCCCGAATCAAACTATACCCTGAGGGGCACAGTGAACCCGTCGAAGATCGCTACAATGAAAGTGTCACGTTATTCACTCTACCATTCACTCTTCCATTTTCACTTTCCCTATCATTTTTCTATTTTCCATATACTCTAAAAGAGTGAATATCTTCCTTTAGTAAGATTGCTCTACAATTTTTCTTCTTTTCTTTACAATCTTCTCCGTTAAATTTTCTCTTGAGTGATGACAAAGATGGAAACACAATGTCATTACCTATATTACTTGCTTCTTTGATTCCAAAGCTTACGTCGTTCTCTATTCCTCTATGCTCGTTATGTTCACTATCATTGATTCCAATACCCTTTAAAATCATGAAAATAATCATTTTCCGTCGTAACCTCTTCATGGTCATCAACGCAATACACAATTTGTTAGCTTGGTGCCCTTGCCCTTTTCCCATTGCAACAATATCATAAAATAATTTATCATATTGAAACACATGAGTGATAAATTATTATTTCTAAAGTTGACACACTCCATTTTCCTACAATAATAAAGTATATTATTATCACTCTAAGATTCAATGAACCAATGAACAATTTTATTCAAATAAAATTAGAAAAAATACTCTAAATTTTCTCTACCACCATTTATCAAAGGCATCAAGTGAATTATTTGTAGGATTAGCTTCTTAAATAATAAACCCATCCTTCTTCATGGAAACTCATTGGTTTCGAAGCTGCCTATACACAAATTTTTTCCAAATGCATCATTAAACTTTCTCACTACATCCATTCATATTAAAGTCGCTATTTGGTTGATTGTGTTGAAAAATAAGGATATAAAAAAAATTAGACAAAAAAAAATTAAATTCTAACCGAGTTAGAAAATTTGAGCGAAAAAAATGAAAAAGAATATGAAAGCAGAAAGGAAAATGACAAAGTACACTAAAAAAAATCAACGTAGCAAGAGAATCGTTAAGTTTATAAAAATAAATGACGGATAAGATGAAAATTAATGAAAATATATAAAAATATTTTAAAAAGAAAATTAACGAAATAAAATTAAAAAAATAGAAGCCTCATTAATTTTTTTTTAAACAACTTATTTTGAGAAAGCTATTTATAAAAAATTTTATCAAATAAATTTGAAATTATAAGCTAAACTGTTTTGCAGAACTTTTATAAGCTCTGCCAAATGCTGAGATTAATCAAGATTCAAGTATCATTCCATCTCATATGACTTGATATTGTTCAACCATGTTAAGAGGTTTTAGTATCTTAGACATGACCTCTAAAGAAAGGTGGAATGATTAATCAATATTAAGATATAGGAAAAAATTTATGACAAATTTACACAGCTAATCGCCAAAACATGACCTCTAAAGAAATAAAGTTTCGAATTCTCGATTAAACGAGTTAGATTTGTTGGTGAAATAGAAGAGAAATGGCACAAGCTCATGGAGGTCAAGCTTTAGGCAGAACGGAGAGAACAGCTTCAGGGTTATGTGCCTCTATATCAACGTGTCTAATACCAGGAACAATCTTCTGAATCTCTGATTCAAGCCTATCAACTTCGCTGCCTAGTGCTTCGACGACATCCTCACCTTCGATCACAATTACACATGGAAGAATTTAGAGATTGAAGTACGATATGTAAATGACAAGCATAAACCACAGATATTATATATACCATAAGTAGCCATAACATTTAGAAGCGCATTGTCATCTTCAGATTTCGCTGCCTCCCGAAACTGTCAATGCAAGCAAGAAGGGTGTGAATTTCAAAAACATCCTATTTATCAGTTGGAAATTTTCTAGTATAAATAGCAACAATAAGAAATCAAAGTATTCGATATGGCAAGTATCACAGTGGTCCAAAGTAATCAATGATACTAAAGCAGTAAGAGATACAGCTATGTGAATCAGCAGAAGGTAACATTCACATACCTGTTTTGCCCACTCGTCGCGTCCTGTTCTTTCTAAATAATTTTGGACCACCACAACCCCATTAAAATCTGTAGCACGACATATATGTCATTAGTGGAAGCCTTTGTGCTATTATACCAACAACCTTTCCATGTGTTGATTATGCAGTAGGCATTTGCTCTATTTTACCCTGATATATACATATTCCACTTCATCCACTATACATCCTCTAGAAGGAATTCGGAAGTAAGATTTTCTCAGATAGCCAAAGCCATGTAATGATCTAACTCTATGTAGCGTTTCAAGATAAAATATGATTGCAAATCATGACTTTTGGAGTATCCATGCGAGTATGATGGAAGAAAAAAACAAACTGTTGAGAACTATAGAATTTCACAATTTCATAAAAAAAAAATAAGGGGTACACAAAGCTCCCACCATGGTGGAATCCCAGGGAAGGGTTGTACGCAATCTTACCCTACTTTGCAAGAGACTATTTCCGAGAATCAAGCCCATGATTTCTAGATCACACGGCAGCAACTTCACCGTTGCGCCAAGGCTCCCCCCTTTAGGATTTCACAATTTTATCTATGAATAAAATATCTCTAATCACAAAAGTAATCAAGGATCACAAACCTATCATGAGGGTAGCAAGAGCAAAATAGCTAAAGCTTTACTAGCAAAGAAGGATCACAACTCCATCGGTGTTTGCCCATATAGACAGTGCCAGCAAATTCAACATTGAGAAATTGGTAATTTCTACTACAATATTTGATAAGAATCCAACAAACCATATTGAATGATTGATGCATAATCTCAAGGGGAAATACCTATTTCTGCTTTAAATCTAAAAAACCCAGGACCAATCACCTCACTCTTGCAATCATAGAGAGCATCTACAACCTGCAAAAGATTTAAATACACATGCAACTGTTAGAGAAGCTTCACTGTTTAAACATGTCAGGTATTGCATGTCTAGTACTCACTGGGTCAGATTTAAGAAACCGAAGTACTTTTTCCATGTCATGATCATCAATTGCTCTACCAATTAATGCATGCCTGTTCCTCTGAATTAGAAATATCGCAACCTACAAAAGCAAGACAACATCCCGCTGAACTGCATCAATTATAGGACAGAGGAACATTGCGGCCTCTCATGTGAAGCTATCCATTTGCTTCAAAAGAACTTATAATTGGTTGCTAGGAACTTCAGGAGAAACCTACTCAAAAGTATTTAACGAGGCATCACAAGGATAAGTTAAAACATACCATCCCAAGCAGATTTCCAACTATGATGGAGCCAATAGGGTCGTATATTGGATTTCCTGTCATATTAACAGAAACCAGTGATGCTGCAGCAATTGCAAGGCCAGTAACAGCCGCACCATCCTGCAAAGTCATCACTAGATAAGACCTTTCAAGAAAGGGAAAAAAGAAGTGCTCAAACATGGATGGGAGATAGAGAAATTGATAAAAACAGTTAAGAAAATTGATAGATAAATGATGATGGTGATGACAACAATTTATGTAAGAAACGTGGACCAAATAAAAGCATTTAATTTGGAACACATTGATACAAAAACAAGACATTTTTGTAGCTGTATGCAACATAGGTTAACCTCTGTCATAACAGCAACGGATGTTGGATCATGGCCTTGCCAAATATAGTCCCACACTTTCATTCCTTCTGAAGCTGCACCTTTCTTCACAGCATTAATAGCAACAAGCAATGATGCACCTAGGATGAGTAACATGGTCACAATGGCTACTCCAAAAATATAAGTATGGAAGTTGTGAGATATACCTTCTATGAGAAAGGATCCACCAATCACTAAGGCGGCATAATGCATATTTTCAGGAGGCTGTTACAAAAGCAAACATGCAAGGATAAAAGCAATGAGATAAAATCAAGCAACAAGATACTCTAGATAACAAAATTCCCATAAGATGTACATGAGCTTTCCACAGGTTCTGAATCCCATGCACAACTGTGGCACCCGAACCCAAGCAAAATATGCCAACAGCAGATATTAAAGACCAGACAAATCTTTCCTTTGAATAGCCATAACTGCAGTAAGGAATCAGCAATCAATAAAACATGATAGGCTAACAACTTTAAGTGACTAAGCAATGTATAAAATATATTAGAGTTTTAAGTGAGGCAATTCAACTCTGAAATTTTTGGATAAAGAGATGTCATATATAGTAAGAATTAGAGTTAAACCTACGGGTGAATAGCATCAGGAGCACGTCTTGAGCTGTTCAAACCATATGCAAGAAGGGCCTACAATATTAAAATACTTTATTACTTAAACAAAAGGTACTTATTCTAAGACAGAAACTAGGGCATAGTACAAAATGCTCATTTCGAGATGTCAAGAAAAGAGGCATCTATGATCCAATAAACAACATGAGAGTTTCAACATCTTATTCTTCTATAGAACTAGACGGGATATTATATTAATAGTATTGCCTGAGAAAAAAGATATCATGTGCTATCAAAGCAACGGTTACCTGGTTAGCAAAGTCTGCAACTGAGTGCACAACTTCAGCTAACATAACATGGCTAGAAGTTGTAAGCCACACTCCAAACTTGAGAGAGAACACAAGAAAGTTACACCACAATGCTGTGGTAACTGCTCTTTGACTGAAGTAACAAGAATTGATAGTTAAAAAAGCAATGATAGTTAAACAAGTTGCAGAATGCTAAATGCCAATTGGATGAAAAAATAAGTGTGTGACAGGAACTATACATATTTGATATAATTACAAGAAGTGTGATTACAATTGGAACAGAAGCAATCAATAAGATTTAATTGTAGTTAAAGATGTACAACCATGATATTTTGAAAGATTACTTATTCATCTTAATTTAAATTTGAAATTATATGGATAATCTTACCCAATTTTACATAAGGAATATTTTCAAAGGAATTTGAGCTAGAAGAAGT
This sequence comes from Boesenbergia rotunda, assembly GCA_024364735.1. Lineage (NCBI taxonomy): Eukaryota > Viridiplantae > Streptophyta > Magnoliopsida > Zingiberales > Zingiberaceae > Boesenbergia > Boesenbergia rotunda. The sequence goes on along the minus strand of JAGFNQ010001346.1, from coordinate 231,858 downwards.
AACTCCACGACCTCAATTAAGTAAATATGCACAAGAAAACACTAGATTGCGATTTTGTGACATTGAGAGAAAAGAATGACAAGAAGATAGCAAAGATTTGTCCATCATAGGTCGTGATCTTGAAACTACGGAGTTCAAGGAGGATCGTTTCAATTTCATGATTAAAAAAATGTTAAATGTACTGGGCGACCAACTGACCTGAGTCCATCATCAAAAGCTATAGTTTTAGCCTTTGCAACCCTGAGAGAATAATCTGCAAGCACAACCATCATAAGCAACCGTGAATGGATAAAATCTAGGGTGGGTCTCCACTTCCATGAAAAGGAAACTTAACTGCGAACTTGAGATGTCAAAGTAGCAGAAGTTGCGCTTCCAGGAAGCCTCGCAGAGGATGAGTACTCCCGGGAACAATACTTCACAAGAAAAGGCCTAAAGATGGCGGCACCAGACCGCGGGGAAGCAAAGAGAAAACCGAAAGCGTGATCCCTTGCCTGTGTCGATTTCTCTTCTCGACAAGAGCTGGAGTGAGGAACTATGGAGGGAAGGCAGGAAGCAGGAGGCACGCCAATGGAGCCGGACAAGGAGGAGAAAGGGAAGAGGGGGAAGGGCGAAGACCGGCGAAGGTCAGGCGCGAGGTGGTCGCGGAGGCGGCGGAGCGTCACCACCACCGTGAGTGACGTACGCATGAAGAATCCGCCGCCGCCGTGGCGGCGCTGTTTGTGTCGAACTCCGGAGACGGCGCGATTGTTGCGGAGGTGCAACGGGGGAGGAATCGGAGTGACCTATCTGTACAGTGTGAGACAGGACAGGACACTGGGTTTCGGCAGCTTCTTTTCTGAATTCGTGGCGGTCTGAGGCTTTTGGGCCGCATACGAAGGCGAGCCCATTTCACTGACCGTTTAAAAAATTGAACCAATCAAGCCCATTTCACTTGTGAAATTGGCGCTCTTTTATGTTTTATTACGGTTAAAGTTAAAAAGAAATTATATCTTAAAAAATATTGAAAACATTTTATATTATTTTTACTTGAATTTTTTTTAATTGATTTAAGATATCCAATGGCCTAAACAATTCTAGGTGATCGGTCCGATCCAATTGGAATGATTGGATTAGATTCCTTGAAAATTTCTCGTCTATTACTAGGATAATTGGGAAAGCACATGCGGAGGTCCTAATCTATCATTAGAAAGTCTAAATACAATACCCTACTCCCAAGATATATATAGATAATCTTGATATCTCGCTCATCGTATGGTGCTTATCTTGTGTGTGGGTATGTCGCACACTCGTACGAACTCAGAGCGCCTGGATATCCAAGCATCCAATTTAAATACAGACGTCTGGATTTGAATCCAAAATAGTAAGTTTTTTTTATTTTTTTGTGATATATTATATGTATTTAAGGTTTAAGATTTTAAAATTTAAGGATTGAGTTATAGTGTATTTAAGCTAATAAAATTTTCCCTCTAAGGTTCAATCTTCCCTATTGGATTATAGTATTTAAACTAAAAATTTTAGATGCTCACAGGGTATATTATATGTATTTAGCATTTAAGATTTTATGATTTAGGCATTTGGTTATAGGGGTTTATGCGAATAAAATTTGTCTTCTAAGGTTTAATCTTTCCTCTTGGTTTATAGTATTCAAAATAAAAAAAATTAGATATTCATGAGGTATATATAAGATTAAGATATTATTTATGGAATTATTTATTAAAAAATAAAAAGAAAAAAGAAAAAATCCATCCAGGCAATCGCACGGCGTGCACAGTTGCGTGGCGATCAATTCGCAATGGAGCACAATAATACATATAAGAAAATCTTTGCTGAAGACGATTCACCTCATGCCCGTGTGCAACAAAACTCAAGGAGGTGCCTTGAGTCACATGATTGAGACGCCTCCAATTCAATTGGAGGCCCCTTAATTTATTTTTATTTGTATTTTATATTTTAAAAATCAACATTTCCTCGAAAAAATTCTAAATATATATAAAATATCCATGAGAATCTAAAATTTATTATCTTGAATACTATAACCTAAGAGGGAAGCTTGAACCCTAGGAAAAAATTTTATTTACTTAAATTCGCTATAACTCAACCTATAAATTTAAAAATTTTGAACACTAAATACATATAATATATTCCGTGAACATCTAAAATTTATTATCTTGAACACAATAACCTATGAGTCAACTCGAACTCTAAAGGAAAAAATCTTATTAATTTAAACTCACTATAACCCAATCTCTAAATTATAAAATCTTAAATCCTAAATATACCATAAAAAATTTATAAAAAAAAAATCATTGTCTCCCATTGTGGGAGGCCCCTCAATACTTTTTTAAAAAAAAAACTATTCGAGACGCCTCCCATTGCATGGGAGGCGACTAGAGTTTGGCACACAACGTCGCGCGGTGTAAGGTAATATATCCCGTGCACACCTCAAAAAAAATTTCGGTTTGAATTTTTTTTTTTTACATAATACTATAATCTAACACTAAACTCTAAAAGTAAAATCTGTTAGGATCGAAGAAATTTAGATATCTCCACAATAATATGATATTTCCTACTTTGGGCCTAAGCCCTCATGGTTTTGTTCTTGGGCTCTACCCAAAAGATCTCACACCAATGGAGATATCTTTCTCTTATAAGCCTATAATCTTTCCCATATATTTTTTAATGTGGGACTTTATTTGTAATCTTGCAAACCCAATAATCCCCCCTCAAACGAAAGACCCCACAAGACCCCTTCAAGCAGAAAGTATATTCGTTTGACATTCAACTATCAACCCAATGGGTCTTCTTGCCCTCTATCTACTTGACCTACTAAGACTTCTTTGCCTAGTCACAACTAGGATTTTCTGCCTGGTGTATACTTTCTTTGTTCGAGGTCAATATTCCACTCACATGGCTCGATTAGACCATATCTCTTATGTGTAGGATCGGCGGCGTCAATAGAGGGGGGATTGAATATCGACTTCCGTTTACTTTCATCTTCAAGTCGCTCATTTGTTCAACTTCGTATAAATCATTAGTAGCACAGCAGAATAAAATAAATAATAAGAAAGTAGACATGCGAGATTTATTTACTTAGTTCCCAATCATCCAAGGTCGGTATGTCCAAGACCTATGTACTCGGTATGAGTCCACTAATGATCACCTTTCTGGAATTTTCGAAGGCAGAGAAAACCCGTCTTACAGTTTAAGTACAATCACAAATAATGAAAAGTAGAACTTTACAGCTTATTAACAAGCAAACCTAATATGAAGAATATCTCGGTCAACTCTGAAAGTCTGAAGCGTTGCGCACTTCTTCCTAAAACCTCATTGAATCACAAATTTCAATCAGATGAGGATCACCAAGTAACTCTTAACCATTATCTACAAGATATATGCTTTGACTCTTGCAACGCCGTCACGATTTACCGGTGACACCTTATCTTCTTATCGCCAACTACACTATTTTCAACTAACAAAGATGGGCCAAAATATATGCAACTGATGGTTACAATAGATGAGCCGCATTACATGGCTAAAATGTAACCGATGGTTGATTTACAAACTCTCATGAATACGATTAATGAACTGCATATGAAAGGCCTGTGTTTTAAGTATAATATTATACCCCTCCACAATAATTCAGGATCACGATCTCCGAAAAAATAATAGTTGTTTTGCCATTGGAACCATTTCAGTTGTGTCTATCTAATCTTGATTTAACTGCTATTAAATTATGGTTTGTTTCAATTGTTTAGTCATTACTAGCCAAAGATGGGATTATTGCCAAGACCATGGGTAACGCCATCTCCAGGCCGTTACTAAGCAAAGAACTCGAAGAACCGAGTAGAGTATAGAGGTCGAGAACAATTCGATGGTGGAATACATTCTAGAAAGACATGATAGAGAGCGTGAAATTATAACGTGAAACTCAACATGAATGATGTGACACTTTTCGTGTACACGTCTGATTATCGCTTGGACACCGATGGTAGCCTCCGGCCGCCGTCCTGAACAAAACTATAACCTGGGGGGCACGGTGAACCCGTCTAGGATCGCTGCAATTGGAGTGTCACGCCATTCACGTTGAGTTTTGCGTTGAAAATTCACGTTGTCTATCATTTTTACATTACAGAACCAAGCTTATGCAAGGCCAATTCTATGTGATTCATCATAATTTTTGATTCGAGATTCGAAATTAGATTTTGTCGGTGACCACGTATGTATGTGTTAGGTATCTACATTTAGGCTGCGTTTGTTAGGGTGTAATCCACCCTGTAATGTAATCAAGATTACATTACAAGTTGGATTCCTTTATTTGGAATAACTTTAAAATTGTAATGTAATGTAATCTCGATTACAAAAGAGGTTGATGATTTGTAATCTGGATTACAAAGCAAAACCTCCGTAATCTGGATTACATTATAACTTGTAAAGTCGTCGGCCGGGTGGCGACGGTTGTCGGTCGCCGGCGGTTCGTTGGTCCGCCACCGGCCCGGTTGCCGGCCGTTGACCGCCGCCGGCCGTTGACCGTCGCCGGCCGGCCCGCCGCCGACCGGCGACCGCCGACGGTCGTCGGTCGCCGGCCGGCCGGCCGTCGGCGGCCGTCGGTCGTCGGCCGGTCGGCCGTCGGTCGCCGGCGGCCACCGGTCGCCGGCCCGCGACGGTCCCCCCGCGGCCGTCGGCCACGGCGGGGGGCGTCGGGGGGGGGGGGGGGGGGGGGGGGGGGGGGGGGGGGGGGGGGGGGGGGGGGGGGGGCGGGGGGGGGGGGGGGTCGGCGGCGGCGGCGTCGTCGCGCGGCCGGTCGTCGTCGGCGCGGCGGTCGTCGTCGGCGGCGGCCGGTCGTCGTCGGCGGCGGCGGCGTCGTCGGCGGCGGCCGGTCGTCGTCGGCGGCGGCCGGTCGTCGTCGGCGGCGGCCGGTCGTCGTCGGCGCCGGTCGATCGTCGTCGGCGGCGGCCGGTCGTCGTCGACGGTGGCCGGTCGTCGTCGGCGCCGGTCGGTCGTCGGCGGCGGCGACCGATCGCCGGCCGGTTGATGGTCACCGACCGGCCGGCGGCGGTCGTCGGTCGTCAATATTGATTACATTACAGGATGGATTACCCCTCACCAAACAAAGGAATCCAACTTGTAATGGTTATCAAAGATTACATACAACTTATTACCAAACATAACAATGTAATCAAGATTACATTACATTACAAACTTGATTACATTACAAACCCGATTACATTACCCCCTACCAAACGTAGTCTTATTGTCAAATAATCCATAACCACTAAGTTTTGGGTTCAAATTCCACCGTTTAGGCTCTCAATCGAGCCTCTGAATATATTTTTATTATTTTTGGTAATGTCTATTTTTATGATATTTTAGATATTTTCTATATTTTTGATATTTATAGGTCATAATTAGTCTATAACCCCGTCCTATTTTATTAATTTTAATTTATGTATGAGATTTTTATTTTTTTTGGGAAGATCTCTTTTTTTCTTTATAAAATTGAAATTTAGGTCTAAAATTCGAATTTTTCCTTTATTAATCTTAGGGTCTAGAATATATATAAACTTATAATTAACTATTAGAAAATTAATTCCCATTGATTGCCAGTCGTCCGTCGTCGGTCGTCGCCAATTATGATTGTCGGTCGTCGTTGCCCAGTCGACAACTTTACAAGCCGTAATATAATCGGATTACATCGATTTTGTTTTATAATCGAGATTCTATTACATTACAATTTTAAAATTATTTCAAATAAAGAAATCCAACTTGTAATGTAATTTTGATTACATTACAGGATGGATTATCCCCCACCAAACGCAGCCTAAATGTTCACAAGTGATGCTCCGAATTTATTCGGTTAGCAAACCAAGAAAATTACCATGTACCTCCAAAATTAAAAAACTTACACACTATTTTTTAATAATTCAGATATCCAAAAACCACCCACCTAATTGGAAGGTTTCTATAAAACTGAAATACAATTTAAGCACATTACCCATGTCTTAAGTGCCTTGTGTACTGAATGCGGTACTGCCTAGATGGGTGCAGAAACCATCAGCTTTCATAAATCTTCACCATGCATGATTCCACAAACACATGTGCCTCAAACCTACTTAGTCCTCTCCCTTAACCTTCCGATTGCTACAAAATGGTTAGGAGAATCTTAGTTGAGTAGGTGAGAGAGGACTTTCCTATGAGAAGAATAAGAAAAGAGCTATATAGCCAGCATTATATTCAGTGCATAACAATTCAATTATTCATCACACAAACATATCTATATCAAATCTGAAGATCATGCAACAATGCAGACATGTACATATAATTGGAGCATGTAAAATGGCTGTCAATTTATCACCACACAATCACCCCCTTCACTTACAAAATTGATGTTAAGCTGAAGGATGAGAGTGAGGTAGCTAGCTCTACTAGAGTTAATCGATCCTCTCTACCATGAGCCTCCTCCCATGAGCATTCCGCTCCAATATCCATTTGCAGGATCACCACCTCGTCCCTTGTTCTGCTCTTCCAGAGGAAATATGAACTCTTGCATGAGGCCTCCAAATCTGGTGCCGGCGTAGTCAGGCAATGGCACCGGCACAGCCGTACTGCTCTTGAGCGAGTCCATGGCGGAGAGATTGTAAGAGTTATTGCTGCTGCTTCTTGCCAAATGGCCTTGGAGCTGCTGGTGGCGGCGGCGGCGGCGGCAGTGGTGGTGGCAGCCGTGGCGGTGACAATCTTGTTCTTGTTTTTTCTTGAGCCGCCACCCACTGGGACGTTTCTCAGCGACCCACCCTCGGTCCAGTACCTCTTGCAGGCCTTGCAGAGGTATCTTATCGGAGAAAACGAAGATATAAATGTAATCTAGTTAGATTCTCATCTGGATTAATGAACTTAACATAAAAGAGGAAAAGCTAGACACTTCTTAATGACCAATTTCCTAAATAATAACTAAAAATATTTTAAGTTTATATTTCTGATCGATTTCTGTAGACGAGCTTTGGTATACTTAGAGATTATGAAATCGAATCTCGAAAATAATCTCTTGCAAAATATGGTAAGACTACATACAAGCTGCCTCTTTATATTTCCATTTTGATAATTCATGTTTCTGTAATTAGCCCAACTATAATCCAAAACTATCTATTCTTCGTTATCTGTCTATATCAGAGTACAACTTATGCACTTCGATTTGCTATTTCAAGTGGTTAGATATATCGATCTACCGGAGGATTAATTCTTAGAAGAAGATCGAGGAAATTTAAATGCTACCTTGGCTGGGTGAGACTGTAGTTGTTATAATAACAGAATTTGGTGTTGGTGGACTTGCACCGGGGGCAGTGGAGGGTCTGTTGCTCGTTGTTCGTCCGCGGCCTTGGCCTTTGCCGCTCTCTCATCTCTGGCGGCTTCACGGCTGAGGAGGCAAACTGATCCCCCATGATCATGGGCTTCATTTGAAGTCCCATGCCCTGGACAGCATCGGAAGTTACACCAACAGTATATCTCCATATGAACAAAATTCCATTCACAAGTCTCTAAATATAATGATCAAGAACATACTCAAGAAAGCTGAAAGAAGAAAGGAGAATGAAGTGAAAATCATCGCTCATCCGACCAAGAAACCATGAACAAGAACAAAGCGACAACACCTTTAGACAGTACTGCTGCTTTACAGCATGCGATCAAAGGAAAAGGAGAAGAAGAAAAAAGGTGGGGGAAAAAATAAAGTGAGGGGGTGATTAAAAACTGACAGATCTCAGAACTCAGATAAATTTATAGAAAAACAAAAACAAAAAAATGGAGAAAAAAAAATATAGTTCATCGAGGTCTGGTACCTGAGGCCAGTGGCTGGCATCCATGCATGAAAAGGTGAGACAAGCACAAAGAAGAGAAGAAGGAAGAGTTGAGGTAGAAGGAAGAAGAAGAAGGTAGATGAAGGACCCAGTGAGAAGGTTGGATTGTGATGTCTTGCTGGCTTTCCTATCTTTTGAAAATAGTGGATGGTTTTTTCTTCAGTATTATTAAATTGCTTACTAAATTATCCTCTCATTCAGTAGTAGAGAACAAATAAGCAAGTAGGGAGATCAGAATTAGGATTCTAATAAAGATGAATATTCTGAAAATTGGCCTCTAAATATGTATAAACTATGATCCGGATTAATTACTCGATAGGTGAATTCTAAGAGAGATTGTTTATCTCCAAGATTAATCGGGTAAAGCCCTCACTTCCCGGTTCCATTTCTCCCTGGTAGAGTGCACAGTATGTTGATAGAAGAAATCGCCACAGGCTGCTGCGTGGTCGGGCCATCGGGTACCGATATCAGTGGTGAAGTCGCCACGTGCATGTCTCCGTCCCGCGTTTTACCCTCGTTGACCGATAGAGACTCTCGTTGAAGGCTGTGGGACAGGGCCGGTCAGCCAAGCAGATTAGTCAGACGTAAGCTTGGATATGCCATGTGAATCAAAAAAAAAATTAATTGAGTAAAGCTCGTATATCTGAATTATTAAGAGAAAATGGCAATTGATCTTCAAAGAGCATACTTAAAAGTTACAGAATTTTTAAAGGAAGCATCTAACTTTTGAATTTCTCAAAGGATTGATTTGTTTTTTATTTTACCTCACCTGCTAATCACTATGATGCTACATTTTAAAAATCAATAAAAAATTTAGTATTACTATGATATTACATTTCAAAAATCAGCACTATTTTGATATAAATCTTAAAATCAACACTATTGTAATATTATATTTTCAAAATCAACACTGCAGCGCTATTGATTTTTTAAATGCATCACTATAATAGTGTTGTTCTTTGAAATGTAGAATGCAACAACATAGTGGTTAGTGGGAGTATAAAATGGAAAACAAATCCATTCTTTAGGAAATTTGAAAATTAAGTGCATTAATTAGTCTTTTGGAAATTCTACAATTTTAGTCTATTGCTGAAAAAAAATAGGGTACTTTTTTATTTTTATTTGTGAAGGAAAATTGTTCTTTGAGTGTATGAGTCAACCATGTTGTCTCAAGAAATTACCTTGCATTTGAAGCAAACTTCGGTGCAATACAAATCAAATCATTGTGGGGTTGTGATGGCTAGGTAGAGCTCCATTTTTTTGTGTGTGTGTTTGCTTGTTTGTTTGTTTGAGTGTCAGTGAATTATGGTTTGCAATCATTGTTTTTTGGAATATAGTAGATTTTTTGTATTTTGTGAAGAGGATTTCTGTTCAACAACAGTTTGATGGATATTTTAACACTTATTTATAATATAATGTAACCCTCCTATTGTATCCGTGTTTGGGACTGACTAAATGAAAGAATGCATGATTTAAACTCGAATGAGATATAAATTCTTCACTTAATCAATAAATTCTTTTATGATAAGATATAATACATGCATAGATTAGGCAGATTCCATTGTGGTAAATAATTAAATTCCCCATCAAATCCTAATGTCTGAAGTTATACATGCCTAACCCTAGATGTTGACACACATACAGTTCATTGATTGTTAATATATAATTGATTCTAAATCCCCAAATCAAATTCCACTATCAATTTGGGATTTTTTTTGGTTTTTCGTTAAATTTTTTTTATCCTTGGTAGATTATAATTCTTTGCTCCGACACTGGATGTCATATTCCTGAGTTGAAATAATTTGCGATGGCTTTCCTAACTTCCTGAGGTCATTGGTGAGCATCATAGTGGGGTCAGAAGAAAATTTACTGAAGTTTGAGTTGTCAAATGATCGATGCGAGTGCCTGAACCGTTGTCAAGCTTAGGGTGGAAACGGGTGGAGAATAATGAAGAGGTTGGTCCTGATAAGACGTTTTTCTTCCATGGTCGGCGCATTTTAGCAGGTTTGAATAATGGTCTGAAAAATAGTTGGTGTTGTCTAAGAACTACTTAGGAAACTTGAAATCTATGTTTGGCTAGTGGGCGAAGAGAAAAACGTACGTGCATGGTTTCAGATTGAAGTTGAGCAGATAGATGCAAAAAAAAATTAGGGTTAAGTCACATGCAAATGCAAGATCCAAGTAATTAATTGAGACAGTCCGAGAGATAACTGCTGCAGGAACAGTCACGGTCTGGCCTGCTCCAAGTTCGTTGTCATTAAGACGATAAAAAAAAAAAATCAAACGTTTATGAGTAAATTGATGGTTCGACGTGATAAGAATTTATTTATATTTATTTAATACATACAAAGTTAATCAAATGAATAAATTTAAATAATTAATTAAATTAAATAAATAAATTTGAACATATATGATCAATTCGTAATATACATGAATAGATATTATGAATTATTCATGAACAATAATTACGAATAAAATTTAAGAATCATGGTCATCAATAAACACTTATCAATTTTGATAAATAAATAAAAAAACTTTCAACGGAGAAAGACTTTCATCAATAAACTAAGCTTGTATTATTAATGTGGGGAATAACAAATAAAACTTTTGAAAGTTATAATTTATGACTCGAATATTAGAATAAAATATTTTTTTTTTAATAAAAAGCTTGTTAAGACGTTTGATCGATTTGTTACTAGTTGGTGCAGAACTTATGCATGTGAGAATGGGGAGGGGATGAATTATGTATATTTTAAAAATATTTTTTTTTCTTTTAAAGTTAAAACAAGTGCAAAGTGGAAAAAGAAAACTAAGTAAGAAAAGCAAAAAGAAAATAGCATACAGTCAATTTACTTGGTTTAAAATCTTCAAGGATTCCTACTCCATGACTTAGGCATGTTGGACCTTTCTCAATGGGTAATATACAAAACTCTTTTTTGGAAAATCTCTGCAAGAGCAATCGAAAATAAAGAAAGTATGTGTAACAACTTACACTTTCTGATGCAATAAAATAACTTAAATCATTACTAATAATTTGGTAGATTGAAGATTGTAGCTCGAGGTTGGTGTTGCTCTGACTGCAGCAGTTATGCGTAGTAGAGTCGTAGTAGAGCAGAAAGACAACGTAGCAGAATGTTCAAAGATGCTGGTAGAATTGTTATTTTGAAAATGTTGATCGAAACCTTCTTATAAAGACATTAGAGGCGCCTCCAACATCACCAAGGTGCCTCCAATGAATCTGATTTAATTCATAGCCATTATCCTCATGAAGACATCGTCAATCCACCTGAGGCGTCTCTAGTCGCATATGAGGTGCCTCCAATCCACCTGAGGCGTCTTCAGCAGTTGAAACTTTATATATTTTTATATTATTATATGATAAAAAAACAATCCTATTAATAAACATTATCTTTTAGGAAAATGATATGCTTAGTGAAAAATCTAAAAGAAAAGTTCAGTGAATAACGTGGTCATTTACATATAGCGATCTTCGACGGATTCACCGTGCCCTCCAAGATATAGTTTGATTCGGGGCGACGACCGGAGGCTGTCGATGATGTTCGAGCAATAATCGAACGTGTACATATAAAATATCACATCACCGAGCGTTTCATTAATTTTTTTAACTGAGTATATCATAACTCTATCTTTTATACCTTTATCATTTTTCATAGTTTCTTCGTCCTTCACATTTTCCCCTTTCGCCTAAATACTAAGCACCAAAAATCTTCGCATTTTCCCCTCTTCGCCAAAGCCCTATGCGCATCTTCTTGTTCCCACGGGATGAACTGATGATTAGTGCGTGGGTATTGTCACCAAGAGATCTGGGGGTCAAATCCTGGCAAAGCCAGTATGCCCACCCTCCCCACGTGCTAGTCACAGTATCCGGGCTAGTAACTGCCGTGATTTACCTCCTTCGTGTTGACTCTGGGACGGATTGGCGGGGACGTTAGGACGAACGGTTTATTCCTCATTTGTTTATCATCTCGTGAGCGCAGAAAGGTGGAGTGGAGAAGTGGAGGAGTCCGGGGGCGAGCAGAGCAGGAGGAGGTGGTATCGCCGAGTACGTCGCTCGACGTCACTTCCCGCCGAAGGTCCATGGCAATTTAGCAGCCTTCAACCGACCTGCAGCCTCCTGGGAAGCTCCCTCGTTGCTTTTCTTTTCATGACCCAGCTTTCTCTCCGCGCTGTGTCTCACTCGTCGCCCCTCTATAATCCAGCCTGCCACCACCCTCTCTCCTCCCTTGCTCCTCCTTTTCTCAGTCAGATGCTTCGCCTCCTCGTCGCCTGCTTGGCGCTGCTGCGGACGTCGCCGGTATCGGTCGAGGAAGAGAAGAGGGCGCTTGAGGCAGTGGTTGTGAAAGAATCTGCCATGGCAGGGTGGGGTGTGTTCGCCGACATCATCGGCAAACATGGTTTGTGGTAAATAATTGTATTCAGGAAACTGCAATCCACATAGCTCAGAGGACAACTCTTGCCTGAAGGATGGAAAGAATGCATTTGAAACCAGTGATAATAAGTCCGAAGTTGGTTGTGCGCATGGTAATCAAGATTCTGATTGTGGAGGTATTTTTTTTTTTAAATCATTAACCAGCATATGTGCGTTGTTTTATGTACTTCATGCATTTTTGGTGAAAGAGTGGTCACATTGTACAACTAAATTTACATGTTCTAAATTAACTTTTTAGGAAGTTCAATTAATTTCTCATGGTATAAATTGATTCCTTTTTCTTCTTTTGTAGGTTTTAACTAATTAATTTCATTGGTCACTGAAATATAATGTCAAGATTCAGTTATGTAGAAAATGCATTGTCAAGATATGCAGAATTTGATCTGCATATTGCTTGTTAGAGGGGCAAACCAATTAGTTTGAATCTGAGTATAGATAGGTTCTCGTGGTACTTCATCTGTGCTTTTATTTTTTATTTGAATCTTGTCCTCTGATTATTGGATCCCATTTATATTAAATCTGAGTATAGATAGGTTCTTTTATATGGAGTCTTATATCTTGAGTTGTGGAATATTGTCTTCCATGTGCTGTGACGTCTATTAGAATGCTTTATTCTTTGCATTCTTATATCTAGTGTGAGATGTAGGACATCATTTTTTGTTCCTTCTGCATCATTACAGAGTGCCAAATGTACTATGCTCACATTAATTTCTAGGATGCACGATTTGAAGGATTTACTTTTCTTGTTAGCTTTTTATAGAAGGAATGGTGACCCCTTTAGGATTTAATTAGAGCTACTTTTGAAGGATTGTTGTTCTCAATAGATGGGCCACCAAATGCCCTATGATTAATGGTCATATTGCATGCTTTCTAAAGGGTGTCTTATCAAGAGACTCCTTTTGGGTGGGTGAGGTATTGCAATTTGCTTGAAGGTTCTTGGTCTCAAGGAATTGGTCATTTAGTGAGGGAAAGTTTCAATTTTATGAGTGCAAAACGTCAATGATGCTTTTCCAATTAAGTATCAAGTCTCTAAGGCTCAATTAAGAGCCCTTTAGTTTCATAAGAATAATCACAAGGTTGGAGCTAGCTTCTGTCATGTTAAGATTGATTTTCTAGGTCTCCAATTTTCTTAATTGTGACATTTCATTATTTTTTTCCTGATCATTTTTTAAGATGGTTGACTAAAGGAGAGTAGGGCTTGTACTCTTGTTTCTTGGATTTTTGACCTTTAGGTGATGAATGACAACTTTCTCCCAAGAGACTGTTGAACTTCCACTCTATTTAAATTAATTTTCTATGACTGATTCCTTCTAAGGGTTTCATCCATCATTGACAAATTGAGCACACTATGGACAGAATGTGTACCAGATGGGAGGATTGTTCATTCAATCTGGAAATGTACCAAAAGTATTTTATGATCCATTTGCAATGAATTGCTAGTGGATGTTCTTGCTAAATTTAGGAACATTTGCTGTCTAGCATTACATTTCAGGGTTCTGAATGATCGTAGTGCTGTTTAACTTTCTATGAGTATGCCTTTACCAATATCAACACCTGTGTTTCTACCTTGCTTAATTTGCTTTTAGTTTGATTTTAAATTTGGACTTTTTTCTTTTGCATTAATTTAAATGTTTGACTACTTGGGAATGATTCTGCAACAAACAAGACAATTATGGAATTCTAAAAGTAATATCAACTTCAAAAGAATTCCCAGCCAGAGAAACAAGTGATGGCATAATGGTATGCTCTTCTATATAAGATAACTATTGTTGCATTCAACTACTTCCTATGATTGTGAGAATTGATATGGTACAGTTTGTTTATTAGGTTACCTTATAAAATTTTGTAGGTAAATGTAGTTGAGGGACACAAACTTTATGAGAATTTTCTGGATAGCTCGGAAGTCACTGAACTTGTTTCATTAGCGATGAGCTGCTAGTCACAGAGAAGAACTTCCAGGTAGGCATACTCTTTCTTTGGCTTTATGTATTCAAGGCACAACTTCTTAGTGTTCTTCTAAATTTCATAAGTGACTTATTAGATATTAATATTATCTGTATATAGTTTATTTTGTCTATTGTTTTCCTTAAGGGGCTCCATATCAACTTGTACATGGTTTATGCAAACAACAGAAACTCTCAACTTACTTTCATCACCAGAGCATTTCAACCTATAGCGATGCTAAAGGTTCTATAGATCATGATGAGGAAATTAAGGTTGGTCAAAATCACTCAGCGGTACCATCTGAGGGCCAAACATCTGAATGTGGAGGGATAAGTATTCAGGTTGGTGATGTGGCATGCTTGAAAAGTGAAGAATTTTCTCAACCAAGAGATGCAAATCAAGAACCCTCTGATGTGTAAGATTACTTTGCTATTTTAGTTGCATTTGGTTACACAAATGCTCATTGTCGTTAATGCTTGTATTTAAATAATGCAAGTCTAACTATTCTTTAAGCATGAATTCACAGCTTCCAATATGGTACATTCAACTCGTACAGATACAAATTTTGTGGAGAACTACTTCAAGGTGGTTTGATTAGCTTGTTTTGCAAGTAAATTTACTTGTTAATATCTTTTAAGGTTTTGGAAATATCTATTATACAATGTTTCATATATTCGGCTTAAATCTAATTGTCAGAAGTTGATTGATTGTTTAATATGTCAGTTTCCTTTTGCAATTAATTAGGCATTTATGCAATTTACAACAACAAACCTTGAGCATCATTCTTTGTTGCATTTGGTTTCTATGTGATAACTTAGATATTATAGTATCCACCTCAATCTTAGTTACATTTGGTTTCTCTGTAATAACTTCCAGAAGAATGCCCTCCAATTGATGTGTCATGTCTTTCAGCATTTGCCACACTGTGAATGTTTGGAAGTTTGAAAAAACAAATGATTTAGATAAGATGGCATCATGATTTTATTCAACTTTTATTGGCCAAAATAGTTTATTGAACAAAGTAAGTGGAATCTTTATTCTCGTGACAAGTTATCTTTTCATTTGTGTGCAAAATCTACAGATTAAGCTGTTATTGATTCATTTATTATAAACATTACTTATTTCTATTTTTATAGGGTTGAGCATCTAAAAAATTTGAAGGTGCAGCTAGGTTTAGTAGCACTTAGTTGTAAAAGATATTGTGTATCGCACAATTGTATGCTAATACTAAGAATATATGCATAAAGCCATCATACTAAGAATATATAAGCAATAAAAAAAAAAAAAGCTCGATTCTACGAGATCCAATCGACTGGAACACTCGACCAATCGATGACTTAGTCGACTGACCAATCAAATGCTGACTCTTGGAGCCAGTTAAGTCTGAGTTACGTGAGCTAAGTCCGAGCACCCACTGGGCATCCATTCTTTTTATATAAATACTACCCATAGATCCACCTTTTTATAAAGTTGTATAAAATATTTTTTTTTCAACTTACTACACGAGTTCCCATGGATCCACATTTTTTCCAAAGTTGTAAAAACTTTACAACGTCAGCCATTTACTAATCTGAGTATGTAACTTTGTGAAGATGATAGAGAGAGTAAAAATGGGAGAGTGAAAATCATAGTGAATGATGTGGTATGACGTGGCACTTTACATGCACACGTCCGATTATCATTGGACGCCTTCGGCCGCCGTCCCGAATCAAACTATACCCTAGGGGGCATGGTGAACCCGTCGGAGATCGTGCATGCTGTTGGATATGATTTTGCGAGGCGAAATCAAAGTACCATCGATCGATGAAAGTCATATTCGACTTCAAAATCGAAATCTACGTTTCGCGTAGATAAATCTAGACTATTAATTTACTCAAAAACAATTACGGGTGAATGAGAAATTAAGTGTTTAAAGTCGTGCTCAAAATAGCGTTAAGGAGAAAGATGGGATTAGTCCCACATCGCTAATTGGCGAAAGCCAATGTTTCCTTATATGTGTTGCTGTGCTTTTGCAGTCAATACAAAAAGCACAGGTGCTCTCTACCCTTGGGCGAGCAGGTGCTCGCACCTGCGAGCCCGCCACCCGCCACGCGCACACGCGCGCAATGAGCGCTTTGTTAGCGCACTTTGCACGTCGCGAGGAGCATTGAGGAGCTTCATTTATGCTCCACGTGGCAGTGACGTGGCATGGTCACGGATGACGTGGCGTGCCTGCGTGACACATGACTGGGCAGACAGATGACGATCGTTGGATCGAAGATGGCAACAAGATCGCATGGGGCGCGATCTGGATCGTTGATACTGCAGGGTCACGATCAGACCATTAGCGAGGGGACTGATCTGGAGCGTCGGATTAAATGGAGTAATCTGACGGCTCAGATCAAAGATAGGATGAAGAGTTATAACTCTTCGAATCCAGCGGACGAGATTAGATTGAGTTAAAATCTCTTCGGATCTAACGAACCAGATTAAAAGCCATCTGAAGAGTTATAACTCTTCAGATCTAATGGTTGAGATCAGAACCCTTTAAAGGGTTATGAACTGATGGTTCGGATCAGTCCTCGCCAAGGGTCACTTGCCTCTTCACCTACTATATAAAGGATCCCTCCTTTGGAAATATTTATTTCATTCAATCATTTGAAGCATTCAAGCATCTAAGCATTAGAGAGCTCATCTTCTGCATCGAGAGTCCGAAAATCCTACGGAAAGGTTCGCCGGTCTCGGAATTTGAAGTGCTACTATTCTGAGACGACGTCGTTGTATCTTGGGAACGAATTGCTGCTATCCGTGAGCACCGTAGCGGAGCAATATCGTTTTACGGAGATAGTGTCCAACACTAGCCTCGACGTAAACAAATTCAGTTTGCTACCTCCCGACAGCAACCTCCCGGAAGTTCCGACGGTCGAGTAAAATCGACTAAGTCAAATACCGCGGAGATTACAAAAAGGTCACAGGACCGCCAACAATCGTAAAACGATATTGGCAAACTGAAATGGCCGTGATCAACGACATACCGACCTCCATCCCGCATGCCGAGAAGCCGGAGAAATTCGCCGGAGCCGATTTCAAGAGATGGCAGCAGAAGATGCTATTCTACTTAACCACGCTAAACCTTGTACGGTTTTTGCGTGATGACCCGCCAGCCGCTGCGGAAAATAATTCCGAGAGTCAGGCTGCTCGCGAAGCGTGGTCACATGGGGATTTTCTGTGCCGCAACTACGTTCTCAATGCACTGGACAATGCGTTGTACAACGTATTTAGCGTAATTGAGACAGCCAAATCCCTGTGGGAATCTCTGGAGAAGAAATACAAAACCGAAAACGCCGGGCTGAAGAAATTCATCGTCGGCCGGTTTTTGGATTTCAAGATGGTGGATTCCAGGAGCATAATGTCTCAAGTCCAAGACATGCAAATAATAATGCATGATCTGGACGCCGAAGGCATGCCACTAAACGAATCATTCAAGGTGGCCGCGGTAATCGAGAAACTCCCTCCGTCGTGGAAGGATTTCAAAAATTACCTAAAGCACAAGCAGAAGGAGATGAGACTTGAAGACCTCATCCCGCGGCTGCGAATAGAGGAGGATAATCGAAAATTATTCGACTCTAGAGGAACAAAGCGGACAGTCGACGAGATGTCCAACCTGACGGAACCAAAAGCGAAGAAGCCGAAGCAACCGAACCAGAAGGCTCAAGGCAAAAAGTTCAAGGGCACGTGCTATAATTATGGAAAGTCAGGACACATGTCCAAAGACTGCAGACGCCCGAAGAAGACAACCAAAAGCTAGAAGAATGTTGCGAACCAAGTCGCAATCTCCGCTGACATAGATCTCAGCACTCTGGATCTCACTGCGGTCGTGTTCGAAGCCAATTTGGTGGACAACCTGAAGCAGTGGTGGATCGACACTGGAGCAACCTGCCACGTCTGTTCGGACAAGGTGATGTTCTCCAAGTACACCCCGATAAATGGAAGAAAGCTCTATATGACTAATTCTACGACGTCCTCAATTGTTGGACTCGGGACAGTTGTTCTAAAAATGACTGTAGCAATAGAGGTGGAGAATATGGTGCACCGTTTGATGAATTCTGTTCAGAATATGGAATTATCCATCAGACAACGGCACCTTACTCACCTCAATCGAATGGTGTTGCCGAACGTAAAAATCGGACACTAAAGGAAATGATGAATGCCTTGTTGATAAATTCAGGCTTACCCCAGAATTTGTGGGGGGAAGTCATATTATCAGCAAACCACATTCTCAACAAAATCCCTCACAAGAAAAATAATAAAACACCATATGAACTATGGAAAGGCCGCGAGCCATCGTACAAATACTTGAAAGTGTGGGGGTGCTTAGCAAAGGTCGAAGTACCTAAGCCAAAGCAAGTTAAGATCGGACCTAAAACGTTCGATGCAATATTTGTCGGATATGCCCAAAACAGTAGTGCATATCGCTTCATAGTTTATAAGTTAGACATTCCTGATATTCATGTGGGTACAACCATTGAATCTCGGAATGCAATATTCTTTGAAGACATGTTCCCAAATAAAAGGGAAACGTTCAAAGTGATGACAACGAAAGTCCAAACGAAGATAACATTCCAAAACTTAGTTGTCATAAAAGGACTATTGACGATTAAATCGAAGAGCCACGACGGAGCAAACGGGCTAGAGTTGAGAAATCGTTCGGGCCGGATTTCATTTTATGTCGGAAATGGAGCCAAGAACATTAAGTGAAGCTCTCTCTGGTCCCGATGCTCCATTGTGGAAAGAAGCAGTCAATAGTGAAATCGAGTCCATCATGAATAACCATACTTGGGAATTAGTAGACCTTCCTTCTGGTTCTAAACCATTAGGTTGTAAGTGGATACTAAAACGCAAGTATAAAGCTGATGGATCGGTTGACAAGTATAAGGCTAGACTTGTAGCCAAAGGGTACAAGCAAAAGGAAGGCTTAGATTACTTCGATACCTACTCACCGGTGACAAGGATTACGTCCATACGAGTGCTGATAGCTATAGCAGCACTGTATGACCTTGAAATACACCAAATGGATGTTAAGACTGCATTCTTAAATGATGAATTGGAAGAAGAAATCTACATGGAGCAACCCGAGGGGTTCGTAGCTCCGGGAAAAGAGGACAAGGTGTGTCGACTTGTTAAGTCGTTGTACGGACTTAAACAAGCGCCCAAACAGTGACATGAAAAATTTGACAAAATAATGCTGTTAAACGAATTCAAAATAAATGAATGTGACAAATGCATTTATGTCAAAAGCACACCTGAAAGCTATGTAATCGTCTGTCTATACGTAGACGATATGCTTATAATGGGAAGTAATCATGATATAATCATGAATACTAAGAAAATGTTGACCAAGAATTTCGACATGAAAGATATGGGTCTAGCAGATGTCATATTGGGAATTAAAATTCTCAAGACATCCGATGTGATAGTTTTAAAACAATCCCATTACGTAGAGTCAATATTGAAAAGGTTCAATGCATATGACCTCTCTACTGTCAAAACGCTGATGAATCTAAGTCAACACTTAGCAAAAAACCATGGTGAGCCCATATCACAATTGGAATATTCTCGGATAATAGGCAGTTTGATGTATCTCACAAACTGCACTCGCCCTGATATTGCCTGTGTGGTCAACAAATTGAGTCGTTTCACGAGTAATCCAAACGACACTCATTAGAAAGCATTAATGCGAGTTCTTAGATATTTGAAAAATACTATGAACTACGGATTACATTATGGAAAGTATCTCGCTGTCTTAGAGGGATATTGTGATGCTAATTGGATATCGGATACAAAAGACTCCAAATCCACTAGTGGATATGTATTCACGATCGGTGGGGGAGCAGTGTCTTGGAAATCCACTAAGAAGACGTGCATTGCTCGGTCTACTATGGAATACGAGTTTATAGCACTTGACAAAGCAGCTGAAGAAGCTGAATGGCTGCGGAACTTCTTGGAAGATATTCCGAGCTGGATGAAACCTGTGCCCGCCGTACTTATCCACTGTGATAGTCAATCGGCGATTGGAAGGGCACAGAGTAGCATGTACAATGGTAAGTCACGACATATACGCCGTCGACATAATACCATTAGGCAGTTGATCTCGAATGGAGTGATTGCAATCAATTATATCAAATCTAAAGATAATTTGGCAGATCCCCTTCGAAGGGGCTAAATCGAGATCAAGTATACTGCTCATCAAGAGGAATGAGATTAAAAATCTACAACTAAAAACGGCTGTAGCGGTAACCCAACCTTGTTGACTGGAGATCCCAAGATCTTGGTTCAATGGGACAACGAAGTTACAGAAGTTGTGTAACAGCACAAGAGATGTGTTATCTCTATCTCAAACCTAGGATGAATTGGTGCTGTCCTATCACATGTAGTGAGGTTAAGCATATGCTTTTAATGAATTCTATACCTTTATAAGGTGGAGTATGGTAGGATACTCTAGATAGAAGTGTCACCTATGTGAGTGTGAAGACAGGCTGCTTCAATGAAACACTCATGAATCCAAGAAGGTGTCCATGGCCGAAACGGAACCAACCATGAGAACCAAAAGTAGGGGAGATAAGTCTCTGTGTGGGTGTTATTGTCTTAGTATACACCAACAGCTGAGCAGTTCAAGACATCACGTTCACTGTGCAGCCTAGTATACTCGATAGCATTCCACTACGGAAGGTTCAAAGCCACAAGCTACCTCTCCCGATGCTTTGACTTATCGATTGGACTCTTGTAAAGTGTCAACATGCATACATTAATTTCCATTCATGTGGGGGATTGTTGGATATGATTTTGTGAGGCGAAATCAAAGTACCATCGATCGATGAAAGTCATATTTGACTTCAAAATCGAAATCTACGTTTCGCGTAGATAAATCTAGACTATTAATTTGCTCAAAAACAATTACGGGTGAATGAGAAATTAAGTGTTTAAAGTCGTGCTCAAAATAGCGTTAAGGAGAAAGATGGGGATTAGTCCCACATCGCTAATTGGCGAAAGCCAATGTTTCCTTATATGTGTTGTTGTGCTTTTGCAGTCAATACAAAAAGCACAGGTGCTCTCTATCCTTGGGCGAGCAGGTGCTCGCACCTGCGAGCCCGCCACCCGCCACGCGCGCACGCGCGCAATGGGCGCTTTGTTAGCGCATTTTGCACTTCGCACGTCGCGAGGAGCATTGAGGAGCTTCATTTATGCTCCACGTGGCAGTGACGTGGCATGGTCACGGATGACGTGGCGTGCCTGCGTGACACATGACTGTGCAGGGAGAACGCTGACTGGGCTATTGACTGGGCAGACAGATGACGATCGTTGGATCGAAGATGACAACAAGATCCAATGGGGCGCGATCTGGATCGTTGATATTGCAGGGTCACGATCAGACCATTAGCGAGGGGACTGATCTGGAGCGTCGGATTAAATGGAGTAATCTGACGGCTCAGATCAAAGATAGAATGAAGAGTTATAACTCTTCGAATCCAGCGGACGAGATTAGATTGAGTTAAAGTCTCTTCGGATCTAACGAACCAGATTAAAAGCCATCTGAAGAGTTATAACTCTTCAGATCTAATGGCTGAGATCAGAACCCTTTAAAGGGTTATGAACTGATGGTTCGGATCAGTCCTCGCCAAGGGTCACTTGCCTCTTCACCTACTATATAAAGGATCCCTCCTTTGGAAATATTCATTTCATTCAATCATTCGAAGCATTCAAGCATCTAAGCATTAGAGAGCTCATCTTCTGCATCGAGAGTCCGAAAATCCTACGGAAAGGTTCGCCGGTCTCGGAATTTGAAGTGCTACTATTCCGAGACGACGTCGTTGTATCTTGGGAACGAATTGCTGCTATCCGTGAGCACCGTAGCGGAGCAATATCGTTTTACGGAGATAGTGTCCAACACTAGCCTCGACGTAAACAAATTCAGTTTGCTACCTCCCGACAACAACCTCCCGGAAGTTCCGACGGTCGAGTAAAATCGACTAAGTCAAATACAAAAAGGTCACAGGACCGCCAACACATGCAAGGTGCCACGTCATTCACTATGGTTTTTACTTTTTTATTTTCACTCTCCCAATCATTATTCTTTTGTGAAATAGTCAAATCCTATAAGGTAATTTCAAAATTATCAAATAATATATTTATTTCCATTTTTACCTCTATCAGTTGACAGGTAAAAAAACATCAACCGAATGATATTTCGTCACCAGTCGACTCGATTTGCCTCTGATTCATTTTTTTTTTGAAATTGTAAATCAGTTGACTGATTGATAAAAATCAACCAACTGATTTATTTATTTTTAAATAAAATTAATTTTAGATCAAATTACTCGATTTGCCACTGATCCATTTTTTTTTGAAATTGTAAATCAGTTGACTGATTGAAAAAAATCAACCAACTGATTTATTTATTTTTAAATAAAATTAATTTTAGATCAAATTAGTTAATAGATCAAATGACTTTGAATTTATATAAAATTAGTTCTTATGTGTATGATTTGTTCTCTTAATTATATTCCCACCTCAAATATCAATTTGATCTAATATATAAAGAGCAGTGATTTTTTAAACACGAATGTGTTCAACAAATTCAAACTAGCTAATGTACTAAACGACTTCGGATTGACATAAAATTAATTTCTATATATTTGTCAGATTCTCCTGATTATATTTATGCCCTTAAATATCAATTTGACTCAATATATTGAGAGTAGTGATTTTTTAAACACGAATTAGATTTTTTCGAACAATCAAATTCGTGTTTAAAAAATTACTACTCTTAAGACATTGAGTCAAATTGAAGTTTGAGGGCATGGATATAATCAGGATAATTAGACGAATAAATAAGAGCTAGTTTCATATCATTTTCATATCAATCCGAGGTCGTTTAGTCCATCAACCGATTTTGTTCAAAACTGGCTGATGGACCAAACGAACCGGTTGATGGACCAAACGATCTCGTATTGATATGAAACTAACTCGTATGTGTTCATCTAATTCTCTTGATTATATCCATATTCTCAAACATTAATTTGACCCAATATATTAGGAGCGGTGATTTTTTAAACACGAATTTGATTGTTCGAAAAATCTAATTCGTGTTCAAAAACTCACCACTCTCAATATATTGAGTTCAAATTGATATTTGAGGGCATCGATATAATAAGGAGAATTAGACGAATACATAGGAGTTAATTTCATGTCAATCCAAAGTCGTTTGGTCCATCAGCCAATTTTGCCTAAAACCAACTGGTGGACCAAACAAACCGGCTGATGGATCAAATAACCTCGAATTGATATGAAACTAGCTTTTATATGATCGCTTGCTTCTCGTTATTATATGCAAACCCTCAAATATCAATTTGACTCTATATATTGAGAGCAATAATTTTTTTAAACATGGATTAAATTTTTTGACTAATCAAATTCGTGTTTAAAAAATCACTCCTCTCAATATATTGAATCAAATTAAAATTTGAGAGTATATATATATATATAATCAGGAGAATTATACGAACACATAGGATGTAGTTTCATGTCAATTCAAAGTCATTTGATCCTTCAATCGATTTTGCCCAAAACCGTCTGATGGACTCAATAAATTGATTGATGAACCAAACGACCTCAGATTGATATGAAACTAACTCCTATGTGTGTCACGCCCCAAGACCTGAGGAGTCGCTGGTCTAATATACAATCGGACAACATCTCCCCTGTTCGACGGATTATTTAGAATATTTATACAATACCACACAATATATAAATGACCTCAGACCTCAAAACAAGAGATATAATATGTGAAAGTAAATGCATTTCAGCAATACAATCATAACACTCACCTGAGCTGCCCTTTGGGCAAACGCACAGCAAAACAATACATATAAAGTCCAACAGAGGACTCAAAAATACAAAATCACGAATCAAATATAGCTCAATACAAGTCCACAACGCAAATCAAATACAAAATACGAAGTATGCTAAAACAGAAAACATAAGCACACAAAGGAACCCAAGTCGAAGTCGTCGGGACTTAGAACTGGCAACTAGGTCCTCCTGGTGACCTATCAACCTAAAAATAGAAACATGGTGACGGGTGGTGAGTCCAAGTGGACTCTGCGGGTATAGAGAAAGATATACATGTCATAATAAATAGTTGTACAAGTTATACAGAAACAATAGGATACAGTCTCAATGGAAATATCAGAATATGCATAACTGAAAGTATCAAATGAATGTACATACCAGAAATTAGCCCATCCTGATCATAAAAGGCTCGTATCATACGAGCAAGTGCAGGGTTATCGAACCAAATATATAATATCTCCTGTATGTGCATGTCAAACATATGCAGTAAACAAATGCAACAATCACAATCAAATGATCAATGCATCATATGCACATGATACAATGACATGGTCACTCCTGACACCAGTTAAGCCATATAGGTCATATGTGTCGACCGAGTGGGTAGGACTGTGACACTCTACGTACTCTTTCATCGTTGCTTCTGAGTGATCGAGTGGACAAGAGGTTGGCGGAGGACCACCCCCTACCCCAAGTCATATAGGGGAGCGTCACTCTCATCTCCTCTAGTCAATGGGAAGAGAAGAGATCTCTACTTGCTGCTACACTTTGGAACCACTACCTCTGAGCGTCCGAGCGGAGCATTTCAGAGCAACTGCACACATCCAACGGTATCCACTAACCCATGAGTGGTCTCATGTGTAGATTATGTAACTAGCGATGGGCTCAGACCATAAGGGTTGTCCATAATCACCAGTATGCAATAGTACAAGGGATGATGCATGACCCTAACACATGCAACCCCTCCCGGTCATTATACGTAACTCAACCTATCATCCATAGGTCGATCACATGTATAATAACCTAACCCTCATTCCATCTGACTACACATGCAAGTATAACTAGAAGTCAATCCATGCAGATATAAAGTGACATGTCACTATATCTACGTACACATGCATATATGAATACTATATAGAATTATATGACAAATATGGAGACTACATAGACATAAATTAGATTATCTCAAAGATCAAGTAATAAGTATCAAGCAGGATAACAACGGTAGCAGATAGAAGATAAATAAAACCTACTGCATAAGTATAAACAGCCATGCATAAAGATAACGTAGATATAAAGGAAACAAGCAAAAAGTACCTGCCTCAAAGTAGGAGTCCGTATCAAATGAGAACCTTCCATCCAAAAGTCTGAAAGCAATCAGTGTCCGAAAACCCTAAATCTTCTCCAATCCAAACTAAGCCCTTAAGATTTAGGTTTTATTAAATTCTAAGCCCTCAAACTTAGAGTTTCAAGTGGTTTAACCCTCCAACTTCAGTTTGAGTCTTGGAAACCCTAAGGGGGCGTTTGGTTTGCATTTTCCAGTCTGTTTTCCATTTTCATTTTCTGTAGAAAATGCGATTTTCTGAAAAACATGTTTGGTTTGCATTTTCCAGCTTTGTTTTCCAGAAAAAAATATAGCGCTTTCTGGAAAACTGGAGAATAAAAAAAAGTCATTTAAATGCGGTTTTCTGGAAAATGAAAATGGAAAATAGAACAAATCAAACGTCCCCTAAATCTTCCCCGAAAAATTTTCAAAAAAATTTCTAGATTAGACTATAGTGTCGTATTTAACAATATATTCGTCTAATTCTTCTAATTATATACGTACCCTCAAACTTCAATTTGACTCAATATATTGAGAGTGGTGATTTTTTTAAACATGAATTTGATTGTTCAAAAAATTTAATTCGTGTTAAAAAAGTATTGCTCTCAATATATAGAGTCAAATTGATATTTGAGGGTATGAATATAATAAGAAGAAGTAAACAAATATATAAGAACTAGTTTCATGTCAATTTGAGGTCGTTTAGTCTATCAGCCGGTTCATTTGGTCTATTAGCCAATTTTTCCAAAACTAGATGTTGGACCAAATGACTTCGGATTAACATAAAATTATCTCCTATATATTCATTTAATTCTCCTAATTATATTTATACCCTCAAACATCAATTTGACTCATTATATTAAGAGTAGTGATTTTTTGAACATGAATTAGATTTTTTAAACAATCAAATTCATGTTAAAAAATCATCGCTCTCAGTATATTAGGTCAAATTAATATTTGAGGATGTGGATATAATTAGGAGAATTAAACGAACACATATGAGTTAGTTTTATATCAATTTGAGATCGTTTGATTGATCAACAGGTTCGTTTGGTCTATCTGTCAGTTTTGGACAAACTCGACTGATGGACCAACTCCTGAGAGTCGTCAAAAAATCTAATTCGTATTCAATAAATTACTACTCTCAATATTTTGAATCAAATTGATGTTGAAGGCGTGGATATAATCAGGAGAATTAAATGAATAAATAGAAACTAATTTCATGTCAATTCGAAGTTGTTTAGTCCATCAGTCGGTTTGAATTTTTCAAACGCATTCATTCATATTTAAAAAATCACTGCTATTAATATACTGAGTAAAATTGATGTTTGAGAGTGTGAATATAATCAAGAGAATAAATCATATACATAGGAATTAATTTTATATCAATCAAATCATTTGATCTATTAATCGATTTTATCTAAAATTAATTTTATTTAAAAATAAATAAATCAATCCACTGATTTTTTTAATTAGTCAACTGATTTACAAATTAAAAAAAATAGGATCAGAGGTAAATCAGTCGGTTGGTATTTTTTTACCCCTTGATTGATAGGGGTAAAAATAAAAGTAAATATATAATGGGATAATTTTAAAATTATTTTTCATGATTTAGTTATTCCATAAAGATATGTCGCCAACAACTCATTCTAATCTAAAAAAAACCTTTGGGGCTACCCTACAGTGGTAGGGTGACTAGTTGTTATTCCAGACATCTGCGGTTCGATCCTCAGTTACGGCGTATTTATAGAAATTTTCTTTCAAATGGGACGCGAACCCTGAGACGTTGGACTTCTAGACCGTCCACTGCGAGCGCATTCCTCTTCTTTCTTTCTTACTCCACATCGCCCTCTATTCGCCGTGTCCGTACTTCTCCATCGACTTCTCGATCGCCGATCAGAGGAGAAGCCCGTCGACGGCATATGGATAGTTCTATACCGTCATGCCTCTTCGATGAAGCTCGTCGGAGAGGGCTTCGTGGTTTATGTGCCAGTGGTCCGCTAGGCGGCGACACTGACCTCCATGAATGTCGAGGCTGTAACCCGATATGATGACGCCACTGCTAAGTGTCAAGGTGCTCCGATAGTTCCGAGTGCTCACTCGCCGTCTTGTTTTACAGATCAAACGCCACCGTTCAAGATGAACGACAACGAAATCATTTTCGCCTCTGTTCTGTGATTTCGTTTGCTATTTTAAGTTGCATTGCTTTCATACCAATGTTGAATCCAAAAAATAAATGCATGATTAAACGGTTTTTTTTTAAAAAAAAGCGTCTTACCATTTATTTTTTTGAGCTATAATAGGGAAAGTGAATGGTAGAGTGAATGACGTGGCATTTGAGTAAATGACGTGATATTTTACATGCACACGTCCGATTATCGCTTGGACACTATCGATGGTCTTTTGCTGCCGCCCTGAATCAAACTATACCCTAGGGGGCACAGTGAACCCGTCGGAGATCGCTACATGTAAAGTGTCACGTCATTCACTCTACTATTCACTCTCCTATTTTCACTTTCTTTATCATTTTCCTTATTTTTTACCAAAGGACATGCTAAAATCAGCTTATTCCTATTTTATCCCTCCCCCGCCAATAATCCATTTCACAATTACATTCTGAAGTATCCGAACCATTTTTTCATAGTTTTATTTTTAAAATAATAGATTGTGATTCTGATACAGGTATTCTCATCTTCTCTCACCATATATATCTCTTTTTACCTTATACAACTCGACTCATCATGAATTTTTTACTGCTGCAATTGCAAAAGGAGTTAAAAACAGGAGTGTCATTTTACTGCAATTGTGAAAAGATTAAGAAATAGTTAAAAGATTATTCTATAAATAATTAATAAATAATTATTATATATTTTAAATATATTATTTTAAAAGGAAAAAATATCAGGCCACGTTGAGCCTGAAATTTTAGTATACCATGTTCGCGTTGGGCTGGATATTCTCAGATTTCAAATGCAGAGTGGGTCTGAAATTCGAGAATATCAGGCTCTCTGATATTCAAAATCGAAATATTTTTCAAAATAATTGTAAATAAGTATATGAAATATATAAAATAGAGTTAAAGATAAAGAAAATATATATATAAAAAGATAAAGAAAATAAAGATATAAATATAAAATAATAGAAATTTGTATAAATCCAAAATAAGAAAGGTACAACATTCAGCTATCGTAAAATGATACAATAAATTTCAGTGTCTTTAATTGAATGTAAGTCTGATAGTGACTCGTATATCATTTCAAAAATACTATTTTAATTATTTCAAAATATTAAAAAAAATGTGGCCTAATATACACTATTTCAAAATTATTTAAATGTGGTTTGATTATTTCAAAAAATACTATTTAAATTTATTTATTTAAATTTTATATTTTTTTCTTTATTTTTTTCTTTATGTATTTCTATATTTTATATTTATAGCCCCTTAATACACAATGTGTCCTAATATAAACTCTATATTTTATTATTTTTATATTTTATTTCTTATATTTTTAATCTTTAAATTTTATTTATTTATTTATAGTTTTTATATTTTATATTTTTATTATTTTATCTCTTTATATATATCGTTTATATTTATCTCTATTTATTTATTTAATATATTTATTTATAATTATTTAAAAAAAAATATTTTGATTTTGGATATCAGATGGCTGATATTCCTAGATTTCAAGCCCACAATAGGCCTAAAATCAAAGAATATCAGGTCCAATGTGGCCTTGATATATTGGGATTTCAAGCCCAATATGGCCTAATATTTTTCCCATTTTAAAAATATTTTTTTAAAATATATAATCATTATTTATTAATTATTTATAGGTTAATCTTTTAATTATTTTTTAATCTTCTAACAATTTTTTTTATAAAATACTCAGGTATAATCATATCTAGCTTACATTCATTTAAACTTTAAACTAGCTTCAATGTATCGTACGATTGGACATCTAGAAAACCGCTAAATACATAATGGATAGCACAATTCGAGTTCTTGCAACACTATAAACTCATAATATTTGAAATTATTGCAATCGGACTTTTATAGGTCCATCAGTGGATTTTCACCAAAACCCACTAATGGACCTAAGATATTTGAATTTCTCAATACTATTTATCACTAGGTATGGATGAGCTACGGGAAGGTATTTTTGGTGTCAAAACTTATTTTTGATGACTAGCAATGAAGTTCTCAGACCATATCAGTTGACACAAAACAATGCAGCAATTGGATTTCAATAAACAACACAATTTTTTTTCTCAACATACAATTATTTAGATGTGACAATACTAACTACAATTATTTTTCTTCTAGTGACAACACTAACCACAATTGATATATATACAAAATATAGAATTTGCAAACTAATACAACATCATCCTCTAACTGAACACTATTGACATAATATTTAAGTAACTCCTCAATTCTTATTCTGGTAGATTATTTTTCTTTTGAGAAATAAGATAGAGGAAAATAAGATAGAGGTCACTCAAGGCTTTAGTTGAATTAATAGGGACTGAAACACCTTAGTCTGTAATACCCATAACAAAGCAACATCTCTTTTAGTGAATACAACTGGTATACATGAAAATTTTAAAATAATTTGTTATTTTCGAGAAGATATGCTGATATGATCTCATATCAGGCCTAACGTGGGCTTGAAATGAAATAATTTCAGGTCTAACATGAGTCTAAAATGAAATAATTTCAGGCCCAAAGAGGGTCTGAAATAATTTCATTCCAGACCCTCTTTGGGCCTGATATGACGATCATATCAGGTTCTCTTTATCCTTATTTTATCTTACTATAGTTCCTGTTTAAAATTCATAACTAAAAGATGTACCTGAGAATCTAAAAGTTCACGAAGTTGAATCCCAATTTTTAAATATATTAATCAAAATTCTACGGATATACTACAATTCTTATATGTCCAAGAAAATATTGAAGGGGGACTCTTTTATCTTCGTAATGTGTCGACCATGTAAAATTCTGAATGCTTCAAAAAAAAAATGTTAAAGTGATATAAAATATTGCATCAATATAATTTTTGTCGAAAGTCATATGAACCTTATATGTTGTAAACATTAAAAATTTATTAAGAACCAAATACAAACTTGTTGAATTTAAAAAATATATATTTTGATTTTGGATATCAGAGGACCTGATATTCTTGAATTTCTTGCCCATATTGAGCCTGATATTCTCGAATTTCAGACCCACGTTGGGGCTGAAATCCGAGAATATCAGACCCAACTCGAGCCTGATATACTAGGATTTCAGGCCCAATGCAGATTGATATTTTTTCATTTTAAAAATATATAATCATCATTTATTAATTATTATAGGATAATCTTTTAACTATTTTTTAATCTTTTTACAATTGCAGTAAAATGACACTCCCGCTTTCAACTCTCTCTTTTGATAAATCGTAGCAAAATGTAATAAAAAAAATTCATGACGAGTCGAGTACGAGACAGGAAAAGATATATGGGTGAGAGAAGATGAGAATACCTGCATCTGATCTATTATTTTAAAATCAAAACTATAAAAAAGTAGTTCAGATGTCTCGGAAATGTAATTGTGAAAGAAAGTTGTTGGCGGGAGGGGTATAAGAGAAATAAGATAAATTTTGTTACGTCCTTTGGTAAAAAAAATAAATCGTAAGATGATTTTTGGTAATTACATATTTCGACGTACACCTTTGATAAAAAATCGATGATTAAATGTAGTGGATTTCTTCATAAACTCTAATACTCGAGCCTGTCGTCAGAAGAGAGATTATGAACAAACAACCCTTCGTAGTATTCATAAAGCAAATCCCCTTGCCTCCACAGGCATAACTGAGATGGTAAGAAGTTGGTAAATTGACATCAATGGTCTTGGATTCAAGCCACGGGACTGGTGGGGTGTAAATCCCTGCATCTTATATAAAAAGTTTCTCTTATCAACCTCTTGCCTTCTCAGTCATCGTGAATTATCTTCTCCGTATTGACCGCGGGCTTACGGGGTCTTTTGACACACATAAAGCAAATCCCTTTGCCAATTCTCACTCCTTATCTTTGTACTTGGATGCTACTGATAAGGTAAATGGGCACGTCGACTACCCCAACTATTAATATTCCGCATCCGTTAGAAAACCCAGCCATCCCATGGAGGTAACAACTTTATCTTCTGAGAAGATATAGAAAACTATAGTTATTTAGTTGGTATATGTTTTCGTATAAAGTGAAATTTTCATTTGTCAACATCTAGGATTACTGAGTTGGAAACCAGAATTTTTTTTTAACTATAATTTAGGTGGAACATTGGTAGTAGAACGTCTATCTACAGTGCGTGCAAAATGGCGACCGACGGAGGAGGGTAACCGGTGGCATGGCTTCTGGTGCATGCCCTATCTTGTGGAAGAAGGATTCAGTGGCGTGGCGCGTAACAAAGCTGTGCAGGAGCAAGGAGATCGTGACGACAGTCAACCGCTTGTTTCCTGGCCCGTCTATCGGCGCTCAGGAAGACGATCTGATCGTCGTCAAGGTAAGCAACGACAGCCCGTACATGTCAGCATCCTCTGTTATTGTCTTTTTTGAGAATTGATTTGCGGTTTTAAATGGATATCTAGATGTCTATGAGACCGATCGATCGATCGACGTTGTCGCTGACAAAACGTACGTGTCGCTTAGTACGGCAGAGTCAACGTACGGGTACGACACCGGCGACTTCCCCCGCGCACCGCCGAAGGCCTACGACTTGACGGCGCTCGCAACAAGACCCCCGACGACACGCAATCATCGATCGGGACGAAGGTGCGGGTGCTGGAGTACGGAACGGTGACCACCGAGAACCACTCCATCCACCTCCATGGCTACAGCTTCTCCGTGGTAGGGTATGGAACAGGGGATCATCATCCCATGACGGCGCAGCTCAACCTCGAGGATCAAAATTGAAATTGTAGAAATTGATTGTTAAATCATAAATATCATGGCTGACATAAACAAATTGCACTTTTGTTTGTTTGTTTGTTTTTTCCACCTTTTTTTCTTTCTCTGTGCTCAGTTAAACAAATCACAATACGGCACGGGACTACCTGCGCAGCCCACGCCTCTGCGCTCTTCGCGACTGGATTCGTCGTCTCGAGTCTCCGATCGCAAGGCCATGGCGGCGGCTATCTTTCCCTCGTGCCCTATTTTTCTGCGTCCTCGTCCGTGCGTGCGCTGAGGTGGAGTCCTCTTAAGGCTTCCTCATTCAATGCTTTCCATTTTTTTCCCCTTCTCGGAGTACCAATGAGATATAGCGAGCAGCCGCCTTTCCTCTTCAAGCTTTGATTTTGGGGGAGAAAAAGGATCGCGAAGTTCTTCCGCCAAGGTAAAGTTGTCTCTCCATTCCCCGATCTTTGTGCTCGTTCCATTGCTTTCCTAGATTCCACGCTTTCTTTTTCTGGGTGATCGTCGAATCCTTTGCGCTTTTCGAATCACGATTTCTTTGTTCTTTGGTGTCAATGCAAATCGTTCTTTGTCGGAGAACAGGCTTGATGTTTGTTCTTCGTGCAGTAGGACTTTGAGCGTTTGTTGTTTGTTGAAATGCCGATTTGGCTAAGCATGAGACAACAAGTAAAAAAGAAGCGTCTGGTCAAAGATCAAATAACTCATCAAAAAGAGCAATCCTTTTCTAGAGTGGGAACTAAAGAGGTGTCCTTGCCCATTACAGTAGTAAAATGTAAGCACAAGTATTCTTGGGACAAGATTTTGGACATAGACAAAAGAATTTGAAAGTGTTAAGAGAAAAGAAGGTAAAGTTGGTGTCACAACACAATTCTTCACCAAGATTTTTTTCACCAGAAATCCTAACTCCACCCCCATAAACTCCGGTTAGATTCAGGTATAATAAACTTTTGATTTATTGGGAGAATCCAAATATTTTCTTGCAGATCCAGGAAACAACTCTCAAACAGCTTTTTCCTCTTTTAAAAGATAGAGGAACGAAACAATCAACTTATTTATATTGGAAAACCAAAATGATTCTTCCAATGTCTCATTTCATATGTATAGGAAGAAGCCCCATCAGATGATGAGATAATGCTCGCGCTATTCTTTCTTCAATTGTTATTTACTGTTTGGAAACAGTCAATTGTATTGATCTTGCAATAAAATGGTTTGGTGTGGTGAAATTTTGCAAGTTAGACCTGCATATAGAAAAGATCTGTCTTCTTGTTTATGGCTATTTCATAGGGGGCTGCATTACTTTCGAGCTCACATCTTCTAGGTTAGGAATGCAATTTCTTTGGCTAATTTGATTTTCATTTCCTTTACAATAGTATATCATCGAAAACACATGATTAGGCTGGCCAGCTAACATTGGAATATATGTGTGACAGTTTATTCACGCAACATTATGAATGCAATGCAAACAGGATCTCAATATTATTAGCATTATCGAAGTTTGGTGTATTGGTGTACCTCTTTGATTATCGAAGTTTTGAAAATTTAATGACAGATGGGGGATGTAGCCAGGGACCTCGCTGCAGGAACTGTCGGAGGAATAGCACAGCTGATTGTAGGACATCCTTTCGACACTATCAAAGTCAAGCTCCAAAGTCAGCCAGCTCCACTTCCAGGCCGTCCCCCAAAATACTCCGGTGCCATGGATGCGGTGAAGCAAACAGTTGCTTCTGAAGGACCAAGGGGCTTATACAAAGGGATGGGTGTTCCGCTCGCAACTGTTGCAGCGTTCAACGCTGTTTTGTTCAGTGCGAGGGGCCAAATGGAAACACTGTTGAGATCAGAGCCGGGAGCTCCCTTGACAGTGAGTCAGCAAGGTGTTTGTGGTTTCGGGGCCGGCATTGCAGTTTCTTTCCTAGCTTGTCCTACTGAATTGATCAAGTGCAGGTTAGTGATCCTTGCTCTTTTGTTTATTGTTATGCTACTACTTTCCTGTAATGTTTGTTCGTTAGGACTTTGCCACATTAATTTTTACGGTTTCTTCTTGTGTCTCGATCGAATCTTACTGATTGTGTTAGACAAAGTCATGAGAGGGGTCGTAGTTCACTAGAATTTCTTGCACAATAATTGATGGCTTATATGATACGCCGTTGTGCATACCTGTTTTTGTTCTTGCTTGCAAGTTCTTTCTTTTGCTCGAATCAAGCTGTTTTGGATGAGGAACGGTGCACGGTTGCATCAAGCTGTGTTTGGTTAAAACTGACCTTGCTGGAATCAAGCTATATGGAGCTCATTTTATGGCGATTTTAGGTCTTTCATTTAGTCATTTATCGGACGAAAAAGAATAGATATGGACGTGAAGAGTAACTACTAAGATTATCGAACTCGGAGTAACTCGTTTTCTTTTCGGTTTAATGACACTTTGAACAGATTGCAAGCGCAGAGTGCTTTGGCAGTCTCATCTTCAGCTTCAGTAGTGAAGTATGCAGGGCCAATGGATGTGGCAAGGCATGTCATCCATGAAGCTGGCTTTAAAGGCCTATTCAAGGGCATGGTTCCAACCATGGCACGCGAAGTTCCTGGGAACGCTGTCGTATTTGGTGTCTATGAAAGCCTCAAGCAGCACCTCGCAGGAGGCCTAGACACTTCAGGACTCGGCAAGGGTTCTTTGATGCTCGCGGGGGGCCTCAGTGGTGCTTCCTTCTGGCTGTGTGTCTACCCAACTGATGTCGTCAAGAGCGTTATCCAGGTCGACGACTACAAGAAACCAAAGTACTCTGGTTCCATTGATGCCTTCAGGAAAATTCTAGCTTCAGAAGGAATCAAGGGTCTGTACAGGGGTTTCGCACCCGCCATGGCTCGGAGTGTTCCTGCAAATGCAGCCTGTTTCTTGGCATATGAAATGACCAGGTCGAGCCTTGGTTGATCTCATCGACAAGTCACCCTAATATCATCGAAAAGACGTGATCGAATGGAAGTTCAGATTTATGCTCCTCAGAGCTGCTTTATTCTCTGCATGTTTATTTCTGCTATTAGACAAGCATTTTTCTTGCGGTATGTTCTACTGAGCCAATTTTGTGGTAGTTGGACTCGGTGTCATTGAATCAGCTAGTTCGATCAGTTAATTCAGAATTTGAAGACAATTCAATATCTCATCTGTTCTCTTTGAACAATATCCATCATGTCTTAGAATGAAAATTGAAATGCTAATGGATCAGCATCAGGTGCTTAATTGCCTGAGCCGATGAATTAACAAGCTCAAACACTCACATCGTCCATGAAAACAAGAGACTTACAGAACCTGCTCGATAGCAGATGAAGATGAGCACTGTTGTTAAAAACACGGCTCTACTATTTGTATAAGGTGAAGGAGTTTCGGTAAATAAAAGCTCAAGAGTAGATTATTGCAGACATAAAGCCATGCCAACTTATTCAGCATCATAAGTAAATTAGGGGGGAAAATAGTTGACCAGTAATTATGCTCGAGGTTTTATTCGAAGTCATCGATCCAATCTCCGTAAATCTTACTAATCTTGTTCGGGCCTTTCCATTTCTCCATAGACCTCTGTCCCTGTCTCTGTACAACACTAGCGAATCTCTGCGAAGGCACACCAATGTGATGTGTGTCTGCAAGGGGAACCGAAACATTCGAAACTAGGGAAGCAACCGTCGTAGCCTTAGCTAATGACCCAACTTGCTGTGTGTCTGGAGCAAGTAAGACATCTCTACCTTCGGGATCCATAATCCCCCCACCATATCGATGCAATTCTGCATTTACACAGTTGCGCATGAACAAAAAGGATCAACAAGGAAGAAGAAAGGCAGCAAAGAAACATGAACAGAGCTAACAGTTAATGTTCCTACAACGTTAAATGGCACCTCACATATTCAAAATTTGATATGCTGAAACTAAACTCCAAAAATACTGATGCACATGGGTTCTTCTAATTCGAGTGTTTTAAACTACAGTTTTGCAATCACAAATATCTAATGCATATTTACTCACCTTAAATGTTCCACATCAAGAGCTTATATGAACTTATTGATACAATAAACATAAATGACAAAACTACCCAGCATTATCCACCATTAGGTAAGGTCCACTATATGAATTATTTTACACTATTGGACTCTATCTTCTACCATATCATCATTTATATTTAAATAAATTTTATCAGACTTTATAGTTGCTAATCAAATCTTTTTTGGTCTTCCTTTTTCTCATTTGATTTGTATATTTATCATAGTTTCACATCTCCTAGCTGGAGCATTTATTCATCTAAGTACATATTTATGTCATTTTAAACATGTCTTCCAGAGTTTTCCTTCAATAATACAACCCCGACTTTTGTTTAATATTTTCATTTCTTATCCAACTACATATAACATAGCAAATCTAATTATCGTTTTGTAAAACTTTCTTTTAAGTATTAAAGGAACTTTACGATCACAAAGAACATATACTCTTCTCCATTTCAACCATCCTGTCTGTATTTTAAGTGAAACATCTTTCAATTCTTCCATTCTTTTGCAAATCACACTAGTAACAATCAAAGAATGAAACTGTTCATTGCATATTTTCTCTACATTTCTACTATGGTTTAATGTTTAAGCAGGGTACTTGAATAGATGAGAAAGGACCATAACAAAGACTGAATTGACAAACTTTCGATGTTAACTTGAAATTGAACGAGAGAAAGAAAGTAAGGAGGCAAGTTTAAGCCAACTTACATTGTTTTACTTCCGCATTGTCGAGTAAACATGGTTTCTTTTGCATCTAGTGAAGTTAGAAGAAACAAGGTGAATTAGCATACCTTCAGTGCCATGAGCAAAATGGCATTTAGTGCCAAATGGGCAGTATCCTGTCATCTCCCACTTGTTGCAGATCCTCGTCTTCCAATTCGACGGCTTTTGAGTCGTCACAGCCGCTCCTCCCCCTCCTCCACATCCGCCGCCACCTCCAACTGCTGGTGACAAACTAATAGCAACGCTCTCGCGAGACTTAGATTGCTCATCATGCATGAAAGAGCAACTTTCCCCATAAGGGCACCCCTCTTCTGTATAGAACTTCTTACATCGTCTTCCCTTGTAGGATCTCTCTGACTCCCCTGTTGCAATCGATGAATTGATGGTGGAATTGTGGCGTTCCTCTACCAGGAAGGGAGGCTCCGAACCCTCCTCGTGAGCTGCCACTATTTCCTGCCAGTTCGGAGGTGGCTTCCGGAGCTCCTCGATCCCATGAGCAAAATTACAGTTTGTGATGTAGGGACAGGTCCCTGCCCGGAACTTACAGCAAAGCTTGGTCTTGAAGAACATCTTCCCAATGGTTTTGGAGCTGGCATTCCTATTGCCACCCTGCGAATCCCCGATCCGAGGCCGCTTGCCGGGAGGCTGTTCGCTGCCAGCCCGAGACCGGGGCTGGCGGCCGTCGTAAGCGGAGTTGAAGCCGTTGTCAGCCGACAGGTCGCCGCCCCAAGCGCGATAGTCCTCGTCCGTCGCCCACACGAGCTGGTCGCTCGTAGCCGGTGGCCAGGAATCGCGGCCGGGAGGGCCGGATGCGTCTGGAATGATGGCGATGGCGTTGCTTTCAGGATACGCAGCTCCGCCGCCGTAATCCATCGGCATGCGAGCCAAATCGCAAGGACACAGATATCAAGATTGCAACTTTCGACCACCGGTGTCGACAAACAAAAAAAAGCCCCGCAAAGTGAGTGAAAAAGGGATTCGCCAACAGATTTACCAAACGAACGCCGCTTCCGGTGACGGAAGACCGGAATTGGCGAAATCTAGCAAGGAAGATGTCCCATTTGGCTATCAGGTATCCGAAATAGGGAAGGTGAGTCGCCGAAACCCTAGAAGGAACTCAAACAGGTGGCGGCTCGTCTTTTAAACGGAATTCCATTTTTAACGACAAATCTGACCCTAAAATATTTCCTTTTAATAAAAAAATACGTTCAACAATACGAAATTATTCAAATAATTCTTTCTATTAATAGAAGAAAAAAAATTCAACCTAAGTTCATAGTGGTAAAAGACAATTTATTTATCTTTAATATTTTATCAACCTATTTTAAAATTAACATAGAGAAATAAATCATACGAGCTACTAGTCCGAATAGTATGTAGCGTATAAGAGAGGATAGATACATGACTTTGCTAAGATTTAACCTCAGATCTTATGGTAGTAACGCATCATGCGTTAGCGATCAATCCATTCTGTGAGAACTATCCAACATGTGTTCTTAATCTTACTCAAGTGTCCTGGGCAATGGTACAATGATAATGAAAAAGTTTCAAATTTAAGTCTGTATTGTGTATAAAAAATTTCAAATTTAAGTCTCTATTATGGTATACTATAAGGGATTTTTTTATTAAGTGAAAAATAGATTTCAAAATGCTAACCGTCTGGATGGTATTACGACCGGTAAAGAGCTAGAGGAGAGGGGATAAATAGCTTACTTTTACTTGTTGTATATTTTTCGAAAAACTTGAGCAAACACTAACATCTTCTTTTTTTACTCGGTATCTATCTCTTTGAGGTGACTAATTTAATGATCTACTCTCCTCACTCTCACATCCACTATAAAAGTCTTCTTCTTTGAGACGGAGAAGCCTCGTATAAGCTCACGAAGAATTATAACAAGAATAAACAAATACAAAATGAAATCTTAAAAGATTTATAACAATAACACCTTGCTTTTCTTGTTTTCATCTAGCTTGGAATCACCCATTGATGCTTGGAAATGCATTAACAATTATCCCCAAGAAGCGCACAAGAATGTGTAAGTACCCTGGTTGATTTTGATGTGATCAACCAATTTAAGTTAGGTCCTGATGTGTTTAATCCCTCTGCTAAGTGTGCAGGAACTTAGGTACGGAGGAAGTCGAGCGTAAGACATAGCGAACGAAAAGGATTGTGCGGGGAAGTGAGCTGACAGGCTCGGTACAATCCGAGGGATGCGGAAGCTGCGGAAGAGTACGCCGGTGGAGCGAGAAGGACGTGTGCGGTGTCCGAGGGACGAGAAACCGGGAGGAAGGACGCTCGAGGGGCGAAAGGTCGGAGTCGAGTTCGAGTGAGCCTAACTTCAGTTGGCCGGAAATCACCTAGAAGACGAAGAACCAAAAGACTAGTCAGTTTGACCATGTTAAATAAGGCGCTCGAAAAAAAAAGAATTTAATTGGAGCTAGGAAGACTCAATCCCAAGACCTCGACAACATATGTTGCCATAGTTACCAATTGGGATAACAGTTAATGACATTGAGATACTGCCGATGATTCTACTTGAAGATGATAACATCGAAGTCTAAAGCAGATGATAAAATCTTAAAGGATAAAACCTTATCCTTGAATCAGATTCAATGGATGCAGTTTAATCCCATCCAAGATCAACCATCCAGATTACATCCATGGATCAACGGTCAAGAGAAAATTCCTCAACAATCAACAATCCAGATTTATTCTCTTAGGCTATAAATAGACTTAGAGTTTCAACATTTTCAATCATTTTTATTCATTCTTGTAAAATATCTAAAAATCTAGCGTGTTATTTTTGTAAGGTTTCTCCGCCACAAGGAGATTTATTGAGCGTCCACTGTCTTGGAAGCAACGTTCTCAGTTGCGATCAAGTTTCGTTTTTAAAGACGAGTACCTCCACTTTCATATTTTATTTTACCGCCTATTCACCTCCCTCTAGCCAGTCCAACCCAATCCAACAAGTGGTATCAGAGCCAAGGTCGCCGCAGAAGGACTAATCGCCGACTGCAGCAATTTCAAGAAAATAGTTGGAGCCGTAATCTACCCGCCGAAAATTGAGGGGGAGTTCGTAATGTGGAAGCGCCGAATGCAGGTATTTTTCAAAACAGATATTGAATTGCTACTAATTATGAAAAATGGTTTTTCAGTTCCTAAAGACAACAACGACAAGGATAAAGAAATAGAGTCGTGGACCAAGAAGGAGCAAGCGGACTTTGTAGCAAACGACAAAGCGGAATTTCATCTGCTAGCCGTTATTCCCTCACAAGAAGTCAATCGCATCGGGAATTACAACACTGTAAAAGTGCTCTGGGAGAAATTCCTGGAATTGCATGAAGGTACCTCAGATGCAAAACTAGCACGACGAGACCTTCTTCGAAGCCAACTGACAAACCTCCGGATGGAGGATGAAGAATCAGTTGCGCATTTACATGCCAAGGTAAAGGAACTAATCACAGACCTTGAAAACCTTGGAGAAAAGGTAACAAGTCGGGACGCTCAAAGGTATGTCTTAAATGCGTTTTCGAGAACCCCGGAATGGACCTCGGTAATCGACGCTTATTTCATTTCGAAAGATTTAGTGGTAAGTATATACATTAGAGCAATTATTTTCTACTTTGGAACTTCACGAATCTCGTTTTGTAGAAAAGAATAAGAAAGTAGGCATCGTCGCACTGAACACAAGGAAGATCCAATTCGACGAGGAATCCTCAACTGACGACGAAATAATAAAAATGGTAAGTTCTTTTAAAAGTTTTTTAAAGCTAACAAATTTTCAAGAACGCAGAAAAGAAGACGGTCCCCAAATAAGCGAATAATCAGATGCTACAACTGTAAAGAGGAGGGACACCTAAAGGACCAGTGTCCTAAACTCAAAAACCAGCCAAAGAAGAAAAAGGCACTGAAGGCCACCTGGGATGAGTCCTCGTCAGAAGAGTCGGAAGGTCAAGAATACACGGGACTTGCGCTGATGGCAAATCATCAAGAAGGGAGCACTGATGAAGGGGGGAGACGTCAGAAGAAACCGACAACGAAGAAAGAACCTCACTTTTCGAAAGCGACCCGGTAAGTGAGGTTTGTTTTCTTCCTCATAATCAGTTATATGGTGGAGTTAAAGCTTTGCTCAAATCTAATTGTAGATTAGAAAAAGAAAATTAAAAATTAAAAAATGAATTAACATTTACATACTCGTCTGAAATTTTGAAAAATGAAAATGATAATTTGAAAACTTAGTGCAAAAATTAGAACTTGATATTGCACATTTACGCCAAAAGAAAAATAGCTTTCCTAATAATTTAAATTGGCATTTAAAAATCATAAGGGTCAATTTAAAAAGGTGTCTAAAAGCTATATTCTGCCTAAGTTTTTAATTAATCCTATAGACAGGAACTTATTTTGGGTTCCTAAATTTATATTAAACTGATAATTTTTTTGGTTATTATATATGTGTGCATTTTGTTTCTCTAACAAAAATTATGTCTTTATTTTTTTATACACAATTATGTTGTCTATCTACTGTAACTCCTTTCAAAATTTTTCGAATATTTTTTTCCTCGAAATTTGAAATTAAGAGTTTAGGGGAAAGACTCATTACAATTTTTTTTTCAAATTTTTCATAGTATTTTTTCCAATTTTTTAAAATTTATTTTTCAAGAACTCTTATGTGTTGTTTTGTCATTTTTGGACTTGATGAATGAATTTAAAACTCAAAATTTTTGTCCAAACTCATATCTTCATCTTTGACTTTAACAAAAATATTCAGATTTTTTCGATTTTTAATGAATTATTTATTGAAATATGATGTTTTTTTAAAATTTGATAGAAAAATATTTTGACCAGGTCCGATTTTTTTGGAACTCCTCATCAGCTATGGATTTTATCAAAAAAAATTTTAGATTTTATTTAAGTCATTTTTTTACAAAAAAATGGAATTAACTTTGAAAAAATATGTCATTTTAAAATTTGAAAAATCTATGACAACGTGATTTTTTTCACTTAGAATATTTTTTTTATCGCACTCAAACATTTTCTTCTTCCCTAATTATATTTTCTTATTTTTTGATGTGATCAAAGGGGGAGGAATAGTATTAAGTTAAGGGGTAGAATTTTAAATTAAATAATTTTTTTTGAACTTAAACTGTTTACATTATTATGCATGCTTTTTTATTTTGTTTACCCTAACTTAACTCGGATTGATGCACATCAAAAAGGGGAGATTGTAAATACCCTGGTTGATTTTGATGTGATCAACTAATTTAAGTTAGGTCCTGGTGTGTTTAATCCCTCTGCTAAGTGTGCATGAACTTAGGTATGGAGGAAGTCGAGCGTATGACGTAGCAGACGAGAAGGATTGTGCGGGGAAGTGAGCCGGCAGGCTCGGTACAATCCGAGGGATGCGGAAGCTGCGGAAGAGTATGCCGATGGAACGAGAAGGACGTGCGTGATGTCAGAGGGACGAGAAGACGGGAGGAAGGATGCTCGAGGGACGAAAGGCCGGAGTCGGGTTCGGGTGAGCCTAACTTCAGTTGGCCGGAAATCACCCAGAAGACGAAGAATCAAAAGACTGGTTAGTTTGACCATGTTAAACAAGGCGCTCGAAAAAAGAAGAATCTAATTGGAGCTAGGAAGACTCGATCCCAAGACCTCGACAACATATGTTGCCATGGTTACCAATTGGGATAACAGTTAATGACATTGAGATGCTGCCGATGAGTCTACTTGAAGATGATAACATTGAAGTCTAAAGCAGATGATAAAATCTTAAAGGATAAAACCTTATCCTTGAATCAGATCCAATGGATGCAGTTTAATCCCATCCAAGATCAACTATCCAGATTACATCTATGGATCAACGACCAAGAGAAAATTCCTCAACAATCAACAATCCAGATTTATTCTCTTCGGCTATAAATAGGCTTAGAGTTTCAACCTTTTCAATCATTTTTATTCATTCTTGTAAAATCTCTAAAAGTCTAGCGTGTTATTTTTGTAAGGCTTCTCCGCCACAAGGAGATTTTTTGAGCGTCCACTGTCTTGGAAGCAACGTTCTCAGTTGCGACCAAGTTTCTTTTTTAAAGACGAGTACCTCCACTTTCATATTTTATTTTACCGTCTATTTACCCCCCTCTAGCCGGTCCAACCCGATCCAACAGAATGGGCGTAGGAAGGAGAGGAGAGTTGCTTTGAACT
The DNA here is from genome assembly GCA_024364735.1 of Boesenbergia rotunda. Lineage (NCBI taxonomy): Eukaryota > Viridiplantae > Streptophyta > Magnoliopsida > Zingiberales > Zingiberaceae > Boesenbergia > Boesenbergia rotunda. The sequence continues at coordinate 188,521 of JAGFNQ010001346.1, read as the reverse complement.
TGCAGTGAAAAGATATATCGTGCCGATCTAGGTTTCTTAGTTGATTACCTCAATCAATTCCATTTAGATCCAAACAAATCCTATCGTTCATGCCTCTCGATGGCTATTTTTCAAACCCTAATCAATTGATGAATTGATTAGAATGTTGTGAATCGATTACCCAATTGATTTCGAAATTTACTATGTGAAAATACAGCCTAATCGATTGAACTAATCGAGTAGGCTCAACCGGAACGATTTGCCTAATCAATTCGGCCCTTCTTCTCTTCTCAAAGAACTTCTCACAGTCGATCACCCAATCGACTGGGAGAAATAGGGAATCAACTGGCTAATTGATTCCCTATTTCTCTGTGCTCTCGTGAAATACTCCCTAATCGATTAGGTTAGACGATTACCCCACTCTAACTTGTTTAATCTAAGTCTAGGATTCACTTGCCTAATATCCGATCCACTGTAACCTGTTAGGACTTCGTTACCAAGTGTTTGGTCAACTCTTGGACTAACAACTTGGACTTTTCCCTTGCCTAGTTTCTAACTATGTTTTCTCTCGTACCAAATGTTTAGCTCCTAGCTAACACACCTTGATTTTCACCTAGTTCCCAACTATATCTCCCTAGTCCCACTACGACTTTTCTTTTGTCAAGTGTTTAGCCCCCAACTAACTACTTTAGACTTCACCTAGTTCCCAACTAGGTCTGCCTAGTCTTACTAGGGCTTTTGTTGTATCAAGTGTTTAGCTCCCAGCTAATGTTAGTGTCGGGAGTACCATATAATCAAATCTGGTTTTTATATTGACATTCAAAGTTACGATTCATTATAATATAACATGTTAAAGTAAGTGTGTAGGAAAGTCCTAGTTGACCTAGGCACTAAGTCCTGGTTTTATGTTGGTTGGGCAACGAAGACTTGGTTTGGAAGACTAGACACTAAGACCTGGATGAGCGTTGTACACTAAGTTTTGGTCATGTGGACTGGGCAAAGAATTCATGGTTGTCTGGATTAGGCTCTAAGACATGGCCGAGGGTTGGACATGAAGTTCTGGTTTGGAGGATCGGGTAGAAGTCTCGACTGATTGAGGACGGTAGACAAGAGTTGTGACTGGTCGAGGATCGGACGTCGAGAGTTTTGGAGTCGTTATCAGATGCTGAGCAAAAGTTCACCCAGAAGTTGGCAAAAGATAAAACTCTCCTAAGAGGAGTAGGTGAGGACGCGTTCTCCATCAAGGGAACAGTTGCCGTTGGTTTAACCTAGGGTTTTGGTCGAAACCTAAAAATTAGGACTGGACAACCTGAGCTATTAGACTCATTTACATTCTATATATTGTGCCTGTACTAACTTCGTGGGTGTAAAAGAAAACCAAATTGGAGGTTGGAAAATAGACTTCAGGTGCCTAAATGGAGTTAGGCACATGAGAATTAGGCATATGCAAGGTCCCAGGCGCTCGAATACCTAGGCACTCGGAGTCCTAGGCGCTCGGGAGTGACTCATGCGCCCCAGACCCAACGAACCCAGCTAGGTTCGGCTAAGTTGGTGCGCACGGAGTGGTTGACCCATGCTATATCCAGGCCCCTGCGAAGAGTTCGGGCGCTCGAGAAGGGATAAACTTGAGGGATCAAATTTCAACTAGCAGTCGCCACACCACTAGGTTGGGGATGCCCATATGACCATTCAGGAGCCCGGGATAACCTATATAATGCAGTTTCGACTAGAGGCAAAAAAAAACTACACTTCACGTCTCAAGTGTTGGTTCGAAAGGCACTCTACGACATTGTAATGCTCCAGCAACAGATTCGAACGCTCTACGACATTGTAATGCTCCAGCAACGACACTTCAGTTTAGATCTTCTAAGTTATCGATATTCTTTAGTTCTTGGAATTTATACTTTCATTTTGCATCTCTTTGTATGAACTTTGCGGATTGATAGTGATTGCCCACAATAAGCGATTAAGGATCGCGGGTCTTGGAGTAGGAGTCGTCACAAACTCCGAATCAATTAAAAAGAAACTGAGTTAGCATTATTTTCTTTATTTTTTCAGCTACGTGTTAAACTCTTATGGATCGATTTCCGAAAAAGCCACGAGCGCTATTCACCCACCCCCCCCTCCTCTATCGCTCTCAATGTTCCTACAACAAACCCACCTTGGTCTTTGCCTAATCCTACTAGGACTTTCCTTTTGTTAGGTGTTTAGATCCCTACTAACTCACTTTGGACTTAACCTAGTTCCCAACTAGGTTTGCTTAGTTTTACTAGGACTTTACTTTTACCAAATGTTTAGCTCCTAGCTAACCTACCTTAGACTTAACTTAGTTCCCAAATAGGTATGTGAAGTCCCACTAGGAGATCGAAATTTAAACTCGAGCCAACTTGAGCTTAGTTAAATAGGTTAACAGTAAACCAAGGATGATTGCACCAATAGATGGATCTCTATAAGTACTTTCTGATTTATCCTAGTGGTCGGTGGGAAACTTTCATGGGGTGGCTAGCCTCTAGTATTAATGGGTTCAAAGAGATGGATATCTGTATTATCAAAAAAATCTTATTAAACTTGTTTGAAAAGATAAATACTTGGATTATAAAAAAATCTTACTAAACTTGTCCCGTGACAAAGATGCAGCGGTTATGCTCTTCAAGCGATTAATCAGGTATTTAAAAGTTAAATTTCAATTACGGCGCACTGTAGAGATTTTTTGTCAATGGATGACAATTCTAAGAATGTTGGCCGGTTGGATGAACCTTCTCAAGTATTTTCTGATTTATCCTAATGATCAATGAAAAATTGCCAAAGGATTAGATATGTTACCTCCAAGATTAGTGAATTTAAAGAGCTAGATACATGAATTATCAAAAAAAAATACTAAACTTTCAGTTAAGGATCATACCCCAGTCTTGGTGAATTAACATATAAATTTACTTTAATCAATGGTTAACCTAAAATGCTGGGCTAATGAACTGCTCGCTATAAGCGTTTTTAGAATTATCCTAGTGGACGATAGAAAACTTTCATGGGACGAGACCGATCACCCTAGGATTAATAGGTGTACAGTGGATACATGGTGCTGATTTTTTTTTTAAACAATCTTACTAATATTTCCTCTAGGATTATCATGCAACAGTTTAGACCTCCAAATGACTTATCAAACATCTAAGGATCGATCCTAACTGCGATACATTATAAAAATTTCCCTATAATAATACGACAAACCAAAGAAAATTTGCCGCTTAAATTGACCTTTATGAATATTTTTCGATTTATTCTGATGGTCTATGAGAAACTTTCATAGAAACAAATTGATTACCTTCTATTCAAATAATGTATTACTGAATCATTAAAAAAATCTTACTAATATTAAACATAAATGTAAAAATATGTATATAAAAGAGTTTAGGATGTCTGTACCAATTTAATACGTTCCATTAGAACTTTTATATTAAGTAATTTATAATGGAAAACCTTATTGAATGGACTAAAATACCCTCTCTTAGTTGCCTCTAATATTCCCCTATGATCGTAACGGGAAAGTATTCAATTGGAATATGATCCCGGCCCATGTTTATGGGACTGGCCCATCGCGCGGGTAAGCAGGACGACCCTCCTAGCACCCTATTAGCGGGGGTCTGGGTCGAAAGACCCCCGAGGGCCCATCAAATAGGTAGTTCAAACAGTTGATCCGGCCTGACATCGACCAGAGAATACTTCTAGAGTCATGGGATGGCTAAGCCCTAAGGTTTCACGAAGGCGTAGGCCCGAGTCAGAGGAGGCTCGACTGGCGCCCCAAAGTTCCCTTATAGTGGAGGCTCGAACGGTGAGGGTGTCGAGCCTTCAACCGATTCACTTCGAACCCAGTCGGGATATTGCCACTTGGTCACACCCTGACTCGGGAAGCATAATTACTCTCGGTAACAGTGGCCTTTGGGCCCGAGTTCATGTCCAGCTCTCAATCGGCACCAATGCTATAAGCCCCCAGCCGACACCAATACTATAAGGCGCCAGTCGACACCAATGATATAAGCCCTCAGTCGGCACCAATACTATAAGTCGCTAGTCGGCACCAATGCTATAAGCCCCTGGTCAACACCAATACTATAAGCCGCCAGTCGGCACCAATGCTCTAAGCCGCCAGTCAGCACCAATGCTCTAAGCCGCCAGTCGGCACCAATGCTCTAAGCCACCAGTCGGCACAAATACTATAAGCCGCCAGTGAGCACCAATCCTATAAGCCCCCAGCCGACACCAATACTATAAGGCGCCAGTCGACACCAATGATATAAGCCCTCAGTCGGCACCAATACTATAAGCCGCTAGTCGGCACCAATGCTATAAGCCCCTGGTCAGCACCAATACTATAAGCCGCCAGTCGGCACCAATGCTCTAAGCCGCCAGTCGGCACCAATGCTCTAAGCCGCCAGTCGGCACCAATACTATAAGCCGCCAGTGAGCACCAATCCTATAAGCCCCCAGTTGGCACCAATGCTATAAGCCCCCAGTCGGCACCAAGTCGCCAATCAGCACTAACAGTCGAGGTTTTGTCGTGATCCATAGGAACCCCCACTCCTTGACACAGGACTAGCAGAAGAAGTACGGGGTCAGCGCAGATCTGACATCATTCAGGCCTGAGTCGCGAGTATCTTGCTGACGCCATGATCTCCCTGTCATGCCTTAGCATCCCATACCACGACCACCTATGTCTGTGTCAGGCCTGACGGCGCTCACCTTTAAGTTGACAGCGCCCTTTTTTTATTCCGGTATGGGACACAATACCCTGCCACCCTGGCTATGCCTTATCTTATCCTCGTATACGACAAACAGGTGGCAGACGAGGCAGAAGCTGTCAGCTTCCCCGGCTATATAAGCCTCTCCACTCTTTGTACCCCAGGTACACGCAATAGTGTTTTCGCTACTGTTCTATTGCTTTCGCTGCTCTTCCACCACCGGGGACTGACTTGACCGTCGGAGTGCCTTGCCGGGGACTTTTCCCGGTGAGTTCTAACGGTCTCTTCCTTGTAGATCGGAGCCAGCCTTAGCAGTTCGTGATCTTCAGGAGATCGCGTGTGCTCTTGGGAGTCCAGCTCGCTTTGCGACAGGATCAAATTTGGCGCTAGAAGGAGGGTCGTTCGCCTGATCGGAAAGTGAGCAATGGAAGATCCCAACCGAGTCATGATGACTGTCACACCTGAGGAGTACGAGCTCCTGATGGCCGCCTGAGCCCAGAAACCCCCACAGAGGCCTTCGTAGGCCGGCAGCCAGGCGCCTAGATTCCGCGAGCTAGCAGCGCACAGACAGTCGGGAGGTCGAGGAAGGCCTGTCCGACCCGAGGGTGGTTCCGTTCCCTCTCCCGCGGATTTTTATCGGGATCGGGATGACGAAGCCAATTCGATGTCGGCCGAGGCATCGGCCTCCAACCAATTGCACGAGTCACAACCAGATTAGGGAAAGGCCCCAACCAACCCTTTTCCAGCCACCCTGGTACGCAGTCCCTTTACTTCCTAGATCTTGGAAGATTCAATTCCCCGACATCTCCGCTTCTTCACGATCCCTGAATATGCGGGGGCCACCGACCCCGAGGAGCACTTGATGAAGTTCGAGAGTGCTGCCCTGAGTTGGATCATTAAAAACTTTTCGGACTTAAGAAAGAGCAAATATGCAGCGGAAAGAAAATAGAGTACGCAAGAACACAAGTCAATTTTTTACTTGGTTCGGAGTCGCAGTCGGCTCCTACTCCAAGACCCACGGTCCTTGACCGTTTACTTTGGGCAATACTATAATCGCAATAAAGATTTACAAGTTAAGTACAAGATTATATCATGAAATTGAAATTGCTACACTTTTCGTTACCGACGCCCGAGGTAGATCGTATTTCAGAGCAGAGGGTCGTCATCGGCACTGGGATCTCGATGTCGGAGTTTATCGGGGCGTAGCGCTTGAACGAAAAGCTTTGGAGCGTTGAGAAAAAGTGATATTGAAGCCTTGGGGTCGAGCGCCTTTTATAGTGCTCATACGGGCGCCTGTGATGTTGGGGGCACCTGACACGTGCCCTTCGATCTGCGAATCCTTATCTGCGGGCTCGGTCAGCGCTTATCCACCTCCACTTGGGCGCCTGAGCTGATGGGGGCGACCGTGACCTCATGGGCGCCTGATCCGGCTTGGTCCAGAGACTTCGCAGCTATGTTTTGGGTTTTGCCTTCACTCTTGGGCGCCCGTATCCATACAGGCGCCTGAGCCCATTCAGGCGCCTGTCCCCATTCGGGCGCCTAGGCCCAGTGAAGCACCTTCCTTACAGACGACCAGTCCTTCGACCCTGTAATTAAGGTTAGTCCCAAAAACATAATAAGCATTAGTTACAACCGTAGCTGTCTTGGTTCTGACTTTGGGTCTCCCAAATGGAACCCTAGGTCGAACCGACGCCTACTCTTCCCTCGACGGGGAACGCATCCTCACCTACTCCTCTCAGGAGAGTTTACCTTTTGCCAACCGGCTCCTCCGGTTGGACTTTTGCCCGATCCCCCTGACCAGGTCTTCGTGCCCAACTTCCGGTCAGGTCTTCTTGCCCAACTTCCGGTCAGGTCTTCGGTGTCCAGCCCCTTGCCAGGACTTCGTGCCCAGTCCTCGACCAGGACTTCTTTGCCCGACTTCCGGTCAGGTCTTCTTGCCCAGTCCTTGACCAGGACTTCTTTGCCCAGCCCTTTGCCAGGACTTCTTGCCTAGTGTACCTAGGACTTCTTCCAGTACACTCAGTGAACAAGTTAGATCACAATAACATCTTAACTTCTGAACCCTTTGCCATTATCAAAACCCAGGTTTGACTTAGGTGCTGCCTGCACCAACAATTTCTCCCTTTTTGATTTATGGCAACCCGGTTCAAAAAGTTAAGTTAAACAAATAGGTAAAGTAACAGATTTAATTTCCTCCCGCTGGAAGAAATCTCCCCCTGAGTTTTTCAAAAATACGTGGGGGTTTTGAAAACATTTCTAAGTCTTTGTTTATAGAATGAAAAGATTTTTCAGGTTTTCAATACTTAGAAAATTTTCAAAAAGGGATTTTCAAGTTAAAAATTTTTTCAAAATATTCTTGAGTTGAGCACTTAGAAAATTTTTCAAAGCATTTAGTTTTTGCACTTGAAAATTTTCCAAAAATGATTTTGAAGTTTTAACACTTAGAAAATTTTACAAAAGCATTTTGAATTTTTTTAACACTTAGAAAATTTTCAAAACTTATTTTGAAGTTTTAACACTTAGAAAATTTTCAAGTAGAATTTTATTTTTAACACTTAGAAAATTTTCAAAAAGCATTTTGAATTTTTATCACTTAGAAAATTTAAAAAATAATTTTGAATTACTTTACTTTTTGAAAAAGGAGATAAAAATTTTGAAAAGAAATTTAATTTGAAAATTTTTAAATTTTAAAACCTTCTTTTCTCTCCTTTTCCAATCTCTCCCCCTTTGTCATATATCAAAAAAAAATATATAGCAAAAAAAACTGAGTAATAAAAAGTAAGGTGTTGTATTGAACCAATTCTAAGTATAAACTGGACCAAATCAATTTAGATTTTCACTTTCGGGTCCTGTTTAACCCAGTTAGCTACTTATTAACTGTTATAAACAGTAGCTTTCGCTAGGGTTAGTTAAGTTAAGTGATCTGATCAAGTTAGATTTTCTAAGCTTGACACTTAACCTGATTACTATTCAATTTGTATTTAGTGCCCCAATTACTGCAGATGCACTGACTTAAAGTATCTTGAATCAAGGCATAGACCTAAGCATTTCAACCTAGTCTAGATTATCAATCAAAAGTACCCTAAGGTGCTTATGAGATGCTGGCTGCTAGATCTATAGGTGCATGCAGTTCTAGGGTTAGGGCCTAAGCTAAGTCCATTTGCGAAAAAACCCTAGTTTTGAAGGGGGTAAGTTTTTTTTTTTCAAAAAACTAAGTCGGAAATCATTTTAAATTTTTTAAAAAATGATTTTTCAAATTAAATAAGAAATAAAATAGTTTTTGCAAAGAACCATAAAAAGAGCAGTCCTATTCTACCAAGCATAACCCTATTATTGACTTAGCATACTAATTAAAAATGGCATAATACAAATAACTCAAGTAAACCTGATAGATGGATAAGAGTCACCTGGTCAGCAGTAAGACCAGTCAAGTCAAGCCATAGTCAAATACATATCAACCCTACTCAGTAGGGGTAGTCAAATAGTCAACAGTACAGCTGAAAATGTCAATCTGAACTAAGAGGAAGGGCCAGGATGGTAAGATGGGCCAGGCTGGCAGGATTGAAATAGCGACATCATTTCGTTGTATCGTGCGTCGCTCGTCTCTTGATTGGCTCGGATGGCGTCCATCTGCTCGATGTGATAGGCCTTGACCTCCTCCCTGAGACTGTGTAACTCCGTCTGCAATGATGTGATACGCTGGTTGGTAGTCGGTGGAGGAGGCTCCTGTAACTGCTCGTTAATCTCGGCTGCGAGATTAGCTACGTCTACCTCCATCTCCTCGTCGGAGTCGTCCTGCCGTCTAGCCCTCTCCCGTCTCCACTCTAGGACTCCTGTGGCCGAAACATCTATCCCCGCTAAAGAAAAATTTCTAATCCCTATTTCATCGAACTCAGTCATCGAAATAATCTCTCCAGCAGTGATGTCACGACCATGGTGGTGAAGAAGGGTGGTGATGATGTGGCAGTAGGGCGTACGTACTCGATCGTGAGTAGATACGCTCGGTGCGTAGATGATGGTATGGAATATGTGGAGACCTATGTCGATGTCAAGCTAATGAATCATGGCGTAGAGTAAAAAGGTGTGAAATGGTCTCATGGTCGCGACATCTCGAGTGGTAAGTGGGAGAACACAGCGAATTATCACTCGGTAAAGGGCATAATCTTGGATTTGGAGGTCAACGGATTGAAATCGCCGAGCCAACGGATTTCGCACATCTCCAAAGAAATAAGAGTAAAGAGTATTTAGTGTGATGTGCGAATAGGGGGGTGCGAAGGGTGGGTCGGCCGGAGGATAACAAGAAAAGGTAGACTGCGAAGGTCGTAGTCTGAGAAACCGATTCAACAGGGTCGGAGAAATGGTTAGGGGAGTGCCTTGTACTATGGTAGAGTAGAATAAGTCATCAATTTTGACAAGGTTGTTGTAAAACTCTGCACACAAGGTTGAGTTTACCGGATGTGTACAGAAGACTAGGTGGTCTAGTTGATAAAAGTTGATCGCGTCCATTGCTAAGGGGCAGGATTAGGTAAAGAATTGCCTATTTAGAAAACTTGTCTTAATAGACTTGTAAGTTGTTTGGGCAAACTTGTTGAACAATTCTAGGTTGGGAAACCTCGGGTCGGGGCTAGGTTCGGCCACGGGGTTGGGTTGAGAGACGCGACGTTTTCTAGATATTTAAAGAGAAACGATGCATTTAATAAGCAAAGTAAGGAAAAAGGAAATTGCTTGAAAAATGCAAAATAAAGTTGATACCGGGGTGACATTCTTGAAGTAGAGTGTTTGAAGACTAGCAAGGAGGTCCGGGTGCCTTGGGAAGAAGAGAAGTGAAGGAAGGTTTTGATTTTGGTGTGGGGGAAGAGGAAGGAGCCATGCTCCTTATATACTGTCCTACGGGCGCCCGATAGGTCACGGGCGCCCGAGTTCATTGGGGCGCCCGTAAGGTCACGGGCGCTCGAGTCTGTGGGCAACTTTTTGGCAGACTTGACTGCCTCGGATGAAGACAAAGACCTAGGTGCCCGATATGTCACGGGCGCTCGAGTCAGATGGGTAAGGGTTGACAGCCTTTGCTGTCTTGGTCGAAGAGAAACAAGGGGGCGCCTGACAGGTGACGGGCGCCCGAGCTGACCAGAGTTTGACTATTGACCAGTTTAACCGTTTGACTTGGTTTGACATCCAATGATTAAATCAATCAAGCTTTAAATTGCATGATTTAATGTTTTTACTTGACAAAAGTACACAAACCAGATAAGTTAGGTCCTAACCATCTCACCCGGTCTACAATTATCAATCACGTTTAACCTTATGGGTTTTGTGAGACAGTTTTTTATCAGAAGTAAAGTTTTTATTTTGAAAAACATGATTAATTTTGAAAAGTTGAATTAATTTTAAAAACAATTAATTATGCTTTAAATTTATTTTTGAAAAAAAATGGTTGAATCTAAGATTAATTGAAATCTGTGTTAGATTCAAATCTGACAATAGTAAAGTGAATTTGGTTTTCAATAATCGGCTTCCAGGTCTTGGCGAGGCACTAGGCCTTCTTTGGCCATAGCCTTATTGGATCATCAACCCTTTCCTTGACAAAGCCTTTTATTGAAAATCTATCTTCAAGTTACTCGTTGAAAGATTTTGGTCTAACTAGTTTTGGTCTTGGATCGGTAGCTTCGGCTAGTTCCTCCAAAATGGCTTCCCTAACGTACTATCATCTCACCTCCACCTAATACTATGTTGTTCAAATTTCAGTTAAATCATTTTAGTCCTTAATCTAACCTGTCCTAGGTCTAAGCATGATAATTTGCGGAAATAAATAAACAAGCAAATATGCAATTTTAAATTAAGAAAAGAATTTATCTAATTATAAAAATTATTTTTAAATTGGCTCCCCCGGACTAAAGCCATGGTAATGATTGGGCAAGATGTGAATCTTGTCCTTGGGGATCCAATACTGGTTTGGTCCAGCTTGGTTGTTCAGGCAAAGTTTGGGTACTCATGCCTGAACTTTGGGTCTAGATTGGTTCAATACATCATAGTATGACCGTTGTCTCGACTTGGTTCGATACCCTAATCCGGATCGATTTAGAACGGACTTCTGTTTTCTAAGGATCATGTCAAGACCCTTGGAACCCGAAGTGAATCGTTCTAAAGCCGCGCTAAGGTCCTTGACTTGAGTTTTCAAGGAGGAGTTCTCTTTCTCAAGCTTTTCAACTTGAGTAGAGGTTCCTTCTTGAACCTTCTCGGTCAAGGATCTAGAGTTAGCTCCCTCTTTCAGGAATTTTACTTCCTGTCGGAGGGACTCGACTCGGATTTTGGCTTTTGCCAAGTTACGAGATAGGTAAGCAATTAACTTTGATAATTCAACTTTAGAATAACCACTTACCGTTATTTTGCCGTTCTCCGAAATAGTGAGCCTTCCTTCGTCCGGCTCCGATTCCGATCTGGTGTCGATGTCTTCCGAAATGGTCAAGGTGAGAAGGTTTGATTGTGGGACCTCTTCTTCTTCTTTGAGGAAGATTTGTCCCACGTGACTTGAAGAGTCTTCTTCCTTCGAGTCTTCTTGGCTTCCTTTAGATTAGGGCACTCCGATTTGTAGTGTCCCTTCTTGTTGCATTTGAAGCAGGTCACATTTGATTTGGTCTTTGACGTTGAGGGTTCAGCTGGATTTTCCTTTCTTCGGCTGGCTTTTCTTCTGTTGGTCTGATGCTTCAGCTCCTTGTAGTAGTCCCGGGCTAGCCGAACCAGCTTGGGTCGATCCCCTTCACTGTCTTCTGAGTCTGATACTGAGTCAGACTCGGGTGCAGGTTGAGGCTTTTTCTTGGCCACCTTTCCTTGGGGTTTACCTGTAAGAAAAGCAATACCTTTCTCGGCCAAAGTACAGTTAGCCTGCTCGTGTAATTCCAATTCTGAAAATAATTTGTCTAATTTAATTTTAGAAAGATCCCTAGAAACTTTGTAAGCATCTACCATAGATGCCCACAGAGTATTTCTTGGGAAAGCGTTTAGGGTATACCTGATAAGGTCACGGTTTTCTACCTTGTGACCGATTGTGTGCAGGCCGTTCATCAGCTCCTGGATCCTAGCGTGGAGCTGGGCTGCTGACTCACCTTCGTTCATTTTGATTGTGTACAATTTGTTCAGCGGTAGGTCCCTTTTGCTGATTCTGGTGTCGGAGGTACCTTCATGCAATTCAATCAGCTTGCTCCAGAGTTCTTTGGCACTGTTGAAGGGACCCACCCGGTTCAGTTCTTCTTTGGTTAATCCGCATTGCAGTGTCTGGGTTGCCTTTGCATCAGCCTCGATCTTTTTCAACAGCGAGGCATCCCATTCTGAGTAATGCTGTGCCACTCCTTCAGCATTCTTGGGGATTTCCAGGCCAGATTGGATAATAATCCACATATCCACCTGAGTTTTCAGGTGGACTTCCATCCGACTCCTCTAGTAGGAGAAGTCTTCTCCACTGAAGCGTGGTGGTCTGGCTGTGCAGAAACCCTCTTGCATGGCCATGAAAATTTCTAAAATAACAAAAACAAAGAAATTCGATCCCAAGACTTGGTCTTGGATTAGTAGTGCGGGAAAAAATTAATTGAAAAAAGATGATCGAGTGATGTTGCACCAACCTCGATTAACGAGAAAAATTCGAAGAAGAAAAAAAAGAATTAAAATTTTTCGTAAAATCCGAAAAACTCTCAAATTGGTGGTTGTACCAAATTTGAGCCACCCGCTCTGATACCACTTGTTGGATCGAGGAAAATGATAAGGGGGGGAGGTGAATATCATTAAAAACTTTTCGGACTTAAGAAAGAGCAAATACGCAGCGGAAAGAAAATAGAGTACGCAAGAACACAAGTCAATTTTTTACTTGGTTCGGAGTCCCCGTCGGCTCCTACTCCAAGGCCCACGATCCTTGACCGTTTACTTTGGGCAATACTATAATCGCAATAAAGATTTACAAGTTAAGTACAAGATTATATCAGGAAATTGAAATTGTTATACTTTTGTTACCGACGCCTGAGGTGGATCGTATTTCAGAGCAGAGAGTCGTCGTTGGCGCTAGGCTCTCGAAGTCGGAGTTTGCCGGGGCATAGCGCTTGAACGAAAAGCTTTGGAGCGTTGAGAAAAAGTGATATTGAAGCCTTGGGGTCGAGCCCCTTTTATAGTGCTCATACGGGCGCCTGTGATGTTGGGGGCGCCTGACACGTGCCCTTCGATCGGCGAATCCTTATCCGCGGGCTTGGTCAGTGCTTATCCACCTCTACTTGGGCGCCTGAGCTGATGGGGGCGCCCGTGACCTCACGGGCGCCTGATCCGGCTTGGTCCAGAGGCTTCGCAGTTATGTTTTGGGTTTTGCCTTCACTCTTGGGCGCCCGTAACGGGCGCCTGTCTCCATTCGGGCGCCTAGGCCCAGTGAAGCACCTTCCTTACAGACAACCAGTCCTTCGACCCTGCAATTAAGGTTAGTCCCAAAAACATAATAATCATTAGTTATAGCCATAGCTGTCTTGGTTCTGACTTCGGGTCTCCCAAATGGAACCCTAGGTCGAACCGATGCCTACTGTTCCCTCAACGAGGAACGCATCCTCACCTACTCCTCTCAGGAGAGTTTACCTTTTGCCAACCGGCTCCTCCGGTTGGACTTTTGCCCGATCCCCCTGACCAGGTCTTTGTGCCCAATTTCCGGTCAGGTCTTCTTGCCCAACTTCTGGTCAGGTCTTCGGTGCCCAGCCCCTTGCCAGGACTTCGTTCCCAGTCCTCGACCAGGACTTCTTTGCCCAACTTCCGGTCAGGTCTTCTTGCCCAGTCCTTGACCAGGACTTCTTTGCCCAGCCCTTTGCCAGGACTTCTTGCCTAGTGTACCTAGGACTTCTTCCTGCACACTCAGTGAACAAGTTAGATCACAATAACATCTTAACTTCTGAACCCTTTGCCATTATCAAAACCCAGGTTTGACTTAGGTGCTGCCTGCACCAACACCCTGCTCCACCAGTACTCGGAGGGAGTCAAGTGCCGAGCCTTCCTGACGACCCTCTCCGGCCCGACCCAGAGATGGTTCGACCGACTCCCCAATGGGTCAGTGACGAGCTTTGAGGAGCTCAGGAGGGTTTTCCTTTAGCATTTCGCCAGCAGTCGGAGGCACCACAAAACGAGCCTCAACCTGTTCGCGTTGAAGCAAGACCCGAAGGAATCTCTCCGGGCCTACATCAAAAGATTCAACAAAGTGGCGCTGGACGTGCCAATAGCCACACCTGAGGTCCTGGTCAGCGCGTTCTCCCAAGGAATACAAAAGGGAGACTTTTTCTACTCACTGATCAGGAAGCCACTGAAGGACTTCGAAGCCTACTAGGAAAGACTGTTAAATATATAAATGTGGAGGAGGCGCAAGCTGCTCGGAAGAAAAAGTCGGTCAACACGACGGCTCCTAACCCCGCCTAGAGCAATAGATCCCCGGGCGGGCCCATCCGTAGCCCGCGCAAACCCATCGACTAAGCGCGAATAGAATGATGACACGTGCAGCAAGTGGACCAGGGGTGTCTGCCAACCCACTGGAGGCCCTACTGCGCGTTCCATCAGAGCCACACCCACGCCACAGAGGAGTGCCGACAAGACGGCCGAGGTCGGGCTCCTGCTCCCTGAGGGCGCGGACGACAAGCATCTCTCGGGCATGGCTCAGGTCGAGGCGGCCAGGCCGTGACCCCAGCAGCAGAGGAGCCTCGAAGAAATCCCCCGGTCGCTCACAATCTGTTTCCACAGAGTAACGAGCCGAGGCCGAGGAAATGGATGAATAGCAGGCCAACTGGCAGAATGCCGTTCGAGGAGGAGTGCACATCATCTCAGGCGGACCGACTAGGGGAGACTCCAAAAGAGCACGGAAGGCACATGTGCGCCGTTTGGAAATTCATCAGGTCAGCATGAGTGCCGCCCAAGCACAAGGGTCGCAGATCAGCTTTGGCCCCCAAGATCTACAGGGACTGGAGGTCTCGCATGATGACGCATTGGTCATCACCACCGTCATCGCCAACTACCAGGTCCACCGAACTATCGTGGACACCGGCAGCTCGGTTAATATACTGTACAAAAAAGCATTCGACCAGCTGTAGATCGAGATGCCCCAGTCGGAGTTGGTAGCCACCCCATTGTTTGGGTTCACGGGGAACCAGGTACAACCCATCGGCTAGATCTGCTTCGCCATTTCTTTAGGCGAGGAGCCACTAAAGCGGACCAGGTGGTCCACTTTCTTGATAGTGGATGCCCCCTCTGCCAATAATGCCATTTTGGGCCAACCGACCCTTAACGAGTTAAGAGCCGTCACCTCCACCTTCTACCTCAAGATCAAGTTCCCCGTTGGTGACAAGGTAGGAGAGGTCAGAGGAGACCAGAGGTTAGCCTGGAGATGTTACGTAGATGACGTCCGGGTGGAAAGCTAAAAGGCCCTCGCCCCTTCTCGAGCTGCAACATGGTCCAGGCTTCTCCGTGAGCCGAACTTCATGAGGACAAGGAGGAGGTTCAACTACTTCCTGATTGGGAAGAAACCCAAGTCAAGATTGCTGCCAGGCTGCCAAACGAGCTAAAGGAGCCCCTGTTGAAATGCTTGGCTCGGAACCTGGATGTGTTCGCCTGGTCGGTCAAGGAGCTGAAGGGCGTCCGATCGGAGGTAGCAGAACTCCACCTCCATGTATATCCCAATGCTCGGCCGGTCAAGCAGAGAAAGCGAGACTTCAGCACCCAGCAAAATAAGGTGATCCGGGCCGAGATCGAGAAGCTACTAGAAGCCGGCCACATTCGGGAGGTCCAGTTCCTAGCTTTGCTAGCCAACGTAGTATTGGTGGCCAAGCCTGATAATAAGTGGAGGGTCTGCATCGACTTTCGGGACCTCAACCGGGCCTGCCCGAAGGATTGTTATCCCCTACCCCGGATCGACCAGATGGTTAACTCGACGGCAGACAACGAGCTCATCTCCATGCTGGATGCATATCAAGGGTATCATCAGGTGCCCTTAGCTGTCGAGGACCAGGAGAAGG
Organism: Boesenbergia rotunda; assembly: GCA_024364735.1. NCBI lineage: Eukaryota > Viridiplantae > Streptophyta > Magnoliopsida > Zingiberales > Zingiberaceae > Boesenbergia > Boesenbergia rotunda. The sequence goes on along the minus strand of JAGFNQ010001346.1, from coordinate 172,797 downwards.
TTAGCTTCATCACCGCCGATGGCACCTACTGCTACACAGTCATGCCGTTCGGGCTAAAGAACGCCCGAGCTACTTATCAGCGGATGATGAACAAGGTCTTCCGGGCACAGATCGGCCGGAATATTGAAGTATACGTGGATGGCATTCTAATCAAGTCCGGCCGAGCGGCAGACCTGGTAGCTGATGTGGAGGAAACTTGCCAAACTTTGTGTAGGTATGGGCTTAAGCTGAACCCCGCTAAGTGTCTTTTTGGAGCTCGGAGTGGGAAATTCCTTGGGTACATAGTGACCGAGAGAGGCATAGAGGCCAACCCGAGCAAAGTTAAGGCCTTGCTAGATATGCCTCCACCAAGGAACCTTCGGGAAGCACAACGACTCACCGGGCGGATGACAGCCTGTCCAGGTTCATCTCTCGGTCGGCCGAGCGAGGACTACCATTTTTCAAAATCCTTCGCCGAGCCACCAAGTTCCAATGGACGCCGATTGTGATAAGGCGTTCGAGGAGTTGAAGGCATACCTTGCCGAGTTACCAGTGTTAGTCAAGTCCGAGGTCGGGGAGGTGCTGTCTGTGTACTTGGCTGCCTCGGCTAATTCGGTTAGCATGGTTTTGGTTCGGCAAGGGGGGACCGAGCAACAACCGGTGTATTTTTTCGCCCATTTACTGAAAGTAGCCGAGTGCCGATATACGACACCCGAGAAGTTGACGTATGTATTGTTGTTAGGTGCTCGGAGGCTTTGGCCTTACTTTCTAGCGCACCCCATCGTGGTCCTGACCAACATAAACTTGGGTCGGGTAGCCGCCAATCCGAAAGTGTCAGGCCGGCTGATCAAATGGACCACTGAGCTGAGTGAATATGATATCCAGTACCAGGTTCGCCTCGCCATCAAAGCACAAGCATTAGCGGAGTTTGTAAGCGAGTTGCACACAGAGGAGGCCGAAGAAGCCCGACAAGTTTATATGGATGGTTCGTCAGCCCAGTGGGCAGCGGAATCAACATCTTGATGGTCTCCTCGAAGGGGGAGCAATTGCATCTATCCGTCCGACTGGAATATCAGGCCACGAACAACGAAGCTGAATATGAAGCCCTCATAGTTGGGTTGCAAGCGGCCAACCACGTGGGAGCCACCCGGGTGATACTCTACTCCGACTCTCAGCTGGTTACTCAGCAGGTCACTGGTCGGTTTGAAGTCAATAGTGACCGGTTGCAGGCCTTTGTGGAAGCCTATGAGAAGTTGAAGGCCAAATTTCAGGAGGTGCAGATACAAAAGATCCCCAGGGAAAGTAACCTAAGGGCAGATGAGTTGGCTAAATTAGCCAGCTTCGTCAGTTCTTGGGTACTTCCTTAGTCAGGCGGGCCGGCATTGATGATCATGCATATAGAACGGTAGACCAAGCTGGAGCTGGAGTCAGATTGGAGAACACCCCTCATAGCCTACTTAACGGAGGGGGTCGTCCCAGCCGACAGAGAAGAAGCCCGACTGCTCGAATGCGGGCAATCCAATATTCGATGGTCGGGGATGTGCTATACAAGAGGTCCTTTGCCCGGTCTCTGCTCAAGTGATTGGGTGAGGAAGATGCTGATTATGTACTGAGAGAGATCTACATGGAAGTCTGTGGTAGTCACGCTGGAGCTCGGGCTGTGGCCCGGAAGGCACTGTTGGCCGGATATTACTGGCCGACTCTACAGAAAGATGTTGACAAGATGGTATCCACCTGCTTATCCTGTCAGAAGCACCATTGTCTTCCTCACCGACCCGTGGAATTGATGAAGGCGTCAGTGGTTTCCTGCCCATTCGACCAATGGGGTATGGATATAGTGGGACCATTCCCGGTCGCCGTGGCTTAGAAGAAGTTCCTGCTGGTGGCCGTCGATTATTTTTCCAAATGAGTAGAGGCAGAGGCTCTGGCACGCATCACCGAGCAGGCCGTGATCAAGTTCCTATGGCAGAACATTTTATGCCGGTATGAAATTCTTCATAAACTCGTCTTGGATAATGGAAGGCAATTCCAGGGCCGGAAAATATAGGAATGGTGCTCTGCATGCGGCATTAAGCAAGCTTTCACCTCTGTGCATACCCGCAAAGCAATGGCCAAGCAGAAGTGGTCAATCGAGAGATACTGAGAGGGCTGAAGACCAAGCTAGATCATGTCGGATGGACTTGGGTGGACGAGCTGCCGAGTGTCTTGCGGGCTCTTCGAACCACACCCAACGAAACTACGGGTCACACCACTTTCCAGCTGGTCTATGGAAGCGAAGCCGTGGTGCCAGTAGAGAACGGATGCGAGTCAAATCGGCGAAGAGATTATGACGAAGATAATCCAGAGAGAAGGCGCCTGGAGCTGGACCTGGTCGAAAAAATTCGTGATAAGGCAGCAGCTCGAATGTTCGCGTATCGGCAGAAGATGAAGCAAAGATATAGTCAGAGGGTGCTGCCGAGAGCATTCTAGGCCGGGGACCTCGTCTGGAAAAGGATCAAGCCAGTCGGGGACATCAGTAAACTGGAGCCGCAGTGGGGAGAACCTTTTAAAATCATTCAGAAGCTAACTTCTGGAGCTTATTACCTGGAGAATGAACAGGGGAAGAGGCTCGATAGGCCATGGAGTGTGATCCACCTCCAACCTATCGAGAGGCAGAATGAGAGCATTGTAAAACAAATGTACTGCCTAAACTATGATGATAGTGGAAGAATGGGATCCTCGCTCGACTTGCAGGTATTCCAGACTCTCATCTTTATACGAGTTATAAGCGGGCCTGCTCCCGCGCACCCCTCAGCTCGGCTCCCAGTCGGACGCGTGCTGGCCCACGCTCCCTGGGTACAATCCGACCGAGTGTCCAGACTCTCGTCTTCATACGAGTTATAAGCGGGTCTGCTCCCGCGCACCCCTCGGCTCGGCTCCCAGTCGGACGCGTGGCTGCCCATGCTCCCTGGGTACAAACTGATCGAGTGTCCAAACTCTCGTCTTCCTACAAGTTATTGTTAGGATCGATACGCCTTGCTAGAGGGGGGGGTGAATAGCAAATCTCGGCTTGTTCTTCCTACATTGTTAGTATGCGCAGCGGAAACAATAATAAACAACAAAAACAACACTAACAAACCGTATTTAGTTGGTATCCACCCCGGTCGGGTGACTAATCCAACAATCCTTCGGCGGATCAATCCCCGGATAACCTCCGGCTATCACATGTCGCTCCTTGTGGGTGGAGAAACCTCACCACAACACCAAACAAAGCTCTGGACACGAAGACTACTAACTTGCCCTTAACCAAGACAAGTTTCGTCAAGAAACTCAGCCACCACGAAGTCCTCTTTAAATAGGACTCGGGGCTGATTTCTCGCTACCAGTCGACTGCCCTGGAGCCAAATTCGACCGTTAACACTCCCAACGTTCGAATTTGCTAGCTCACCAGCCACCTACCAGTCGACTGCCCCCAGGGCAGTCGACTGGTCCCAGGCCAGAACCCTTCTGTGAGTTTTATCAGTCGACTGCCCCCAGGGCAGTCGACTGCCCTATTCACTCACCTAGGATTTCCCTTCCCGAGTACATTTCACTCGCACTCGTATCCTCACGACTCGATTGACTCCTCCACAGCAGTCTCGACTGTTGCCTTCGCACCCTCTTCATCTTCGGCTCCCGTCCCTCGGATGCACGCAAGCCTCCAGCTTGCCTCCATGCCATCCTTCACGCATGCCTCGAAGTCCGCGCCCATCAGCTCATCGTCCCTGTACTCCATGGTCCCTCAGATGCGCACGCCAGCCTCCAGCTGGCCTCCATGCGATCCTTCACCGTACCGAGGCCGTCCAGTCAAATCCATATGCGTAACCTGTACAACCTGCACACTCCATATACGCATATCAAATACAAGGGTAAACCTAACTTAAACCCTTTGCCCAAACATCAAAACCCATGGTCACTCCGGACCATCCTAGGGCCGATTGCTCCAACAATCTCCCCCTTTTTGATGTTTGGCAATTCGTTTAAGTTAGGGAAAGCAAGATAGTAGTAATAGCAAAATCCATGCTAAAATAAATGCATATGCAATGCAAGTATGGATCCTATCCCAAGGCATCCTACACCTAACCCTCCGAGTTAGGAATTTTACACCTAGCCCTCCAAGCTAGGATTTTCACCAAATCGGGCTTTTTAAAGCTTCTCCCAAGCTCCCCCTTATACTGGACTTACAAAGGCTTTTTAAGAACCTCTCCAAGGTTCCCCTTACGCCAAGAAAGGAGCAACCATGCTCCCCCTTAATCTCAACTCCCCCTAAACCTAGGGTTTCATGCAAAGGTAAGTTTGGTTTCCCAACTTAAACACAAACTTCTCTCCCCCTTTGCCATACATCAAAAAGACCCCAATAATATCCCAATTATTGGTTCTTTTAATCCCCAATGATGCTAAACACAGTATACTAAACTCCCATACACTTGTTCCTTGTCATTTGGATCCCAAGTCAGCTGCTGATACCCAAATCAGCCCTGACCAGTCGACTGCCCCCAGGGCAGTCGACTGATACTCTGATAATCAGTTTTCTGGCCGAATTTCAGAAACGCGCCAGAAATTCCACAAATTTCCAAAAATTTCCAAACTTCGTGGATAACTTTGTGGAACCTATACCTACTTGGGAAAAATACATCTACCCATGTATCTATTACCATTCTCAAGTTTGACACAAAACCAAAAATTTTAAAATAATAATCAAGGCAACTAGGAGGCAACCTCCCCCTTTACCCATGCCTTCTCCCAATTTTCATTTTTCCCAGGCTAAGTTCTACCCAACTTAACCTCCTAGACACCACGTTGAGTCATACACAACCCAACACCCGAGTTCTTCCCCCTTTGACACTCTTATAGTATTGCCCGAGGCAATCTTTCCCTAAGTGCCAAACAGAACTCAACAAAAGTCTAAAAACTCTAAAGTTTGCAAGCACACTTGCTAGGATATATCCTATCCTAGAAAAATATGATATCATGGAAATATCAAGTGTGCTTGACTTTTGGTACACATCTAAGTTTCTTAAGGATTTTGCATTAAGTATCAATTTTCAAATTCGTTTCTAATTCCATGTGTTTGTCAAATCTACCCATCATAATTTGACACATGGAATTGCCCTCAATGTTCCCTGTTTAACCTCTAAATCTTAGATACCTAGGGAACCTTATCAATCCTTCTTGATTTCCATAAAATCCAATAAATTCTTATCAAATCATGGGATAACACTTATTCAAGGAATGTGAAATCATAACCAAGAATTTTAATCCTAAACCATATCCCATAACCAAGTTTGCAATTTCTGATTAGCCAACATTCTCATTTTCAATTTCAGCCTACGGACCAGTCGACTGCCCCTGGGGCAGTCGACTCCCAAAACTCACAGAATGTTTCTGGGCTCGAGACCAGTCGACTGCTCATGGGGCAGTCGACTGATACCTGAAATTTCAATTTTTCAGTCGACTTTCAGAAATGCCCTAAAAATTCTACAAATCTCCAAAAAATATGAAATTTTGTGGGGAGATTTGTGAAGCTAATATCTACTTGGGAAAAATATGTTTCCAAATAAATGTACTCCAAATCCCAAGATTGGCACGAAACTCAACTTCTCCTAAAGTGTATCATTGAAACTCATCTCCAAAAGTTCTAATTCTCACTTCTCTTCAATGTATCCTCTTATCCTTGATCATAGTTCATTTCTACCATTGAGTTACATGGTATTTATCCATTAAACCTCAATTTTGTCAATTATAACTCCTCTTTCACCTTTTTCTTCCTAAATCCCCTTTTTAATGTGCCAAAACCTAGGATTAAGACTTACCCAAGTCTTCCAACCCTTTTTGGCACATTTCACCTAATTTCTTAAGGGAGAAACTTTTGAGATCCATTTACCATGGACCCCAAAGACTCTTAGAGCTCCCCCTTGAGCTCTTAGCCTTAGCCGCCTTCCTAGGTGACTCCATCCACACTAGGCCACACCGGTGTGCCACCGGTGACTCTTGGCCTACAAGATTGACCTTTTTAACCTTGGACACCTTGTCCTTGGTTAGGTCACTCTTTTTACCCTTGGATGGCATCCCCTTGCCATCCTTAGACTTTCCCTCCTTACTAAGATTGTATGCTTTCCCAACATACTTCTTTCCATTACCCTTGGAGGTCTTAGATCGGTACCCCAATCCCGATCTATCATAGTTGGGTTTGATGCTACCCAACACCATGTCTAAGCCCTTAGATCCAACCGTGAATCTTTCTAGGGCTTTTTCTAATGTATCAAGCCTTGCCCTCAAGACTTGATTTTCCCTCTCTAGACCTTTAACCTTGTAGTCCATATGCCCACTTTGGACATTCCTAGAACTAACCATTTTCTTAGGCACTTGTTTCCCCTTCTTGGGGTCAATGCCTTGATCCTTAGGTACCCAAGTCTTAGGTCTATCATGATGCATGCTTTTCTTAGGGTTATGATCTACCTTGTTACCCTTAGTCCTATCATTGTACTTAAATCCATGACTATGCACAAATAAACAATTCTCATGAGTTCTAGCATGCACGGGTGGGTAATTAACATGATTTTTGAAATGTAAAGAAGAACTTGAAATCAAATTTCTTTTTAAACTAGGGTTAGAGGGTACCTCCCTTACCCTTGTAGTCCTTCCTTGTTGTGAGCTTCTTCTCTTCCTTCTTTCTTCTTTTTCCCATCTTCTTAGATGCTTCATTTTCTTTATTTCACCTTTCTTTGGGCACTTGGTGTGATAGTGCCCTAGCTCACCACATGTGAAGCATCTAATCTTCATTTTTCTCTCTTGGGCTCCTCCATTCCTACAATTCATGTTAGATTTTAATCGAATGGACCCGGGTTTAGAGAGTACCTCCTTTTTACCTTTTGGGCACTTATCCTTGTAGTGCCCCTTTTCATTGCAACCAAAGCATATAATGTGATCTTTGTTCCTTGCTTTGGTGGAGGTTGAGGCTTGGTTGACTTCCTCTTCACCCTTGGATGAAGTGGAGACTTCCTCTTGATCATGTGTAGGTGAGGTCTCTCCTCCCCCTCAATCCGTGAGATGGTGACCTCCTCCTCTTCTCTAGATGAGGTGGATGACCTCTCACTCTCTTCTTCACTTGAGGATATGGACACTTCTTCCTCCTCTTGAACTATTGAGCTCACTTCCTCGGGTTCATCTACTCCTTGAGTTTGTGTAGGGTTCTTGTGATATTCCACCAACTTGGTCCATAATTCGTGTGCATTTTTATAATTTCCTACAATACTCAAAACATTGTTAGGCAAAACATCAATTAATACATCTATTACCTTCTTGTTTGCCCTAGAGTAGTCTTGTTGCTCTTGAGTCCAATATCTAGGACGAAGCTTCTTTCCATGCTTGTCCTTTGGAACTTCGAAGGGCTCTTCTAGCATGACCATGCACTCCCACTCCATGCTAAGCCAATTCTTCATCCTCGCCCGCCAATAGTCGAAATCCTCATTGTCGTAGGGCGGTGGGGTGTAGATGTTGTCCCCCAACTTATCTTCCATTATTTCTTCTCCTCTAGCGTGTGCTCCCTCGGTGGTTAGTCCGATCAAGAGCGGTCCTTCGCTCTGATACCAATTGTTAGGATCGATACGCCTTGCTAGAGGGGGGGTGAATAGCAAATCTCGGCTTGTTCTTCCTACGTTGTTAGTATGCGCAGCAGAAACAATAATAAACAACAAAAACAACGCTAACAAACCGTATTTAGTGGGTATCCACCCCGGTCGGGTGACTAATCCAACAATCCTTCGGTGGATCAAACCCCGGATAACCTCCGGCTATCACGTGTCGCTCCTTGTGGGTGGAGAAACCTCACCACAACACCAAACAAAGCTCTGGACACGAAGACTACTAACTTGCCCTTAACCAAGACAAGTTTCGTCAAGAAACTCAGCCACCACGAAGTCCTCTTTAAATAGGACTCGGGGCTGATTTCTCGCTACCAGTCGACTGCCCCCAGGGCAGTCGACTGGTGCCAGCCAAATTCGACCGTTAACACTCCCAACGTTCGAATTTGCCAGCTCACCAGCCACCTACCAGTCGACTGCCCCCAGGGCAGTCGACTGGTCCCAGGCCAGAACCCTTCTGTGAGTTTTATCAGTCGACTGCCCCCAGGGCAGTCGATTGCCCTACTCACTCACCTAGGATTTTCCTTCCCGAGTACATTTCACTCGCACTCGTATCCTCACGACTCGACTGACTCCTCCACAGCAGTCTCGACTGTTGCCTTCGCGCCCTCTTCATCTTCGGCTCCCGTCCCTCGAATGCACGCAAGCCTCCAGCTTGCCTCCATGCTATCCTTCACGCATGCCTCGAAGTCCGCGCCCATCAGCTCATCGTCCCTGCACTCCATGGTCCCTCAGATGCGCACGCCAGCCTCCAGCTGGCCTCCATGCGATCATTCACCGTACCGAGGCCGTCCAGTCAAATCCATATGCGTAACCTGTACAACCTGCACACTCCATATACGCATATCAAATACAAGGGTAAACCTAACTTAAACCCTTTGCCCAAACATCAAAACCCATGGTCACTCCGGACCATCCTAGGGCCGATTGCTCCAACAGTTATAAACGGGCCTGCTCCCGTGCACCCCTTGGCTCAACTCCCAGTCGGACGCGTGGCAGCCCACACTCCCTGGGTATAATCCGACTGAGTGTCTAGACTCTCATCTTCATACGAGTTATAAGCGAGCCTGCTCCTGCGCACCCCTCGGCTCAACGCCCAGTCGGACGTGTGGTAGCCCACGCTCCCGGGGCACAATCCAACCGAGTGTCCAGACTCTCATCTTCATACGAGTTATAAGCGGGCCTGCTCCCATGCACCCCTCTGCTCGGCTCCCAGTCGGACGCGTGGCGGCATATGCTCCATGGGTACAATCTGACCGAGTGTCGAGACTCTCGTCTTCGTATGAGTTATAAGCGGGACTGCCCCCGCGCACCCCTCGGCTCAGCTACCAGTTAGACACGTGGAGGCCCACGCTGCCTGGGTACAATCCGACCAAGTGTCCAACTCTCGTTTTCATACGTGTTATAAGCGGGCTTGCCCCCGCGCACCCCTCGGCTCGGCACCCAGTTGGACGCGTAGCGGCCTACGCTCCCTGGGTACAATTCGACCAAGTGTCCAGACTCTCATCTTCGAACGAATTATAAGCGTGCCTGCTCCACGCACCCCTCAGCTCGGCTCCCAGTCGGACGCGTGGCGGCACACGCTCCTTGGGTACAATCCGACCGAGTGTTCAGACTCTCGTCATCGTACGAGTTATAAACGGGCCTGCCCCCGCGCACCCCTCAGCTCGGCTCCCAGTCGAACGCGTGGTGGCCCACGCTCCCTAGGTACAATCCGACTGAGTGTCCATACTCTCGTCTTCATACGAGTTATAAGCGGGTCTGCCCCCGGGCACCCCTCGGCTCGACAAGATCCTATTGACCAAATAGTTGGAGATGTTACTCAAGGAGTAAGGACTAGATCCTACTTTAGAGATCACACTAGTCAAATTGCTTTAATTTCACAACTAGAGCCAAAATCAATTGATGAAGTCTTAGGTGATGTGGAATGGGTTCTAGCCATGCAAGAAGAGTTGAATCAATTTGAAAGGAGTAAAGTGTGAGAATTAGTTCCTAGACCCAATGATAGTACCATTGTCACCACAAGATGGGTATTTAGAAATAAATTGGATGATCAAGGAAAAATTACAAGGAACAAGGCTAGCTTGGTAGCAAGGGGATTCAATCAAGTTGAGGGTCTTGACTATGATGAGACATATACTCCCGTAGTTAGATTAGAGTCCATCCAGATTTTATTAGCATATGCCGCTCACATGAGTTTCAAACTTCATCAAATGGATGTAAAATCGACATTTCTTAATCGGGTTATTAAGGAGGAGGTGTATGTAGAGCAACCACTAGGATTTGAAAACACCAACTACCCTAGTCATGTTTACAAACTAAGAAAAACCTTATATGGATTGAAGCAAGCTCCCCGGGCTTTGTATGAAAGACTTTCATCTTTCTTAGTATCCAAGGGTTTTAGAAGAGGTACAATTGATCCAACTTTATTTCTAAAATCTAAGGATAAAGACATCTTTGTGTCCCAAGTATATGTTGATGACATCATTTTTGGGTCAACAAATAATGAATTTCTCTATGAATTTATCAAATGCATGGAAGATGAGTTTGAAATGAGTCTTGTTGGAGAATTAACCTTCTTCTTAGGATTACAAGTTAAACAAATAAATGAAGGGACTCATGTTTATCAAACAAAATATGCTAAGGAAATCATAAAGAAATTTGGATTAGAAAATACTAAGGTAACATCTACCCTTATTGGAACAAATGTAAAGATAGATAGTGATCTTGAAGGGAAGATGGTAGATCCAAAATAATATAGGAGCATGATTGGTAGCTTGTTGTGTTGGTGCCGGAAGCACCATATCGAACCTTGTTTTGATATTGGCAAAGGGTTCAAAGTTAAGTATTATTGGTGCTCTAATGATGTTATTCAAGTGTGCAGGAAAAGTCCTAGGTACACTAGGCACGATGTCCTGGTTCTAAGAATTGGGCACTAAGTCCTGGCCGAGGGCTGGGCACCGAAGACCTGGTGAGTAAAGCTGGGCACTAAGACCTGGTCGAGGGCTGGGCACCGAAGACCTGGTGAGTAAAGCTAGGCACTAAGTCCTGGTCGCGGACTCGGCACGAAGACCTGATCCGGGGGATTGGGCAAAAGTCCAACGGAGGAGCCGGTTGGAAAACAGGTAAACTCTCCCGAGAGGAGTAGGTGAGGACGCGTTCCCCGTAGGAGGGAACATTAGGTGTCGGTTCGACCTAGGGTTCCATTTGGGAAGCCCAAAGTTAGAACCAAGACAGCTCAGGCTGTATATCATACTTTATTTTATAGCATTTATATGTTTCTTGTGGTTTGGAACTAACCCTGGTTGCAGGAATAAAGGAATGCAATTTCTGCTCCCAGGCGCCTGAATGGAGTCAGGCGCCTCAATGGTGAGGCGGCTGTGTTGAGACAGGCGCCCCAATGAAGGGCTATTCCAAGCACTCGAAGCAAACTGCCACGCAAGCCTCTGAATTAGTCATTGAGGCGCTTGTGTTAACACAAGCGCCCCAGTTAGCTCAGGCGCCCCAGTTGAAAGGATAGGCGCTGGCCAAGTCTACGGATGGAGTTTCTCGCAGAGAAGGCCACGTGTCAGTCGCCGCCTTCAACACAGGCGCCCCAGCTAACACTATATAAAGGGGTTCTCCCCCTTGGCTTCCAGATCAATTGCTTTCGACACATTCGCTCAAGCGCTCCGCTTCAACAAGCTCCGTACTCGAGATTCAAGCGCCAACGATGACCCGCGGCTCCGAACTTTCAACTTCTTCGGTCGTCGGTATAAAAATAGTTTTATTGTTGTATTCTTTTTAATTCTATATTCAACTTCATCTTGTAATTAATTTGACGAAATATAGAATTGCCCGTCGTAAATGGTCAAGGACTGTGGGCCTTCGAGTAGAAGCCAACTGTGACTCCGAACCAAGTAAAAACAAACGTGTTAGTGATTGTTTTTCTTTTACGCTGTGCAATTACTCTATGCTTTTCAAAAAAGTTTTGTCGATCGATATTCACCCCCCCTCTATCGATTCGAACCGATCCCACATGTTGTACCTAACCGCTAGTAGATCGGATATATTATTTGCGGTAGGTATGTGTACAAGGTATCAATCTTGTGCCAAAGAGTCTCAACTAGTGGTACTAAAGAGGATTTTAAGGTATATTAAGGGTACTCTTAATGTCGGTCTTTGGTATCCTAGAACTCCAAACATTGAACTATTTGGATGCACCGACTCGGATTATGCGGGTTACAAATTAGATAGAAAGAGTACTAGTGGTGGATGTCATTTTATTAGATCATTTTTAGTTAGTTAGAGTAGTAGGAAGCAACCATGTGTTGCCTTATCAACAATCGAAGCCGAATATGTAGCAATGGGTGGTTGTGTGTCCCAACTACTTTAGAGCATGCATACCTTAGAAGATTATGAGCTTCATTACTCCAAGGTCAAGGTTTTATGTGACAATGTGAGTACTATTAATTTGACTGAAAATCCGGTGCATCATTCTATGACAAAACACATTGAAGTGAAGCATCACTTCATTAGGGATCAAGTGGCAAGGGGTGACATAGAATTGAATTATGTTGAATCAAAGTCTAACCTTGCCGATATATTTACCAAGTCTTTTCCCGAAGCGGAGTTCACATCTTTAAGAAGGGGATTTGGTATGTGTTTTGTAGAAGTATAGGATCGGCCTTGGAGTAATGCAATAGGAAGGTGGTGCATGAACCATTAGGATGATACAAATGATTTACTTATGCTTATGGCATATTGATGGGTTATTAGATGTATCACATTACTGAAAATAGACCAACTATGGGGAAAACAAATGATTCATTAATGGACATTTTGCCTAAAGATTATAGTTGGACATTTTAAACAATTTGAAAATATTTTTGTGTTTTATTTGCTATGCCAAAAGTTTGGAAAACATATGATTTCAAAACTAGGATGAAACTTTGGTACAAAGTTAGAGTTTTTCAAAGGATTTGAACTTTGGTCAAAAAGTCAAACATGTTGGGATTTTTCATGAAGTTATATTTTTCTTTGATAAAGTATATCATATGAAACATGTTTGCAAACTTTCATAATTTTTGAAATTTTCTGAAATTTATGGTGTGTTTCTGAAATTCGGCCCAGAATCTGAAAAATTCAGACTGCAACGTATCAGTCGACTGCCCTATGGGGCAGTCGACGGATACTTCTGATTTTAGAATCTGGGAGTTTTTTCAGAAGAATGAAAGTTCTCTTCTTTGATGCCATTGGTTATTATTGCTTCGGGCAATTCTTTTGATGGTGTCAAAAGGGGGAGAATTGAGAGGTTTAAGTTAGGTTTCTACCTTAACTTATGGTTTATGAAAATTAAAAATTGGGAGAGGGCATAGGTTAAGGGGGAGGTTGCCTCTTGTTTTACTATTTCTATTATTTTCAATTGTTTGTTGTTGCTTTTACCTAACTTAATCATATTGTCACACATCAAAAAGGGGGAGATTGTTGGGGCAATTGACCCAAGTATGATCGGGAAGATCATGTTTTGATGTGTGTGTGCCAATATGGTTAAATTAGGATGTTATGTTGTTTTGATATGTGTGATTGAGTCTTGCAGAACTTGGTGAGTCACACATGGAGTACGCATCCGAAGGGACGAGAGCCGAGGGAAGAGGACTCCAAGGGCAAGCCAGAGGAAGTGGACTTCAAAGGGCATACGTGAAGGATGACATGGAGGTAAGCTGAGGGCTTGCGTGCGCATCTGAGGGACGACAACTGGTGGAAGAGGACTTCAAGGGGCAAGCCAAGGAAGTGAACTTGAAGGCATACGTGAAGGGTGGTCTTCGGAAGAAGAGTGAAATTGTAAGATGGGCAGTCGATTGGGGATGGATCAGTCGACTGCCAGCAGGGAACTCAAACTCATAGAAAGATCAGTCAACTGGTCCAGGACCAGTCGACTGATCAACCGGAAAAACTAGCCGTTGGCTAGCTGCTGCGGTGGGATCAGTCGACTGCCCTGGGGTTGACTGGTATCGGGCTGGACATCTTAAGGAGCCGTCCTCTACTCTATTTAAAGGGAGACTTTTGAGCAGGTCAAGGTTGTGGTTCTAGAGAGTAGAATTAGGTCCCAAGTGCTCAAAATCTCCAACTCTTACTCTCACTTTTTTTTTCAACTTTGTAAAGAGGAAGAGTGCCATTTCTGAAGGTTTCTCCACCTTGAAGGAGACATTCATAGTGGAGCTCGTGCGTGTGTGTGGATCCTTGGACTAGTCACCTCTCTGAGGTGGATATCAAGTAAAAATCAGGGGGTTAGCATTGTTTTTACTGTTTGTTTTGTTTTTTTTTGTGTTTAGCTAACCATCTTTGTAGACAAAATCGAAAAAAAGCTATTCACCCCCTCCTCTAGCTTGACGCCACTATCCTAACAGGATGGGCTCTCGACTCGAGAGTAACTTGATTCATGATAACAAGGGTTGAGTCGACCTGACGACAGAGCTTTGAGCCTCCTGGATTAATAACCTTACATCTGGCTTAGTCCCCCTGGTCGGGTTCTACGCTGATCACCCCGAGTGGCCAATGCTTAGAAGCTATTGCTCTCAGGTGTTTAGCCTAGTCACTCGTGGGGTCGAATCGCTCAAGTGTGCTCTCACCCGAGTGGCCAATACTTAGACGTTATCGTGCTCAAGTGTCTAATCGGGTCACTCGCGAGGCTGGATGGATCGATTGCTTTCTCACCCGAGTCGTTCTCGTGGACAATCACTCGAGCCACTAACATTTGAAAGTAAAGAGAGGCACATCCGAGAAAACTTGAGCAGAAGAAGGATTATATTAAGAAAGCAAGAATGTTGCAAAATTTGAGGCAAGCCGCATCTACAAGATGAAAGAAACAGAAAGACAAAAGCCCGGCCCTCACTTGAAGGGTCAATGGACCACCTCAGGCATGTTCTGAGACATGCCTGAGAGCTTGACTACTGAAGGGGGCAGGTTGGGGGCTATGTGCCCGCCTTTCCTGAGCTGCTCGAACGTGTTGAGCATTTGATGCTTCGTCGTGCTCGAAGCTGCTCGGAAACCTGCTGATTGAACTCCATAGAGTTGATGTACTCAACTCTACGGGCGTCTCACCGGCTAGCTTCCCCCTCCTTGTAGGAGCGCAGTTCCTCGAGCTCTGACCAAGCTGACTCCCACTCGGCCTTCTCGGCTCTCAGACGCTCGAGCTCCTCCTTTACATCGTTCAGCTCTCGGTCCCGGGAGGACATCTCGGTCGTTAGCTCCTCCACCCGCTTCGCCTGGGCCGCCGCCTCTTCTTTCTTGGTCAGGAGCTAGGACTTGAGGGACTCGGCAGCTCCAGACGAATCCAGGAGCCCGACTTGGGCTTTGGTCAGTTGGCCCTGAGTCTTCGCCTGAAGGGCCCAAGCCTTCCGCTCATTGTACTCCAGGGTGGAGATCCAGACGTTTGACTGAACGATGGCCGAGTTCGCCATCTCGGCTTGGCCTTGAGCAATCCCCAGTTGCTCCTTGGAGTGAGCCAGGTGGTCCTGGAGGGCAGTGACTGACGGACCCGAAATAGACTGTCACGAATGTGGGTCCATCAGATTTTAGAATTTATAAATAATGCTGGAAACCCTTTTTGCAATCAAGTATGAAAACGTAGTAAAGGGGCCACAGGTCGTATTTTTCCTCGGGACTAGTTGATGTTGTGTGATTCGCGCTTGTGTTTATGTGTGTTTATGTTTTTGGGTTTCAAATTAAATCTGGTTTTTTGGGTTGCAATTCGGAAATGAAAACACAAGGAAAAGAGAAGGAACTTGATCATGAACTAAACAAGAAATTGCAAGTTATAACTTAACCCAAAGGACTTCTTACTTATCTAAAGCACTTAAGCAATTCTTTTGGAAAACAAATCTGATTCAATATGTAGAACAGATGCCAATCAATGAAGCACACAGCAGCTGACTTTCACTTGCAACCAATACAAAGACTTGATTTCAAAACCAAACTCAAGACAAACCAAATGCAAGCAATCTAAAAACAATCCAATACCAATCCAATCCCAAGACTTCACTTGATGCTAATTACAGAAATTCACTAAACTGCAGAAGTTATTAACTGCATTGCAGAAATTTAGGATTGAAATTCGCAGCAAACTGAATGCTAAGCAAGCTGAATTAAGGTGCACTATCACACTAATAACCAGGTTTAACTTCAGGAATTAGGTCTTGCAATAATTGAATGCTAAACAATATGTTGTCAAGAATGGAAACTGAACACAACTCAGCTATGGCCAGCTGATACGCAAGCAGAAAACAGATACAAAGTTCAGAAATGACAATCTGCCGAATTGAGTTAATGCTTGATACAGAAAGCAATTCTACAACTGATGTGGAGCAAGTGAATGTGAAACAAACTGCAGTTTTAAGTTGATACAAGGTTTCAGAAATAACAAATCAGAGGAGAAATACACTGAAACAAACTGATACAAACTGATACACACTGCAGTTTTAATTGCAATTCGAAGCACACTGAAACAAAATTCAAATATGGCAGGGTGAACAAACAAATCAGAGGCAAGCAAGCGATTGAATGCAGAACAAGCTGATGCAATGGTTCACTAATTAGCCACATATCTGATGAGCTGAAATCGCAATTCAGACTTGAGCTGAAGAAGTGCAGAAATGACACAACTTCTGCGAACTGTAAAAACTGATGCAGAAAAATAACTGAGGTAGGGGAGGCAAGCTGCAATGTGAACTTAGAAGATAAGAACTAAGGCTCACTTGATGTAAAATTCAGGAACTACAACCAAAGATTGGCAGAAGTAAAATCGATTACAGAAATGGGAACTAAATTGTGGAATGGAGCTGAGTTTGGCAGAATTGATCCAATTACAAAATTGCAGCAGTTAACTTGGACACAAAACAAGCAAATGACTGAAATGGATTTACTATTTTGATGATCAGCAAGGCTTAAGTGGAATTTCCATTTAATGGACTCGAAACTCAAAAGCAAATGAGCTGAAATTTCTGAAATGATATGGGTTTGCAGAAATTGAATTCAGATTACAGAATTGAAGTCGACACTCAAAAACTAATGCGCAAAGTTTATCAAGTGCTATTCAGCTAGGACAAACTGCAAGGTACACTCATAAAGTAAAACTAAAGCAAGTTTGGAACCAAAATGCAAGAACTCAATAGAAAGGGCTGATACGCAACTACAGGACTGGTAAGCAAACTGTAAACAGAAAGACTAACTGATACGCAAGGAATAAACAGAAAATAAACTAAATTAAATTCAATTGATCACTGAACTAGCAATCTAACTATCTACTTGAAGCATTGAAACACTAGTTAGAGCTGGAACAATTCAGAATTAGAAACTAAGTTGCTGATACGAAATTCAGAAACGAAACACTGTAGTAATAGAAATTACAGCTACAAACAACTGAGATTAGCTAAATAACTAAGCCTCAATCCTCCCTAAGCTCAAAATCTTCTTGGTCGTCAAGCAAGAGCTGGCTTCGAACCCCTAAGCTCAGCAAACCAATTGGAAAACGGCTTAGTGGTCGAATCTGCTCAAACTGCATCAACTAGGAAATTTCCAATCCGAACGCTTCGATCTCAGTTTGTTGAGCTGCGATGATGATTTGGAGAAGACCTGAGCTCACCTGAGAACCCCTACAAGTGGCTCAGATCTTCGGAAATTGATTGTAGCTGAGATTTAAGCTCCCGGACCACAAAGAATGCTGAAACCCTCAAACAAACTCTGTCCGGATGAAACTTGAGCTGGATTCTTCACCGAAGCTATCTCCAATGATCCAGATGATGATCCAAGGTTGAGATTGAGGTGGTCGCGCCTCGAATTGGAGCAAAAATTAAAGCAAAACGAAGAAAACGAAGAAGGAAACACTGTGCGGCGAAGACGCGACGAGGAAGAAAGGCTGGGTGAAGTTTGATTAAATACTTATCAATGGACGGCCCTGATTGATTTGGATGAATCCAACGGCTGATCTTGCTCTGATTTGAGCCAAACTTTGAGGATGTTGATCAGGGGTCAGGATCTGCCTCGTGGTAGCTCGGATCCTCCAGATGTGCAACGGATGGTCCAGATCAACCTAATCTTTGAATGGACGATCTAGAGCCCTACGAGCTTGATCCAACGGTTGATTGAGTTCTGATTGGGATGAAACCTTCAGATCTTGATAATAATGCTTGATCAACCCTAACCCTAGCTTGGATTGCTTCAGATGGTCCCGGATGGCTCAGATCTAGCCGCTCTTGAATCGGACGGCCCAGATTGATCCGAAACTTGATAACTCGATCTGGGTCCTCTTCCGACTCAAGTTTGACCCAGTATACCCTAGGTCCTTGAACCTTTCATGCCTACAAAAATAGATCAAAAATTTAGTGGCCAAATAATCCAAATATGTGTAAATTTGCAATTAAGTCCAAAATAAAAGGAAGTTCTAAAACCTAGGGTAAAATCACAATTAAGCAAGTAAAACATGGGTCAAACATGAATTTTAACAATTAAAATAATCAACAAAATGGTACTTATCAGTGACCTCGGCTCGCAGGCCGCTCAGAGTGGATTCATTGGAGATGAGTTGAGTGTGCTTGAGTCGGGTCTCCAAAAATTGCACCCGTTGCTTGGCTCACGCCCGGGCTGAGGAGTGGGTCAGGACTGCCATAGAAAGGCTGTGGCATGACCCCCAGAACTGTAAAAAGATGAAGGTCATAAGATCTTAAGGCCAGATAACAAGCAAAAGAAAAAGGTTGATTCCAAACATACCTGAGTGGCGTCAAGGAAAAAGGAGTTGATCTTACTATCCGACCCACGGTAGTAAGAGCCTTCGAGCCCTTGTATGTAGCGGTCGGCTACTGGCCCGTACATGCGCAGCTCCTGGCACCGCTCAGGTAACTCACCCCGCGGCATGCCCAGACGGCAGTCGGACAGAGTGGGCACCAGAAGATGCAGGGGTGGCCGGTTGATTTGACCCTCAGCCGACGAAGATCCCGATCCCTTGGGTAGTGGGAGATCAGGTGTACCGGAGGAGACCGAGGGGGCGGCGGCAGGAACCAGAGTGGAGGTTGTCCGGGGGCTCCCGAGTTGGGGGACACCTTCTCCTTCTTCTTCTTCTTCTTCAGGCGTTTGTTGGAAGAAGACCGGGACGAGTCTTCAGTCGGGGAAAAAGCCCGTCGGCGCTTGGAGGAAGTAGGTTGCTCGGCCGTTGCTGGGGGTGCCGTCTCGGGACCGAGGGCTGCAGGCATCTGCTCCGGGATGGTCGGAGCCGGGTCTGATGGAGCAGTCTCGGTCGGGGCACCCTCCCTCTCCTGCAGTTGGGCGACTGCAAGAATAACACGATCTTAGTTAGAGCTAAAAAATGTGCGAAGGAAATATCACAACCCTTACCGAAGGAGGTCAACTGTGGAACCAGCACGTGGTTGAGGCCAAAGGCGGAGAGGAGCTCCTCCTTCAGTAGGTTCACTCCGTGGAAGTGCCTATTGCCGAGCTTGGACAGTGCCGACTGGTAGGCCACGGAGGTGCGGTAGTTTTTGGAAAAAGGAGGGGAGGAAGGAAGATCCTCGACCCAGGCCGTGGGCCAGCTCGGGGTCAGGGTAGGCTTAATGAAAAAGTAGTGTTCCTTCCAGCTTTTATTGGAGGACGGAAGCTTCGCTAGGAAAGAGGTTTTAGCTCGAGCTTGAAAGAAGAAGTCGCCCGATTCTTGTTTCTTGGGGTAATAGAAAAAGTGAAAGATCTCGGGTCGAAGGGGTATCCGGGGCATGACGAATTTAATAACCGAGCCGTACATCAGACGGATGGCGTTCGACGCTAGCTGAGATAAGGGTATACGGAAATATGCACAGATAGAAGAGATGAAAGGATGGATGGGGAAACGGAGACCGACCTGTAGGTGGTCTCAGGACAATGTAATGAAACCGGAGGGGGCAGAGTTAGGTCAGTTAGTAGGAGTGGGAAAACGAAGGCGATGGTTGGAGGGGATTTGGTAGTCAGATTGGAGTTGATCGAGGTCGTGAGAGTGGAGGTCGGTCACCATGGTAGAATACCATGGCTCGGAGGGTGAAGAAGGAGACTCCATGGACTAGGGAGAGGGCAGAGAAACTAACCGAGGGACGAAAGGTCGTTGGAGAAGAAGGCCGAAAGAGTTGGCTCGCCAGAACCCTAGCAGAGCTCGAAGCAGCAGCAATTCGGGGCAGAAGGTGAAAAGTGATGGTAAAAATGGAGAGGTAAAAGGCCTATTTATAGGGTCTGGAAAGCGACGCCTGCCGTCCGATGACGAGCCCGAAAAAAGGCGGGATCGAGCCAGAACCGTCCGATCAAGCCCAAGGCGGGTATTGAAGGGATAGGGTACATGTGCGAATTGGGCATTTACAGAGGCGGGCGGCAGACTCATCGTTGCCCGGAGGTGAATGGTTCACTAACACGTGCCCCAGGCAATCAAAGTAGCAATTAAGGAAAGATATGGGATGATTCGGCGTGGAGCGAAAGGAAAAATCGAAGAGACAAGTGATGGGAATATTCGCAGGACAGGTGAACCGCTGATTCAGGGTCGACTGGGGAAATCAGCCACGATAGTGTGCCGCTCTGATGCGCCAGGCTTGTGCAAGAATGATAGTCCAGTCAGTCAGACTCAGCGCCTCCTTTGACTAGACTCGAGGGGGATGCTTATGATCCCGACCCATGTTTATGGGCTTGGACTATCGCACGGGTAAGCAGGCTGACCCTCCTAGCACCTTGTTAGCTGGGTCTGGGTCGAAAGACCCCCGAGGGCCCATCAAATAGGTAGTTCAAACAGTTGATCCGCCCTGGTATCGACCAGAGAATACTTCTTGAGTCATGGGATGGCTAAGCCCCAAGGTTTCATGAAGGCGTAGGCCCGAGTCAGAGGAAGCTCGATCGGCACCCCAAAGTTCCCTTATAGTGAAGGCCTGAACGGTGAGGGTGCCGAGCCTTCAACTGATTCACTTCGGACCCAGTCGGGGTATTGCCACTTGGTCACACCCTGACTCGGGAAGCATAGTTACACTCGGTAACAGTGGCATTTGGGCTCGAGTTCATGTCTAGCTCTCAGTCGGCACCAATGCTATAAGTCCCCAGTCGACACCAATACTATAAGTCGTCAGTCGACACCAATGCTATAAGCCCCCAGTCGGCACCAAGTCGCCAATCAACACTAGCAATCGAGGTTTTGTCGTGATCCACAGGAACACCCATTCCCTGACACAGGACTAGCAGAAGAAGTACGGGGTCGGCGCAGATCAGACATCATTCATGCCCGAATCGCGAGTATCTCGCTGACGCCATGATCTCTCTGCCATGCCTTGACATCCCGTACCACGACCACCTATGCCTGTCTCAGGCCGAGCGGCGCCTGACGGTGCTCGCCTTTAAGTTGACAGATCCCATTTCCTTATTCCGGTATATGACACAATACCCTGCCATCTTGGCTATGCCTTACCCTGTCCTCGCATACGACAAACTGGTGACAAAAGGGGCAGAAGTTGTCAGCTTCCCCGGCAATATAAGCCTCTCTACTCCTTGTCCCCGAGGTACGTACAATAATATTTTTGCTACTGTTCTATTGCTTTCGCTGCTCTTCCACTACCGTGGACTGACTTGACTGTCGGAATACTTTGCCGGGGACTTTTTCCGACGGATTCTAACGATATTTTTCTTATAGATCGGAGCCAGCCTTAGTAGTTCGTGATCTTTAGAAGACCATGTATACTCTTAGGAGCCCACCTCGTATTGCGACATAATCAGAATATGAAAGCTTGATTAAATTGATCTTAATTACCCTGCAGTGCAAGATGAAATAAGAGGAGAGATTATCGTGAAGAAGAAGATTCAATTATTTTAAAAGAATTCAACGTCGTATGAGGCGGAGGCCTCATGTTATGTTATGTATAATTTTATAAAATGACAATAAAGATGATTCAACTGTTGCTTTCTTGGTCATCCGAGTTCGGAGTCGATCCCTCATCATTTAATTTTATTCAAGAGTTTATTTAATTTTTTAAATATATTTTTTCTCTTACAGGTGAAGCCAATTATTAATATGAAATTTAATAAATGAAAATAAAATTAATTTTATGAGCATTTAATTATAATAATTTATTTCATGAATAATTAATAATAATAAAATTATATTTATCTCTTTTGAAAATAAATATATTGGATAATAATTAAATTAAAATTAAGTTAATTAAATAATAAATATAAATTATAAATTAAATTAAATTAAAAAAATCATAAGTTAATTAATTTATTAATTAAACAATATTAATTAATTAATTAATTAAAAATTATAAATAAATTAAAGATCATAATTAATTAAAATATTAAATGAAAATTATCTAGAGATATTAAATGAAAAAATAATAAATAAAAATATATGGTTTCTAATGTTGGGTTTATAAAAAAAAATTATATAGAGGTTTTTTTTATTATTGTGGAGAGAATAATATGTTGTAATTTTATACTTGTGAGATTTTGGTGTATTGGGAATTATAAAAGAATTTATTGAAAAATTTAATCATTAAAGATTTCTTAATAAATTTTTATGTTTGTGTTGTGATATTGTTGTGGTATATTGAGAAAAAAAAATCAAAACATTTAACAATTGGGGATGACTTTCCACTGCCTTTGTAAATTGGCACTGACCGCCGCCGTGTTGCATTGTCCTGGGAGACACTTCTCCCTCGAACGGTATCCTCCTACCTATCTCGCTTGTTTCATATTTACTGATGATGACCGATGAATTATCCGATCGATGATCAGATATGATCGATAATTTTTTATCGTCGTCCTGAATCAAATGATATATTGGAATAACGATGACTTGGTCGAAATCGTTGCATTACAATCTCATCAGATTTGACGGTGAATACGACAAGATCGCAATTGCGGCGATACCCGACGGGTTTACAGTACCTTTCAGAATATAATTTTGTTCGAGACAGTGATCGAAGGCCGTCGATAATATTTGATCAACGATCGAACGATTCATCGATTATCATTGACGAATGGGATAGAATGACAGGGATCTCCTGTGGAACAGAAGATCTCGTCTCCCTCCTCCTGGTTGCACGGGGATCCCCTGTCCCGAATTTTCACCTGTCCCGCCTGTCCTACTCCTCGACGACGACTGACGAGTCGTCCGATAGCCGATCGGACATGATCGATTATTTTTGATCGTCGTCCCGAATCAAATGATATCTTAATAGAATGATGAACCGGTCGGAATCGTTGTAATTGCAATCTTGTTGGATTCGACGGTGAATCTGATAAGATCAAATTTGTGACAATTTCGACGGATTCACCATACCCTTCAGAATATAATTTTATTTGGGCCGGCGGTCAGAGACCACCAATGATGTCCGATCGATGATCGAACGACTCGTCGATCATCATCGGAAAATAAAACAGGCGGGACAGGAAAAATTTTCGGGACGGAGGATCTATCCTCCCTCCTGCTCCAATATCGGAGACTTACTCAAAGACAAGATTCCGTCACGTGGTCCCGGCGGTGTAATACCATTCTATGTGCCAGCCGACTTCCCCTCACAGGCAGTCTGCTGAGCTGTCGTCCCTCCATTGGAAGGCATGGGATTCTTCACGGGCAACGACAAGATGCCACGTGATTTTTCCTTTTTCTGCTATTACGTCTCTAGAAAATCAACCTTATTACATTTTTTATTAAAAAATAATTCCACGTCTAATTTTAAATGTTTAATATTTTTTAGAAAATCAACCTTATTTTAAATGTTTAATCCTCCGATTCAGCAGGTATTTGATTATTTCACGCTAAAATTTGATTTTCAGATTAATTATTTTGTACGGTCTCTAAGTGAGAAAATAATATAAAAAAATTAAAATACTTAATTAAAATCCACGTGGCTCGACCTCCGCCGTCGTTACGGCTTGCTTAACGAGGCCCACCGGCCCTGTCGTTTGCTCCACGTGTACGGCCCACGCTCCCTCCCCATCCCCCTTCACGTGCGCGCCAATCACACATGGGAACTGTCCGTTAGCCTGACGGCATCGTGTAACGGCGCCCGTCAGTGCCGTTATATGATTTACCTATTTAATGTCGCGAAACTCGCTGGAATTTGGAACGCTTCAGGCACGCGACCGAGTCAGTGACTCGTCCAGAGATCGAGCGGAATCGCCGTCCCAGGAATCGGTCAGGGATGAGTGCCACGGTCCTGATCCGTACCGGCTCCTTCCTCGCGTCTCCGAGGACGGACGGACTCCACGACTCCGGCGCCGGGGACTCGTTCCTGCGGCGGAGTGCCAGCTCCTTGTTTTCTCCGCGGCACCGGTGCGCCGCGGCGATCCACATCGAAGCGGAGGGCGGGAAGAAGGGGCCTCTTCTTCGCCGAGCGAGATCCGAGGGCGATCTCGTCGGATCTAACCTCTCCCCCCGCTCCGGGTCCCACGCCCCGGTCCCGGAGAAGGTGGAGGAGGAAGAGGATATGGGGGTGAAGTGGTGCGATATTGGAGTGTCGGTGCCGGCTGGGCAAGTGGAGCAGGCGGAGTACGCCGGAGGCGGGACCGGAAAGGGGAAGAATGTCGCCTTAGGGAAGGGCGACGGCGATCGTGACGACAACAGAAAGGTCGCGGAGTACTACCAGCAGATGTTGCAGACGGACCCTTCCAATCCGCTCCTCTTGAGGAACTACGGGAGATTCCTTCACGAGGTTAGTGAGAATCCCTAAAAATTCCGGATTTCGATTGCGGTGTTCAAAATTGGGGCAAAAAAAAAAAATCAAATCTCTTCTGCTATGTAAGGTTGAGGGCGATGCGGTGCGCGCCGAAGAGTGCTACGGACGGGCGATTCTGGCGAGCCCCGGCGACGGCGAGCTGTTATCTATGTACGGGAATCTGGTGTGGGAAGTGCACAGGGACGAGGAGAGGGCGAAAACCTACTTCGACCGCGCCGTCAAGGCTTCGCCGGACGACTGGTACTTTATTATAATCAAGTTTCATATTCCAAACCAAAAATTAAAAATTTACATCTTGGATTGCAGCTACGTGCTGGGTTCTTACGCGCGCTTCCTGTGGGACGCCGCCGAGGAGGGCGAAGACGAGTCACCGGCGGCGGCCGCCTCATCCTCGCCGTTGGTGGAAGCTTTTTGATACAGAATGTACAAAAGCAATAACGACGCTGTCAATATTCATCTACTCGACGCCATGATTCTAAGAATAACTCGCGATAAGCAAAGACATCGACAGCAGGGGATTGGAGATCACAAGTGTTACTGTTCTTGATTTTTGCTGTAGCCTTCCATGGATGGGGAACGACGGATGACTGATCGAGAGTTGTTTGATGCCTTCTTTCTGATTGGGTTCCCCAGCATCTGAGTGTCAAACTTTCAGGGGAGAGAAGCTCGGTGATAGAGAACGGTAGCTGTTGTCTTCTTTCTTGTTGGATCCTTCTGCGTCTCTGTGTCGAACTGTAAGTGGACTAGCGTTGTGACCAATGACCATCGCTGAGAACTTTTTTTTTTTTGTTTGTTTGTTTCAATGGAATTTCTCAAATAAGAAAAAGTGTGGGTTTTGATCGGTTAGTTTGGAAAGTTGATGCTTCTCATGGGGTACGTGAATGAGTAGCTTGGGCTAGTCAACAAAACACATGAAGCTGCAATGCTGCTATTGGATCAATTTCCCCTTAACGCTTATCTCATCGTAAAGAGAAAAGTCATGGCAACACGAAGACTCATCGGGGTGTTAAAAATATATCCGATCCGAGAATTCAATTTGAATTGACTCGGAAAAAATCGAGCCGGATTTGAGTTGGAGTATTTTAAGTTGAAAATTTTTAGAGGGATTCGGGTTGATTCAAATTTAATATTTAGTGAGTTTTTTTGATTAAATTAAATTTTATTTAAAAATTAAGATGTTTTTTATATATTAATATCAATATTAGTATAATGATGATAGTATATTGAGATAAAAATAAAAAATTATAGAGAAAATAGTCAAAAAAATATTGTTTTGAATTGATTTTTTCGGGTTATTCAAGTTGGATTTAGGTTAGACGGATTGGTCGGGTTCGGATTTAGGTATTTTGGATTGAGTTCGGGTTCGAGTCGGATTCAAATTGAGAGTTTAAAAAAAAATAATTTTTAATTCGATCCGAATCCTATCCGATCCATCCAAATTAAGACTCTAGCCTTATCTAGATTAACACTCTAGCCTTATCTGATGGGTCAATTGGTATAGTCTTTTAAATATTTATATTTCAATTTTTAATTATGATTTTAAGATATTTATCGATGCGAGCATTTACCATTATGATTATGATTATGATTGTAGGATATTTATTGCTGAGAAGATTTTCGAATTTATCTTAATGATAAATAAAAAATATAATTTATCTTAACGATAAATAAATTTTTTTTATACGATCAAATAGATGATAATTAGAATTAATCGTCCAAAATATGACATATTTAATGTTTAAAATAATAATAATAATAATAATTTATCAATTATCTCATCACAGTGGTGCAAGATATTTTAAAGGGTTATTGTAATATCTAATGGAACTTTAGTGGTGCAAGTTATTTTTATGGGAGATTGTAATAATTGCAAAGGAAACATATCTCAATGTTCAAACATAAAGTTCTTAGTAGAAAAGATTTGCAAATCTCCATCCCTTTCAATAATGATTTGATCATCCTAAATTCCACAAAGTTCTTAGCAGAAAGGATTTTCAAATCACCATCCCTTTCAATAATGAATTGATCATCCTAAACCCTTAACCTTCAAAAGTAATTACGATTCTTAGTTCAGAACGGTCAACAGCTCAAGATCATTATTTATTTTTTATGAATAATAATAATTAATAAATATGCAAAATAAAAATTAAAAAAATATGGGATGAAATATAAAAAATCTCAATTAGTGCACACTTATTATAATTAATTTAATCCATATGAAAGGATGACAATTAATGTAGTGGATTAGAATTTCATTCCGGAATCGAGTGGTACAAGTTCTAGTTGCCCTTTAATAGTTCAACAAATGTTTATTGATAGAACTTAACTTTTCTCTTAACCGCATGAATTTTAGAAATAAAATAAGAACTCGAAAGAGAAAACACAAGATATATATGAGCACAGAGCTATTATTTCATCGAATAATGACATGACAAGAATAAAAAATATAAATCGAAAGACAAGGAACCTAATTGAAGAGTCAATGTCCTTGTCGTAGTGTCGTCGGCTTGATCCCTGTGGAAGAAGATGTAGCAGAAAGAAAAAAGAGGATCTTCCGAGGGGCTTAGGGTTGACGGCGCCATAAAGTTTCTTGTCAATGGGGAACAAGAAACTAGGTTAAGATGGATGCCCTAAACTCTTGGGGACCTTCACTTTATATAAAAACCCAATCTTATATTAGCCCATAATAATAACATATTGGTCTAAAGGATTCTATACATTGAACTCGCATCCAATAATCCGAAACCCAATAAACATAAGTTAGATCACTTTAAAGGCTCAGATTGTATTTACATGTACAACTTACAAATACGTTCACCTAATATGGATAATAATATCCAACAAACTCCCACATGGGCTATATGTGAGTTGTATGTTAAATACAAGTAAAACTTTAGTTGATATCAAACTTTATGGGTACAAGATACCCTTATAAATGATATGGTTCATTAACTTCATTAGTATAGGACTAAAGAAGTCATAGTTACTGTATATGATCGTAACAAGCCCTAACAGTAATCACAATACCAATGTCATTAATGACATAGATCAAGATACGAATGTATAGAGTGAAAATTATATGAAATGTGATCAGTACATGTCAATTTCCAATTGGTCCAAAGTGACCCAAAAGAGACTGATTATATCTGCAAATACCTTATGCTAAACTGTAATAGCAAATCATGATCCAAACTTTATAATTTCAAAATGAATCTGTATCATATTTACTGTTCCGGAAGGAATCGACGTTGACGGCCAGTCAACAGGGTTCAATCCATGCGGACGCTAACGTTGGAGGTGGAACTCACACCCTACAAGATTAACACGAGCGTTAGGGGAACACGCCGGAGGTTGTCTGGCGGAGCCCACACCAACGCTCAAGTCAGTGCCTCTCTCTAGGAGATGAAAAGAAGGCAAGAAGATATGCGCGTAGTAGAGAATGCGTAACCCCCCTTATCGGAGGGGTACCTTCTATACCTGCGACGGCTGTCACACGAGTCTCCACGATCTTTGCCACGTCCCCCCGATTTGTCGGTTATAGGATAACCTTCGCAACGGTCCATGCCGTTATTAAGTTCAGACCGTTGCGAAAATTATGGGTCATGATGACTCCGTGATAATTGGTGATGGTTATCCGCAGATCCGAGGAAAGGGAGACCGTTCCTTAAGGCCGAATGCTTCTTGGGCTCTACTTCCCCAAGGTGATCTCGAGGGTCTTCTGGACCGGGGGGTCTTGAGCATTTTGCCTCCCCGAGGTGGTCTCGGGGACATGACTTCCCGAGGTGATCTCGGGAGTGCCTCTTCTGATTTGATCCTGGGGTGTGTCTACCTGGGGGGGTCTCGGGGGATCCCTTTCTCGAGAGGGTCAAGGGAGCCTGATAAATATCATTTTGTTGATTATTTTAATTTCTAAAATCCATGTTTGACCTATGTTTTTATTGCTTAATTGTGAAATTACCCTAGGTTTTGGAACTTTCTCTTATTTTGGACTTAATTGCAAATTTACACATTTTTTTGGATTATTTGGCCACTAATTTTCTGATATATTTTTGTAGGCATGAAAGGATCCTGGACCTAGGGCATACTGGGTCAAGCTTGAGTCGGATGTGAACCGGATCGAATTATCAAGCTTACAATTAATCCGGGCCGTCCGATTCAAGAGCGGGTAGATCTGAGCCATCCGGGACGATCTGAAGCAATCCGAGCTAGGGTTAGGGTTGATCAAGCTCTATGATCAAGATCTGAAGGTTTCATTCCAATCAGAGATCAATCAACCGTTGGATCAAGCAAGGAGGGCTCTAGAGCGTCCATACACAGATTGAGTTGATCTGGACCATCCGTTGCACATCTGGAGGATCCGAGCTACCAAGAGGCAGATCCTGACCCCAGATCATCATCATAAAAATTTGGATCAAATCAGAGCAAGATCAGCCGTTGGATCTCCTCCAATCAATCACAGCCGTCCGTTGATAACTATTTAATCAAATGTCGCCCGCAGCTCAGCCTCGTCGCGTCTCCGCCGCAGTGCTCTTCTTCTTCAGCTAGTTTCTTCGTTTTTCAGCAATTTTCTTCATCTAAGGGGCGCGACCCCTCAATCTCATCATCAGAGCAAGAGCTAGGTTAGTGAAGAGTTCTCAGTGAGGTTTCAGATTGGATTCTTGCTCAATAGTAAGGCTGCGCGAGGTTTCGGCAGTCTGCTATCCGATTTCAGCGAGCTCAGCTGTGCTCCATTTCCACAGCATCCGAGCTGACCAGAGGGGTTCCCTGGAAGGTTTCGGTCACTCCCAAATCCAAATCGCAAGCCACCACAGAGAGCTTGAAGAATTCGGAGCCAAATTTCAGTTTGAGCATGGTCTGATCAGATTTGGTAGCAGAGAAAGTCTTCACTGATTTGCTGAGCTTGCGGGTCCGAGGTTCTCCCTTGATTGACGACCAAGGAGCTCTTGAGCCGAGGAGGGGTTGAGGAGTAGCTTAGATAATTTAGTTTCATTGTGTTTGTAGCTGTAATTTCGTTTCTGCCTCGTTTCTTACTGTTTCTGAATTTCAGATTGGTTAAGTTGGTTTAATGCAATTGTTTCTGCTTAATTAGGTTTAATTCTTCAAGTTAAATAGTTTAAGAACTTGTTTAGTGATCAATTGAAGTTAATTTCAGTTTATTTCATAGTGTAATTGCTGCGTATCAACTTGTTAAGCTTTTCCCCATTGCGTATCATTCATGTCCTGCAATTTAATTGTTGTCTTTAATTGTTTAAGTTTGTATCAAGCTAGCTTAGTTTTAATCCTCTGAATTCATTTTGAAGTGTGTTTCATTTATATCATTCGCGAATTTAATTTCTGCACTTGTTGCAATGAGCTGCATATAAATTCTGATTTCTGTTTTTCAGCTTCTGATTTCTGTTTTTCAGCTATACATCCTTCGTATCAGTGTATTTCTGCAAACACAACAATTTCCTTTCTGAAATTCGAGTCCCAAACCTGCCATTAAGTCAGTTCAGCAAACCTAAGTGAATCTCTCTGAAATGGCATGAACTTCTCTTTGCGTGCCACTTCCATTTCTGCATTTTCTTGCAGTTTCTGAACCCGCATCAGAGTTGGTTGATTTCTGAATTGATTCTGAACTTATTAGCTTTTAATTGCTGCACTTGTGTTAGATAGATAGCTTGTTTAGTTGACATGGCACTTAATTTTAGTTGCCCGCAATTCAATTTCTGTGTATCAATTTCCAAGTGCGTGCCAACATTAAATTCTGCAAACATCAGCTGAAGTGCTGAGTTGTGTATGCGAGCATATAAGTTTTCCTGCATCATTTCTAAGTTTTAGTTGGAGATTTCTACAGCTGGTTCTGTTAGTTGCATCTAGCTTTTGTTAATTCTTGCAGTCGATGCGGTTTTTCTGTATTTGAATGTTTGCTGAATTTCTTCAATCATGATCTGCAATTCTGAGTTAAATTCTTCATACAGTTATGTTTAAATTTGTCAGCTTCCATTCTGCACATTTAAGTTCATCCCTCTTGAAGCTGGTTTTGAGCAATCATCCACAGCTGATTTGTTAGAATTTGTATCCATATTGAGCTGCAATATATTTCTGCATTATAAATCTGATTCCTGTGCATCAAAACCAGCATTTTGTTCCTGAAGTTGGTCCAATTCTGCACATCCATTGTTTCTGGAATTTCTGAAACTCAGCCTATGTTGTATATATCATTTGTTGCTGAATTTCTATATCTACGTCTACAGTTTAGTAAATTTCTGTAATTGGCATTAAGTGAAGTCCTGGGATTGGATTAGAATTGGATTGTTAGATTGCTAGCATCGGTCTGTCTTGAATAGTTTCAATCAAAAGTCAACTGCTGTTGTTTCATTGATTAGCATTCGTTTAACACTTGAATCAGATTCCTTTTCCAGAAATTGGGCAAGAGTTTTAGTTGATTAAGTGGTAAATTGGTTGAATCATTAGATGCCATCATGTGGTTAGTCATGAGTTAAGTCTTCTTTCCTTTTAATTCATTTTTATTCATAATTGTAATTCAAGCCCAAATCACATTTGAAACCCGAAAACACAAACGACACCTAAATACAAGCGTGAATCAAACAAACCTTAACTAGCCCAGAGAAAAATACGACCTGTGGCCCCTTTACTACGCTCTTCTTCTTTGATTGCAAAAAGGGTTTCCAGCTTTCATTCACATTTAAATTCTGATGGTCCCACAATTCGTGACAATTTAATCTAGTATTTCGGGGCTGTCAAATTTTTGGCGCTGTTGCCGGGGAAGCAACTAGTTGATTTGTTTGATTTTTGCTTGTATGCTTTTGGACATATCATTGGGTTCTGTTTTATTTTGCTTTATCTTTCATATACGGTTGCTGCCATTTTTCTTGTTTGTTTTGTGACAGGGCTGTAAGATCAAAATGTGGTCACCAGAGTTCTGGACAGAGATAAAAGAGGCATTGGTGGAGTTGAAGTGTAGGGTTAAGGAGTTGGACTACCAACAAGAATGTAAAGCTCAGTCATCTACTTACCAGAGGCCGGTTCAGCCAAAATTTCAGCAACCTCAACACCAATTTCAGCCACCTCAGCCCTATTCAGAGTTTCAGCCTTTCCAGCAATTTCAGCAGCCACCACAGCAAGATTTCCAACAGCCCTACT
The DNA here is from genome assembly GCA_024364735.1 of Boesenbergia rotunda. Lineage (NCBI taxonomy): Eukaryota > Viridiplantae > Streptophyta > Magnoliopsida > Zingiberales > Zingiberaceae > Boesenbergia > Boesenbergia rotunda. The sequence continues at coordinate 141,308 of JAGFNQ010001346.1, read as the reverse complement.
CAAATTTCCAACAAATTCAGAATGGGCAGCCCCAATTTTCAGTTTTTGAGCAACCAAATCAGTTTTGTCAGCCTCAAATTCAGCAACTACAACAATTCCAGCCACCACAACAATTCCAACAATTTCAGCAAGAATTTCAGCATTTTAACCAAAATTTCCAACATCCTTTTGCAAGTTTTCAGCATGGAAATAATCCATTTCAACCTCAATTCCAGCCATATCAACAAGGGCAGCAAGATTGTCAATCGTTTCAAGCATTTCCACCTCAAAACCAACTATATTTCCAGCCCTCACAGCCCATTAATCCAGAATTTCCAGCAACAAAACCAGAATTTTCAGCCCACTCAATTTGAGTGTTCACCACAACAATTTCAACCTCAGATCCAAGAATTCCAGGGCTACAATTTTCAGCAATTTTCACCAAGTGGTGAACCAACTTTTCAGCAGTTTAATCAGCCTGTTCAACCATTTGATCAACCCCCACAGTCTCAATTTCAACAAATGTGTCAGCAAGAGCTTCAAAACCTCGGAAGGCAAATGGAACAAGTGGCTAGTGATTTGAATCAGATAAAAGCCCAAAGATCAGAACAATTATCTTCTCAAGTTGTTTTTAATTCTGAGAGCCCCGGAGTTGGTTTTATATCAGTTCAAGGTGACCCTAGTGCATGGCCAAGTCCTTCTTCAAGTGATCTTAGAATTTTGGTAGAAGAAGAAGAAGACGAAATCATTAAAATCTGGGCACCTACAGCATGCATTCCTCCTGAGACTTCCATTCAAAATCCATTGCCAAATTTTTCAACTCCACAGGACCATTCTCATCTTTTATTTTGTGATGATAGTGTTATTGATGGTCCTAATTTTTCTAATATTGTTGTTGCAGATATTGCAAAAGAAACATGCATAGGAGATGATTCCACAGGTGTAGGGGATTGCACTAAGCCCCAGGGACCACCACAGTTTACTGGTACATTAGAAAATTCAGAAGATGAACCAGAAAGTGTAGGGACTTGCATGGTGGAAGCAAACACCCAAGGATCACCTATTCCAGTTGAGTGTCCACCAGAGAGTGAGGCTGAAGAGGAGCATGTACTTGATCAGGAGGAGGCCATGGATACATCTATTCTTGTAGAACCTCCAGGTATTCTCTAGCACGCTCAGGTAAGTATTTCTCCTCTTTGTTCAGAAAAATGCAGCGAGGTACCTAGTGCTGACTTTATTGATTCTGATGAATTTATTGATATACCTTGTGTAGAGAGTGTTTGTGAAAATCAAATAGAGGTACCAAACATTGATTTCATTGATCATACTGCATTACTTGATACATCTCCTATGAATATGGATTGTGAAATAATTTTAGAGGCACCTATAATTGATGTTGTTTGTTATGATGAATTACTTGATACATCTTTTGTAGATATGGATAGTGAAATTTTTTAGAAGTGCCTGAAATTGATGTTATTTATTTTGATGAATCTCTTGCTATATCATATGCTGAGGTTGAATGTGAAAAACTTATGGAGATATCTGATATTGATTTGATTGGCTGTGACACATTGGAAAATAATTGCGAAATTTCTATTGATGTGCCAGAAATTGATTTCTTTATGTGTGATGAGTATCTGGATGCAAATTTTGTAGGAAATAATTTTGAAAATTTCATTGAGGTACCAGAATTTGATTTAATTGGACATGATGCAGTTTTGGATTCATTTCATGCAGAGACTGAATTTATATCATTTCTTTCTGACCCTGAACGCTTGAGAGAGGTATTACATTGTTTTGCAGGGTCCAGGAGACTTCAGGAGTGGGTGCTCCAACTGAACAGACTTCAACCTCCTGGAAGGACTTCTGAAAGGCATCAAGAAGGAGGAGAAGATCTTACTTTAATCCATAGCCCTCCATTCCTTCAATGGCTATTGAACCTGAATCGCCTTAGGCCACCAGAGCAAATTTTTGTGAAGTTCAAGTGTGGGGGAGTCCCAAATCTCTCAGCCACCCTGACTCCTCCACTACCACTATGGAGGCTACTTCTGGATAGGCTCCGTCCACCAGAATAAAGGGGAGATTGTATTTTCTTTTATTACATTTTTCATTTTTTATGCTTTCTAGATGTAGAATTTTCTTTTAAACTGAGTCCTTGTCAATAAATGCATGTTATTTCTTTTGTTACTTTTTCTTGCATGACTAGGAATAAAAGTATCCCTCTAGGTTATCTTAATAGCATTTTAGAGTCTTTTGAAAATAAATTAAATTTGGTTGTTAAAACTTAGGGTTTGAGCTCATGGATGAATTCTTGGATGCTTGAGTACTACTTGCTTTAGATTCTTAATTGAGGACTTAGGATGAATTATTTTTACCTAGTGAGAATTAACCTTACTTTTGTGATACACATATGTCATTGTGCTCTAGAACTTGCTTAGGTTCTTTCAAAATCATATTTCAATGATTGGATCACATCTATAGAGGCTAATCATTTTGTTCACCTTTCCATTTCAATTTTGACAAAAATCATGCTCATTCCATTTTTCTTCACTTATTTCCTACTCCTAACCATGCTTTCTAGGGACTTGTTTGTTTGGAGATGTTCTTTGATGTTATTTTGCCCGAGACGGACAAAGAATTAAGTGTGGGGGAGTGACTAGTGTGTTGGAAACATTTTGAAAAAAAAACAAGATTCATTTCATTTCAAATTGAAGCCAAAAGGTGCCAAATCAAGTGGAGTTGAGTTGGTGTAAAAAAAAAAGCAAGAAGTATTGGTTAAGGATGAAAACAATTGAGGCATTCAGATTTCCCCATCAATCTTTGAAGATCCAAGTGGAGAGCAATATTAAAAAAAAATCTGCATTGAAGAGAAAAAAATGGCACACAAAGAAAAGAAAAGAAAAAAAAACTGTGCCAAAGAAAGAAAATCTGTGAAACTATATTGGGACTGAAGTGATTAGGCTCAAGATGGAATTATGGAGTTAGAATCAGCAACACTTTGTTAAGGGACTGATTTAAAGCTGTGCAATTTGAAGTCAAGGTGGAAATTGGTGCAAAACAGAAAAAATCTGTGAGGTTAGTAATTGAAGTGCAGCTGGACTAATATGAGCTGAAACTGAGTTTATTGCAATGTTTGCTGATAAGAACTTAAGCCAAATCATTCGACAACTATCAGAGATTGTGGAGAACAATTAAATGGAGAATATAAGCTGAGAATGTAGTAGAAAGGCAGAGAAATCAGATGGAATGTTGGTAAGACAGTTTTTGTATCAACTTGAGACTTGATTTGATTTTCCAAAGCTGTGAATTGAGGAAATAAGCATACAAATCTATCAGAAATGTTGAGTGTCTCCACTGCTGATCAAAACAGGAAGAAATGAGGTTGTTTGGGTTTTCAGATCATGACAGAAAAAATTGCAGTGAAGCCGAACAAAACCTTAGGTAAATTCTGAAAAACAGTTTGGTATCAACTTCAAGCTCTAAATCTGCCATTCTTATTTGATGCAACCTGCTGTCACGAATTAGATTGGAATGTGGAGCTATAATCTGAATTAGGAACTTGTGTTCCTGCTTTAAGTGATCAATTAGAAGGGTTGAAAAACAGAAAAACAGTTTGGAAAACAGAAAAAAGAAGCAAAGCAGAATTTTGAGTTTGGTTTCACTTGAGGGCTCTAGATCTGGGAGAAGTTTGGAAGCTACTGGTTTTGAGAAATCAGATATGAATAAGGAGAAGCTGCAATTGAAATAAGGAAGCTAGCAGCTGAGAAAAAAAAAGAAGAAATAGAAAACACTTTGAAAAGGAAGAAAAACAAGGAAAAAGAACAAAGAAGCAAGTTGGTATCCAATTGAAGTTTCGGCACCATGAATTAGTAAAGATAATCTAATCCAAATTGAAGATCTGCTCCATGACATTCTGAATTCAGTAGAGAAAAGAAAGAAAAAAAAATCAGAAAAGAAAACAAAGAGCAAAATTGGCACGAAAGAGGAAAAATTGGCACAAAGGAATTCATGAATTCTTTTCATCAAATTTTGGAAGGGCATTGGAAAGACTCACTCCATCACACTTTGGATTTCATTATGTGGACTGAAAAGAGGGCAAAGAGCATTAAAAGCATCCTCAAGCACTCAAGTCTTCCACTTTACCCAAATTTTCCATTTTATTAGCTTTTATTCCATTTCTCACCATTTTCCATGTTTTCACTTGTTTTTGTAGATGTGAATCCAAATCATGATTAATGGTGGAGAGTAGATAATAAGCAAGCCTATGGTAGTGCAAGAAGCATGTGTGTTTGAGTGAGCTCCACTTCCATCATCAAGTTAGAACTTAAGGAGAGAGCCACCAAATTTTTCCTTGAAAGGCTAGTGAGTTGAATTCATCTCAATGACTCATGATAGATGAAAAGGCCAAGTTGTTGATTTAAGGACAAGATACTAATCCATAGAGCTTAGATTTATGAGAATTGACAACCCTAGGTAATTTCTTTTCATTTGCTTCTAATTATGCTTAAGAAAGCCTAGGGGATACTTATTAGTGTTTTCGCGAGACGCTCAAGGTTAAGTGTGGGGGAGTTGATAAGCACCATTTTTGTTGATTATTTTAATTGCTAAAATCCATGTTTGACCCATGTTTTACTTGCTTAATTATGATTTTACCCTAGGTTTTAGGATTTCCTCTTATTTTGGACTTAATTGCAAATTTGCACATTTTTTGGATTATTTGGCCACTAATTTTCTGATATATTTTTGTAGGCATGAAAGGATTCTGGACCTAGGGCACATTGGGTCAAATTTGAGTCGGAAGTGAACCGGATCGAATTATCAAGCCTACGATTAATCCGGGCCGTCCGATTCAAGAGCGGCTAGATCTGAGCCATCCGGGACCATCTGAAGCAATCCGAGCTAGGGTTAGGGTTGATCAAGCATTCTGATCATGATCTGAATGTTTCATCCCAATCAGAGCTAAATCAACCGTTGGATCAAGCTCGGAGGGCTCTAGATCGTCCATTCACAGATTGAGTTGATCTGGACCATCTGTTGCATATCTGGAGGATCCGAGCTACCACAAGGCAGATCCTGACCCCTGATCATCATCATTAAAGTTTGGCTCAAATCAGAGCAAGATCAGCCGTTGGATCACCTCCGATCAATCTGGGCCGTCCGTTGATAACTATTTAATCAAATGTCGCCCGCAGCTCTTCCTTGTCGTGTTTCCTCGCCGCAGCTTCATCTTCTTCATTTCTTCTTCATTTTTTTTAGCTAATTTCTTCATCCAAGGGGCGCGACCCCTCAATTTCATCATCAGAGCAAGGGCTAGGTTAGTGAAGAGTTCTCAGTGAGGTTTCAGATTGGATTCTTGCTCAATAGCAAGGCTGCGCGAGGTTTCGGCAGTCTGCTATCCGATTTCAGCGAGCTCAGCTGTGCTCCATTTCCACTGCATCCGAGCTGACCAGAGGGGTTCCCTGGAAGGTTTCGGTCACTCCCAAATCCAAATCGCAAGCCACCACAGAGAGCTTGAAGAATTCGGAGCCAAATTTCAGTTTGAGCATGGTCTGATCAGATTCGGTAGCAGAGAAAGTCTTCACTGATTTGTTGAGCTTGCGGGTCCGAGGTTCTCCCTTGATTGACGACCAAGGAGCTCTTGAGCTGAGGAGGGGTTGAGGAGTAGCTTAGATAATTTAGTTTCATTGTGTTTGTAGCTGTAATTTCGTTTCTGCCTCGTTTCTTACTGTTTCTGAATTTCAGATTAGTTAAGTTGGTTTAATGCAATTGTTTCTGCTTAATTAGGTTTAATTCTTCAAGTTAAATAGTTTAAGAACTTGTTTAGTGATCAATTGAAGTTAATTTCAGTTTATTTCATAGTGTAATTGCTGCGTATCAACTTGTTAAGCTTTTCCCCATTGCGTATCATTCATGTCCTGCAATTTAATTGTTGTCTTTAATTGTTTAAGTTTGTATCAAGCTAGCTTAGTTTTAATCCTCTGAATTCATTTTGAAGTGTGTTTCATTTATATCATTCGCGAATTTAATTTCTGCACTTGTTGCAATGAGCTGCATATAAATTCTGGTTTCTGTTTTTCAGCTATACATCCTTCGTATCAGTGTATTTCTGCAAACACAGCAATTTCCTTTCTGAAATTCGAGTCCCAAACCTGCCATTATGTCAGTTCAGCAAACCTAAGTGAATCTCTCTGAAATGGCATGAACTTCTCCTTGCGTGCCACTCCCATTTTTGCATTTTCTTGCAGTTTCTGAACCCGCATCAGAGTTGGTTGATTTTTGAATTGTTTCTGAACTTATTAGCTTTTAATTGCTGCACTTGTGTTGGATAGATAGCTTGTTTAGTTGACATGACACTTAATTTTAGTTGCCCGCAATTCAATTTCTGTGTATCAATTTCCAAGTGCGTGCCAACATTAAATTCTGCAAACATCAGCTGAAGTGCTGAGTTGTGTACGCGAGCATATAAGTTTTCCTGCATCATTTCTAAGTTTTAGTTGGTGATTTCTACAGCTGGTTCTGTTAGTTGCATCTAGCTTTTGTTAATTCTTGCAGTCGATTCGGTTTTTCTGTATTTGAATGTTTGCTGAATTTCTTCAATCATGATCTGCAATTCTGAGTTAAATTCTTCATACAGTTATGTTTAAATTTGTCAGCTTCCATTCTGCACATTTAAGTTCATCCCTCTTGAAGCTGGTTTTGAGCAATCATCCACAGCTGATTTGTTAGAATTTGTATCCAATTTGAGCTGCAATATATTTCTGCATTATAAATCTGATTCCTGTGCATCAAAACCAGCATTTTGTTTCTGAAGTTGGTCCAATTCTGCACATCCATTGTTTCTGGAATTTCTGAAACTCAGCCTATGTAGTATATATCATTTGTTGCTGAATTTCTATATCTACGTCTACAGTTTAGTAAATTTCTGTAATTGGCATTAAGTGAAGTCCTGGGATTGGATTAGAATTGGATTGTTTAGATTGCTAGCATCGGTCTGTCTTGAATAGTTTCAATCAAAAGTCAACTGCTGTTGTTTCATTGATTAGCATTCGTTTAACACTTGAATCAGATTCCTTTTCCAGAAATTGGGCAAGAGTTTTAGTTGATTAAGTGGTAAATTGGTTGAATCATTAAATGCCATCATTTGGTTAGTCATGAGTTAAGTCTTCTTTCCTTTCAATTCATTTTCATTCATAATTGTAATTCAAGCCCAAATCACATTTGAAACCCGAAAACACAAACGACACATAAACACAAGCTCGAATCACACAACGTCAACTAGCCCCGAGAAAAATACGACCTGTGGCCCCTTTACTATGCTTTTATTCTTTGATTGCAAAAAGGGTTTTCAGCATTCATACACATTTAAATTCTGATGGTCCCACACTTTCGTGACAATTTAATCTAGTAATTTCGGGACTATCATACCCTCCTAGGGAGCCTCCCTTTGATGCTCCCTACTCTCACATCACTCTGGATACCCTACACTCCTATTTTTATACACATGTTAGAAACCCCCTGGCCAGACGATATCAGTCTGTTGACCTTCAAGCCCAGGACTACGCTCTATATAGAGTTATAGTCTGATGCATTCTGCCGTTATCCACTAGAGACGTCGCTACCATGCGACCATTTCACACCTTCCTCCTATACGCACTAACGCATCAGCTTGATATCGACATTGGACTACACATGTTCCATGGAATCCTACATACGTTCAGTGTTACCACTCAGGGGCGGGTATGCACTCCCTATTGCCACATCATCACTTCCATTTTACATTACCACGGTCGTAACATCACAGAGGGAGAGACGGCCGCACTGACTGATTACGACGAGATAGGTTATAGGAACTTCTCCCTAGCTGGTATAGTGGTCTCGAGTACCGGGGTTTTGTCCTGGAGATGTCAGAGAGCCGCACCCCAGATCGACTCGGATGAGGAGGTCGAAGTCGATGTCAGAGATCTAGCAGCCGAGGTTTGTGAGCACATAGACGAGCCCCCACCACCGACACTCTATGAGAGAGTGACACGACTCGAGTCGCAGATCCAGAGCCTCCGAGAGGAAGTGGAGGCAAATCATGCTAAAGGAATGGAGGCAAATCAGGGCTATTACACTGAGTATATGAGTGCCCGCAGAGCCGATAAAGAGACTAGCGACGCACGATATGACGAGTTGATGACGCTATTTCGATCCTCGCACATGGGCTCTTCTGACCATCCTGGTCCCTCCTCCTAGATTTGAGTAGCATTGTACTAGTGACTATTTGACTATCCCTACTTAGTAGGGTTGACTCATGTTTGACTTGGATGACTGTGCTGGTTCTCTCTTTTACCAGCTAACTTATTGAGTTAGACTATTTGCTTCTCATGATTATCTGAGTTAGCACTATGCTTGGTAGAATAGGTTTACTCTATTGGTTTCTTTTGATTTAAAAAATCAGCTTTTAAAAATAGTTTTAAAACTGCTTTACTGAATTTTAAAATCAGTTTTTAACATCTTTTTATTATTCTTTTTCTTTCTTAGTTTTTCTTGAAAAACTACCCCTTTCAAAAACTAGGGTTTTTTTTTGCAAAAGGACTTAGCCTAGGCCCTAACCCTAGAAATGCATTCACCTATAGATTTAGAAGCCAGCATCTCACAAGCACCTTAGGATAATGTTGATTGATAACCTAGAATGGGTTGAGATGCTTAGGTCTTTGCCTTAATTCAAGATGCTTTAAGTCAGTGCATCCGCAGCAATTGGGAAACTAAATACAACTAGATACAGTAATCAAGTTAAGTGTCAAGCTTAGACAATCTAACTTGAACAGAACACTTAACTCGACTAACCCTAGCGAAAACTACTGTTTATAACAGTTAGTAAGTAGCTAATTGGGTTAGACAGGTCCCTACAGAGAAAATTTAAATTGGTTTGATTCAGTTTATCTTGCATTGGTTCAGTACAAAACACATTATTCTGTAATATTGTTATGCAAGTTATCTGTTATTTTGCTATATTGGTTGTTTTTTTTGATATATGGCAAAGGGGGAGAGATAGGAAAGGAGAGAATTTTTAAAAAGATTTTTTTTTCCTTTCTTCAAAAAAATACTTACTCTATTTTACTCTTTCAAAAAAGTACTTACTCTAGTTTTATTCAAAAAACTACTTACTCTAAGTTTTTTTCAAAAAAAGTACTTACTCTATTTTACTCTTTCAAAAGTACTTAGTCTAAATTGTTTTCAAAAGTACTTAGTCTAAATTGTTTTCAAAATAAAGCATTTTCTAAGTACTTAAACTTAAGCTATCACTAAGTACCTATTTCTAAACTTCCCTAGAAAAGTTTCGAAATACTAAAGAGATTGAAAACTTTTAAAGTACTTTCAAAAACTCAGAAGAGATGTCTTAGAAACTTTTTCACTAAGTTGTCTTTCTAAAATTTCTAAGTATAAATTTTTTGGAAAATCTATTTTTGAAAAATCTTCTAAGTTTTGAAAAATTAATTCCATCATGTTGACTTAGAAACTTTTCAAACCCCACGAAACATTGAAAAACCTAGGGGGAGATTCCTTCCAGGGGAGGGAACTAAAATTGTTTATCATCTACTCTGATTAACTTAACTCTTTGAATTGGGTTGGCATAAATCAAAAAGGAGGAGATTGTTGGTGCAGACGGCATCCATGTCGAACCTGTGTTTTGATAAATGGCAAAGGGTTCAAAAGTTAAGTCTTATTTGTTATCTAACATGTTGCTTGAGTGTGCAGATTGAAATCCTAGCGAAGGAATGCTAGGCACTTAGCGAAGGAATGCTAGGCACTGAAACCCTAAGTCCTACCGAAGGGCAGCTGGGCTCCTAGCGAAGGGCTGCTAGGATACGAAGACCTAGCGAAGGACTGCTAGGCACCAGGCAAAGGACAGCCTGGGAACCAAGACCTAGCGAAGGACTGCTAGGCACCTGGCGAAGGACTGCTAGGATCCGAAGACCTGGCGAAAGACTTCTAGGCACCGGGCGAAGGATAGCTTGGTATCCAAGACCTGGCAAAGGACCGCTAGGCAAAAGTCCAACCGGAGGAGCCGGTTGGCAACAGGTAAATTCTCCAGAGAGGAGTAGGTGAGGATGCGTTCCCCGTCGAGGGAACAGTAGGCGTCGGCTCGACCTAGGGCTCCATTTTGGAGACCCAAAGTCAGAACCAAGACAGCTAAGGCTATATAAACCTAATACTTTATTGTTTTATATTGTTTTGGACTAACCCTGGATGCAGGACCAAAGGAACGTATGTCTGTAGCTCAGAATGCCCAAAGGAGAGAGGCAAGTAGCTTAGCAGGGTGCCCCCAAGGCCAGTACAAAATAAGTTAAGTAAAGAAGTGCTTCGGTAGCTTACTGGGAGGGGCACCTCCGTGCTCCCGGGCGGCCCCAGTGCCCAGGTCTCTCCGCACCCAAGCCACCGAAGCGGATAACTCTGATCCAGCCGAGAATCTCACTGAAAAGGTCAACCAGGGCGCCCCCAGCGTCTCGGGCACCCCCAGAGTCAATCCTCAGCCCTATTCGAGTGGGATAGGGCTGACCGAGGTAATTCCGGATCGGTTGACACGTGGGGGGGGCACCCCCAACGTTCAGGGCACCCCGAAGTGCTATAAATAGCACCCAACACCAAGGCTTCTCAACATCAAGTCTTCCAATGCTTTCACGCTCTTCTACTCGAGGGGCTCTGCTACAGAAACTTCCCAACTCGAGATACAAGCGCCGACGACGTCCCTCTGCTCCGAGACACATTCCACACCGGACGTCGGTAACGAAGAGCTGTGTTTTTTTTACTGCACTATCATTATAATCATTCTTTTGTAAACTGTTTTGCGCGATTATAGTATTGCCCACAGTAAACGGTCAACGACCGTGGGCCTTGGAGTAGGAGCCGACCGCGACTTCGAACCAAGTAAAAATCTTGGTGTTTGCGTATTGTTTAATTTTAATTTCCGCTGTGCATTCTCTATCTATCTGCCCCAAATGTTTTACGATATTCACCCCCCTCTATCGTTTTCTCTCGATCGAACAAGTGGTATCAGAGTGGGGAAGCTCAAATTTGGTGCAACCACCAGTTTGAGAATTTTTCAGATTTTCGTAAAATTATTTCTTATTTTTTTTGAATTCTTATCATTAATCGAGACCGGTGCAACACCCCTCGATATTTAATTTTCTTTATCCCGCACTACTAATCCAAGACCAAGTCTTGGGTCAAAGTTTTTCTTTCTCTTCTCTCTTTTTCAGATAAAATCCTTAATGGCCATGCAAGAAGGATTCAGCAAAGCCAGACCTCCACTTTTCAGTGGAGAAGACTTTTCCTATTGGAAAAGTCGAATGGAGGTCCACCTGAAAACTCAGGTGGACATGTGGATAATCATCCAGTCTGGACTGGAGATTCCAAAGAACGCTGAAGGAATACCACAGCCGTATACTGAGTGGGATACCGCTCTGAAAAGAAGAATTGAAGCGGATGATAAAGCAACCCAGACCCTCCAATGTGGTATAACAAAAGTGGAGCTGAACCGGGTGGGTCCATTCAACAGTGCCACGGAGCTGTGGGGCAAACTGATCGAGCTGGACGAAGGAACTTCAGATACTCGAATCAGTAAGAGAGATCTCCTGAACAAGCTGTACACGATCAAGATGAATGACAACGAAACAGCAGCACAGCTCCATGCCAGAATTTAGGAATTAATGAACCGACTACACACAATCGGTCACAAGGTAGAAAACCGTGACCTAATAAGGTACGCTCTTAACGCTTTCCCAAGAAACACCTTGTGGGCATCTATGGTAGATGCTTACAAAGTTTCTAGGGATCTTTCCAAAATTAAGTTAGATGAACTTTTTTCTGAACTTGAATTACATGAACAGACTAACTGCAATTTGGCTGAGAAAGGTATTGCCTTTATTGCAGGTAAAACTGGAAGGACAACCAAAAAGAAGCCTCAACCTCCACCCGAGTCTGACTCAGATTTAGACTCAGAAGATAGCGAGGGAAATTGGCCTAAGTTGGTTCGGCTAGCCCGAGACTACTACAAAGAACTAAAGAACCAGACTAACAGAAGAAAAGTCAGCCGAAGAAAGGAAGAACCAACTGAACCCTCAAATGAAAAGAACAAACCCAACGTGACCTGCTACGAGTGCAAGAAGAAGGGCCACTACAAGACTGAATGCCCCAACCCGAAGGAAACAAAGAAGACAAGAAAGAAGAAGGCACTTCAGGCAACGTGGGACGAGTCCTCCGAAGAAGAAGAAGAAGAGGTCCCAACAGTCGAACCTGCTCGCACTAACCGCCTCAGAAGAAATCGAGATCGAGTCAGAGTCAGAGCCGGACGACGACAAACTTACATTCTCAGAGGACGGCGAAATAACTGTAAGTGGTTTTACAAGAATTCAATTAAATGAGTTAATTTTGTACCTTTCTTGAGATTTGGCGAAAGCTAAACTCCGAGTCGAATCTCTCCGACATGAAGTAAAACTCCTGAAAGAGAGAGCTGACTCTAGACCTTTAACTGAGAAGTCTCAAGAAGGAACCTCTGCTCAAGTTGAAAAACTTGAAACAGAAAATTCTTCCTTGAAAACTCAAGTTAAGGATCTTGGATTACTGTATCTAGTTAAATGGTAAAGGGGGAGAGATAGGAAAGGAGAGAATTTTTAAAAAGAAAATTTTCTTTTTTTTCCTTTCTTCAAAAAAATACTTACTCTATTTTACTCTTTCAAAAAAGTACTTAATCTAGTATTTTTCAAAAAACTACTTACTCTATGTTTTTTTCAAAAATAGTACTTACTCTATTTTACTCTTTCAAAAGTACTTAGTCTAAATTGTTTTCAAAAGTACTTAGTCTAAATTGTTTTCAAAACAAAGCATTTTCTAAGTACTTAAACTTAAGCTATCACTAAGTACCTATTTCTAAACTTCCCTAGAAAAGTTTCGAAATACTAAAGTGATTGAAAACTTTTAAAGTACTTTCAAAAACTCAAAAGAGATGTCTTAGAAAATTTTTCCACTAAGTTGTCTTTCTAAAATTTCTAAGTATAAAATTTTTTGGAAAATCTATTTTTGAAAAATCTTCTAAGTTTTGAAAAATTAATTCCATCATGTTGACTTAGAAACTTTTCAAACCCCACGAAACTTTGAAAAACCTAGGGGGAGATTCCTTCCAGGGGGAGGGAACTAAACTAGTTTATCATCTACTCTGATTAACTTAACTCTTTGAATCGGGTTGCCATAAATCAAAAAGGGGGAGATTGTTGGTGCAGACGACATCAAGTCGAACCTGTGTTTTGATAAATGGCAAAGGGTTCAAAAGTTAAGTCTTATTTGTTATCTAACATGTTGCTTGAGTGTGCAGATTGAGGTCCTAGCGAAGGAATGCTAGGCTCCTAGCGAAGGAATGCTAGGCACTGAAACCCTAAGTCCTGGCTAAGGGCAGCTGGGCTCCTAGCGAAGGGCTGCTAGGATACGAAGACCTAGCAAAAGACTGCTAGGCACCAGGCAAAGGACAGCCTGGGAACCTAGACCTAGCGAAGGACTGCTAGGATCCGAAGACCTGGCGAAGGACTGCTAGGCACCGGGCGAAGGACAGCTTGGTATCTAAGACCTGACAAAGGACCGCTAGGCAAAAGTCCAACCGGAGGAGCCGGTTGGCAATAGGTAAAATCTCCCGAGAGGAGTAGGCGAGGATGCATTCCCCGTCGAGGGAACAGTAGGCGTCGGCTCGACCTAGGGCTCCATTTTGGAGACCCAAAGTCAGAACCAAGACAGCTAAGGCTGTATAAACCTAATACTTTATTGTTTTATATTGTTTTGGACTAACCCTGGATGTAGGACTAAAGGAACGTGTGTCTGTAGCTCAGAATGTCCAAAGGAGAGAGGCAAGTAGCTGAGCAGGGCGTCCCCAGTGTCCAAGGCGCCCACAAGGCCAGTACAAAACATGTTAAGTAAAGAAGTGCTTCGGTAGCTTACTGGGCAGGGCACCCCCGTGCTCGCGGGCGCCCCCAGTGCCCAGGGCGCCCCGCACCCAAGCCACTGAAGCGGATAACTATGATCCAGTCGAGAAGCTCGCTGAAAAGGTCAACCAGGGCGCCCCCAGCGTCCCGGGCGCCCCCAGAGTCAATCCTCAGCCCTATTCCAGTGGGATAAGGGCTGACCGAGGTAATTCCGGATCGGTTGACATGTGGGGGGGCGCCCCCAACGTTCAGGGCACCCCGAAGTGCTATAAATAGCACCCAACACCAAGGCTTCTCAACATCAAGTCTTCCAAAGCTTTCACGCTCTTCTACTCGAGGCGCTCTGCTACAGAAACATCCCAACTTAAGATACAAGCGCCGACGACGTCCCTCTGCTCCGAGACACATTCCACACCGGACGTCGGTAACGAAGAGCTGTGTTTTTTTTTCTTACTGCACTATCATTGTATAATTCTTTTGTAAACTGTTTTGCGCGATTATAGTATTGCCCGCAGTAAATGGTCAACGACCGTGGGCCTTGGAGTATGAGCCGACCGCGACTCCGAACCAAGTAAAAATCTTGGTGTTTGCGTATTGTTTAATTTTAATTTCCGCTGTGCATTCTCTATCTAACAATCCGAAACGTTTTATGATATTCACCCCCCCTTTATCGAAACTCCAAGGTTGTGCAAGCCCTTCAAGAGGAGAGAAGGGAAGAGAAGAAGATGATGTTTCTTCTTCTTCTCCCCTTGCGCCAATCCTTCTTCCTCCTTTAGCCGCCGACGCCAATTATCCCTAGGGGAGAGAGAGAGAGAGGGAGAATAGGAGAGGCTTGATTAGGTCTTGGTTTCATGGCTTTATGAGGTATTTATAGGCTACAATAGGGACCATAAGGAGAAGTTGGTTTTTGTAACGACACGGTCTCTCAACCCCTTTGGCGGCCAAATCAACATTTGGCGGCCCAACAACCTGGCCCCTCGGCCCAACAACTTGGCGGCCAAATCAACATTTGGCGGCCCAACTATGTCGTCGACCAACAATCGATGTCGACGACCAACAACCGTGTCGTTACTCACTAGGTCTTTCCACCCCTAGCTAGTGGATTTTTGCCTTCCTCAGGATTCGAACTCTAGACCTCCAGGATAAGTACTAGAGTTTATGAATCCTGATACCAATTGAGCTACCTTATATCTACCCTAAAGGCGGGGTTACGGGTCCATACATCCATATCATGCAATCATGTTAAACATGTATATCCAAACAAAACAATTACAATACATGAACTAGTAATAAGCATGCTTATTGAAGACTAATTTACCAAGCAAAGTTTTCTTCATTTCTTTTATATCTACATGCATTTACAACCTAATATGGAAATCATTTAACACACTAGCATGAAATCTCAAGTAAGCATATAGCAAAAGTTATCTAGTCTTAGGTACATGTAAACGAAACATTCAAAAGTAACAGACATAGGAAATCTATAGCATTTCACCTAATATGCATACAATAAAATTAAATATTAATTATCTAGCATGACATAGGGTTCATATCACTAACTTAATCACAGTAGAGTAGTCATAATCATCATATGTTCAGAGTATAGCAATACAATTTCATAGGGAAGCAGTTTAGATTCTAGATAAAACAAGGTAGATAGAATCTTTTATTCCTTCCCGAGCCATCACCACACACATCCTCCAACCTTCCCTCTGCCTCTTCCTTTAGTTCGAGTATTTCTTACCGCTATCTGCAGCATAAGAAAAATAACAGGAACTAGTAAGCAAAACATGCTTAGTAAGAATCCGGGCCTACTCGCAAAATCCACATCAATACATCATATCATGTACACAGTAATCAGATAGAATTATCAGCATCATAAGCATCTCATCAAAGCATCATAAACATCACATCAATTTTTCCCTAAGTACTTTACGGAACAAGATCACATGATGAGAAAATATGTTTTTCAAAAGTTCCATAATGGTAAGTACTTCAAAATATCATATCATCATCCAGGGCCCAGTTGTCGTACCACCATATCATGCGCGTTCTCTAATAAATTGGGGTAGCGAGCCACCAATCTAATTAGAGCAGGACCCTTCCGTCCTACCAACTGCCATGACCTTAACATGTGCATTGGATTTGTTTAACGACCCCCTTCCGAGTCGGGTACACAACTTTTCAAAGTAAAGTAATTTATCATGCAATTACTTATATATGTATATGCCTAAAGGTACTCTTTAATCACTTCTCAAAGGGACACACCACGCATTCGGGTGCTCTTGATCCCCTAGGGACACACCACGCATTCGGGTGCTCTTGATCCCAGTTTCAATAGAGTATCCTTTTAAAGCATATTATCAACCACATCATGCTCATATCATCAAGGTGCCCCATGGGCTACAAGGCATGCTTTTACATCCAACAAAATAAGTCACATAAATTATACACATATCACATATGTATTAGCATGCTTCATGGTCTCATTAGGTACTTCCCAACCCTAGAACTAGGGTTGGCCGAAATATACAAATAAAGAATTTGGTTTTCCCACCAAGCATTCATTCAAGCATTCTTACAAACACCTCTAGTATATTTCATGTTAACAATTTAAACAGGGTTTAACCCTCAAGTGAGGTTAGCATCCACTAACCCTATTTTCCTAGGTCTTGGCCGAAACCTACACAAGGGGTAAACCCTAGAATTTGTACATAACATCATTAAGAAAACACCTACTCATATACCTTAAGGTTTAAGGGATATAATCATGTACCAAAAGGAACCAAGGCCTCCCCTCAAGGGGGTGGCCGAAAGTTGTAGGGGCCTAAACCCTATTTTTTTTTGTCCTTCCAAAAATTTGGAAACAACACATATATGTATAAAATCCCTAGGAGTACTAACATGCATCAAGGTGTGATTAAAATCCTTTCTTGGACCTTTTTCCTAGGGTGGCCGAAAGTCCTCTAAAGGAGAACTCCCATTTTTCCAAAACAAGAACACAAGGAAATCATGCATAAACCATTATACTGCAGGCGAGAGAATTCTTACATCCTAGCGCTGGAATTTCGCCTTCTCTTAATTGTAGGGTACCCTACACTTGAAGGGTATGCGAAGATCCTTTTTTCTTCAAATCTTTCCTCTAAGACTCCTTGGTCTTGGTAGAATGAGATGGTACTTGGCTTCCCTTCCTTGCACTTGCCCTAGGGTTAGAACCCTTAGGTGTTGGTTTCGAAAATGGCAAAGGGGAGAGAGTGGTTTTCGGCAAGAAGAAGAAAGGAGGAAGAAAGAGTGAGTAACTTCCTCTAACTTCCTTCTCTTTATCCTATTTATACACCTCTTGTGAAGAAGCATGTCTCTTCACTCTTACACACTTAACAAGCATGTTCCTTTCTCCTTCTACATGAAATATTGCTTGGTTCCTTGGTTATGACATGGTGAGTGCAACTAGGAGGTCCAAGGTTCAATCCTTGCTTCCCCCACTTTGCACTTTTTTTTAACACCATTCATTCCCAAGCCCAATAAACCAAGCCCATCATGAAATTTCATAATATGAGTAATATTTTATGAATTCAATATTTTATGAATTCAGAATATTTCATAATATTCCAAAAATATTATTTCATAATATTTTTAATATTCTATATTCATGAATATAATATTTCATGCTAATATTTCATGCATCCATAACATTTCATGACATGTGATTTCATGAAATTCTTATCCCTTCATTACAACCATTTTCATACATTGTCATGATTTTACATTGACAAATTTGGGGTGTTACAATCCTCCCCCTCTTATAGGAAGTTCGTCCCGAACTTTAAAATAGTTCCGGATACTTTGATCGCATCGTATCTTCCTGTTCCCAGGTGGCTTCTTCGAACTGCTCGTTCCGCCACAGAACCTTTACTAAGGATATTTCCTTGTTCCTTAGTCTTTTAATTTCCCGATCGAGGATCTGGATCGGTCGGCGTTCGGAACTAAGACTCTCTTGTTCTTGCACTGGTGGGGTTTCTATCATTTGACTCGCATCAGGGGTACACTTCTTGAGCATCGATACATGGAAGACGTTGTGGATAGCCGCCATTTCTGGCGGTAGCTCCAGCTCGTAGGCCACCTTGCCTACTCGTCTCAAAATCTGATAGGGTCCCACGTATCGCGGACTCAGTTTCCCCTTCTTTCCGAATCTCATCACCCCTTTCATAGGGGCTACCTTCAGAAATACCGAATCCCCAACCTCGAACTCGAGCGGTCTGCGTCGCTTATCAGCGTAGCTCTTTTGCCGACTCTGAGCAGTCTCTATCCTCTGGCGGATATTCTTTATGGCCTGAGTGGTCTCATCAATAATATCAGTCTGGAGTCCCATCTCCCTCTTTTCACCACTCTCATGCCAGCATAAAGGAGATCTGCATTTCCTTCCGTATAGTGCTTCATACGGTGCCATCCCGATAGTAGCCTGATAACTGTTGTTGTAAGCAAACTCTGCCAGGCTCAGGTATCGACACCAGCTTCCCTTGAAGTCCAAGGCGCAAGCTCGCAACATATCTTCTAGTATCTGGTTTACTCGTTCAGTCTGCCCGTCAGTCTGGGGGTGAAAGGCTGTACTGAACTTCAGCTTCGTGCCAAGGGCCTTCTGCACGTGTCCCCAAAAATCAGAAGTAAATCGACCGTCTCGGTCAGAGACGATGGTCTTGGGAACCCCGTGTAGTCGGACAATATCCTTGACATACAGTTGAGCCAACTGCTCAACTGAATACGTCATCCTGATAGCCAGAAAATGTGCAGACTTGGTCAGCCGGTCTACAATCACCCATATACTATCATATCCATTCGTAGTCCGAGGCAGCCCTGATATGAAATCCATAGATATGTCCTCCCATTTCCACTCGGGAATAGGTAGAGGCTGCAGAACTCCCCCAGGTCTCTGGTGTTCTGCTTTGACCCTCTGGCAGGTCAAACACATGCTAATATGATGGGCTACATCTTTCTTCATGCCGGACCACCAAAATTTGCCCTTCAGATCCTGATACATCTTGGTAGACCCAGGATGCATCGCATAAGGTGTTCCGTGAGCTTCCTCGAGTATCCTCGTCCGTAAGTCAGAGTCATCGGGAACGCATAATCGATCCCGGAGATATAAGACTCCAGTATCGGAAATCCGGAATCCCTCGTCCTTGCCTTCAAGAATCTCTTGCTTGATTCTCTGAAAACTCGGATCAAGATTCTGCTTTTCCAGAATACCATCAAATAATGTCGGCGCAATCTGTAGAATAGAAAGCTGTCCCGATATAATCTCGATTCCGAAATCCATAATCTCTTTCCCTAAGGGTTGTGACAAAGCCGACAAAGATATTAAGGTAGCACATGATTTTCGACTGAGAGCATCAGCTACCTTGTTGGCTTTTCCCGGATGGTACAGGATCTCACAGTCGTAGTCCTTCACCAACTCGAGCCATCGGCGTTGTCGCATATTCAGGTCTTTCTGGGTAAAGAAATACCGCAGACTCTGGTGATCAGTAAAGACCTTGCACTGAGTGCCATATAAATAATGCCTCCATGTTTTCAGCGCAAAGACCACCGCTGCTAATTCCAAATCATGGGTAGGATAATTCTTTTCATGTTCCTTCAGTTGCCTAGAGGCATAGGCAATTACCTTCCCATTTTGCATAAGTACAGCTCCGAGTCCCAGTTTGGATGCGTCGCTGTACATATCGAAACCCGTATCATTTTCCGGAAGAGTCAATATAGGAGCGCTAGTCAGTCTCCTTTTCAGTTCAGAGAAACTCTTCTCACATTCCTCGGTCCAGGTATATTTCTTATCTTTCTTTGTAAGAGCTGTCATAGGGGCTGCAATCCGAGAGAAATTCTCTACGAATTTTCTGTAGTAACCTGCTAACCCCAGAAAACTTCTGACCTCACTGGCATTCTTGGGTCTGGACCAGTTACTTACGGCCTCAATTTTAATTGGGTCGACCATCACTCCGTCCTTGGAGATAATATGTCCCAAGAATGACACTTGATTCAGCCAGAACTCACATTTCGAAAATTTAGCATACAGTTGTTCTTTCTGAAGAATCTGTAATACTATACCCAAGTGCTCTGCATGCTCTTCGGAAGTCCTCGAATAAATAAGGATGTCGTCGATGAAGACGATCACAAATCTGTCGAGAAATGCCGAGAAAATCCGATTCATAAGATCCATGAATATTGCCGGAGCATTAGTAACTCCAAACGGCATCACTACGAACTCATAATGTCCGTATCTCGTCCGGAAAGCAGTTTTGGGTATGTCCTCATTTTTCACCCGGACTTGATGATAACCAGACCTCAGATCGATCTTAGAGAAAACCGTAGCTCCCTTTAACTGATCGAACAGATCATCTATCCTGGGTAGAGGGTACCTGTTCTTTATGGTCACATTGTTTAATGCCCGATAGTCGATACACATACGCATCGACCCATCCTTCTTCTTCACGAACAGTACGGGAGCTCCCCAGGGGGAATGACTAGGGCGAATAAGTCCCTTGTCGAGAAGCTCTCGTAGCTGTTCTTGCAATTCCTTCAATTCAGTCGGCGCCATTCGATATGGTGCTTTCGAGATGGGGTTAGTACCAGGAATCAAATCAATGGCAAATTCAACATCTCTTTCAGGTGCTAACCCAGGTAAGTCATCAGGAAATACCTCTGGATAGTTGCGTACGACTTCGACGTCTTCTAGCTTCGGGTCCTCTTTAGGACGAGTATCAACTACATGAGCTAGAAATCCAGAACATCCATTCTCTAACATTTTCCTTGCCCTCAGAGCCGATAAGAATTTGCCAGTCTTCTTCTTCGGCTCGCCGATAAATTCAAAGAGAATTCCCGTCTCGGGTCGGAAGATAACCCTTCGTTTACGGCACTCGATAGAAGCGCCGTATTTATCCAAGAAATCCATGCCCAATATTACGTCATAATCTGACATAGCAAGCACTATCAGATCGCAGTAGAGTTCCCTATCTGCAACTCTGATTGGTGCGGCCCGCAGCATTTGGGTAGAGGGCATCACCTCTCCCGAGGGCAATGTAGTCACATGATCAATATTGGATAAATAAGATTTTATTTATTTTACTAACCGAAATTTATTTTATTCATTCTTATACGTCCACATACAACTAGTACACTCAGTGAGCAAGATGGGCTGCCGTGATGCCCAACATAAAGAATAACATAGCGACACCTACTATCTCCTCGCTCATCACCCTCTGGCCCACCTCAGGATCCTCAACTGTCCCCATCGGGTCCTCATCTTCAATCTCGAGGATTTCCTCATCCGCTTCAAGGTCTTCCTCGAACATCTCCAGCAGCTCTGGATTCTCCTCGAAGAGTTCGGGGTCCTCCTCGAAGGCCTCAGGGTCCTCCTCGAAGGGCTCGGGGTCCTCCTCGAATGGCTCGGGATCCTCCTCGACGGGCTCAGGATCCTCCTCAAAGGGCTCGGGATCCTCCTCATAGGGCTCAGGGTCCTCCTCAGGGTCCTCCTCGGACGGCTCAGAGTCCTCCTCGGACTGCTCGGGGTCCTCCTCATAGGGCTCAGGGTCCTCCTCAGGGTCCTCCTCGGACGGCTCAGAGTCCTCCTCGGACTGCTCGGGGTCCTCCTCCGAGTCTCCCAGGTCCGCTGGGAACTCATGTCGGAGGAGCTGCCTGCACAACCCCGTATAGGGCATACGGCATCTGTGCTGTCCCCAGATCTGATACGCCACCTCTCTGGCCCGGTTGGGCAAAGAACGGAGTAAAGCTCCGATCCTATGATCGTCCGTGGCTGGGAACCCTTCCCGCTCCAGCTTCCAGAAGAGCCGATCCAAGAATCCTATGGTGCCTTGGATTCCCAGAACCGGCCAATCCCTAACAGTCTCTATCTGCTCTAGCAGCTCGCGGCATCTCTCGGGGTAGTCCTCGTACAACATCTGGAATTGAAAAAAAAATGACATGGTTAGTACAAAACCATTCCTTTTTCAATTCGCAAATATATACAGAGGAAAACATACACCTAATCAGTGTAGTTTTACCTAAT
>JAGFNQ010001346.1:77472-119123 GCA_024364735.1 Boesenbergia rotunda | reverse complement strand
CATTTACAACCTAATCGGAAAAAATCATTTAACACACTATAGCATGGAATCCTAAGTAAGAATATAGTATGAGTTGTCTAGTCTTAGATACATGTCAAAGAAACATTCAAAGAAACAGACATAGAAAATCTATAGCATTTCACCTAATATGCATACAATAGAATTAAATATTATTTATCTAGCATGACATAGGTTCATGTCACTAACTTAGTCACCACATGTTCAGAGTATAACAATACAATTTCATAGGGAAGCAGTTTAGATTCTAGATAAAACAAGGTAGATAGAATCTTTTATTCTTTCCCGAGCCATCACCACACACATCCTCCAACCTTCCCTCTGCCTCTTCCTTTAGTTCGAGTATTTCTTACCGCTATCTGCAGCATAAGAAAAAAAACAACAGGAACTAGTAAGCAAAACATGCTTAGTAAGAATCCGGGCCTACTCGCAAAATCCACATCAATACATCATATCATGTACACAGTAATCAGAATAGAACAAGATTATACGCATCATAAGCATCTCATCAAAGCATCATGCATCATAAGCATCTTATCAAAGCATCATGCATCATAAGCATCTCATCAAGCATCATAAACATTACATCAAATATCTCTAAGTACTTACAGAACAAGTTTATCTCATAAAGAGAACCATATGTTTTTTTTCAAAAAGTTCCATAATGGTAAGTACTTAAAAATACATATCATCATTTAGGGCCCAGTTGTAGTACCACCATATCATGCGCGTTCTCTAATAAATTGGGGTAGCGAGCCACCAATCTAATTAGAGCAGGACCCTTCCGTCCTACCAACTGCCATGACCTTAACATGTGCATTGGATTTGTTTAACGACCCCCTTCCGAGTCGGGTACACAACTTTTCAAAGTAAAGTAATTTATCATGCAATTACTCATATATGTATATGCCTAAAGGTACTCTTTAATCACTTCTCAAAGGGACACACCACGCATTCGGGTGCTCTTGATCCCCTAGGGACACACCACGCATTCGGGTGCTCTTGATCCCAGTTTCAATAGAGTATCCTTTTAAAGCATATTATCAACCACATCATGCTCATATCATCAAGGTGCCCCATGGGCTACAAGGCATGCTTTTACATCCAACAAGATAAGTCACATAAATTATACACATATCACATATGTATTAGCATGCTTCATGGTCTCATTAGGTACTTCCCAACCCTAGAACTAGGGTTGGCCGAAATATACAAATAAAGAATTTGGTTTTCCCACCAAGCATTCATTCAAGCATTCTTACAAACACCTCTAGTATATTTCATGTTAACAATTTAAACATGGTTTAACCCTCAAGTGAGATTAGCATCCACTAACCCTATTTTCCTAGGTCTTGGCCGAAACCTACACAAGGGGTAAACCCTAGAATTTGTACATAACATCATTAAGAAAACACCTACACATATACCTTAAGGTTTAAGGGATATAATCATGTAACAAAAGGAACCAAGGTCTCCCCTCAAGGGGGTGGCCGAAAGTTGTAGGGGCCTTAACCCTATTTTTTTTGTCCTTCCAAAAATTTGGAAACAACACATATATGTATAAAATCCCCAGGAGTACTAGCATGCATCAAGGTGTGATTAAAATCCTTCTCTTGGACCTTTTTCCTAGGGTGGCCGAAAGTCCTCTAAAGGAGAACTCCCATTTTTCCAAAACAAGAACACAAGGAAATCATGCATAAACCATTATACTGCAGGCGAGAGAATTCTTACATCCTAGCGCTGGAATTTCGCCTTCTCTTAATTGTAGGGTACCCTACACTTGAAGGGTATGCGAAGATCCTTTTTCTTCAAATCTTTCCTCTAAGACTCCTTGGTCTTGGTAGAATGAGATGGTACTTGGCTTCCCTTCCTTGCACTTGCCCTAGGGTTAGAACCCTTAGGTATTGGTTTCGAAAATGGCAAAGGGGAGAAAGGGGTTTTCGGCAAGAAGAAGAAAGGAGGAAGAAAAATGAGTAACTTCCTCTAACTTCCTTCTCTTTATCCTATTTATACACCTCTTGTGAAGAAGCATGTCTCTTCACTCTTACACACTTAACAAGCATGTTCCTTTCTCCTTCTACATGAAATATTGCTTGGTTCATTGGTTATGACATGGTGAGTGCAACTAGGAGGTCCAAGGTTCAATCCTTGCTTCCTCCACTTTGCACTTTCTTTTTAGCACCATTCATTTCCAAGCCCAATAAACCAAGCCCATCATGAAATTTCATAATATGAATATTATTTTATGAATTCAGAATATTTCATAATATTCCAAAAATATTATTTCATAATATTTTTAATATTCCATATTCATGAATATAATATTTCATGCTAATATTTCATGATAAGAATATTTCATGAATATAATATTTCATGCATTCATAACATTTCATGGCATGTGATTGCATGAAATTCATATCATTTTATTATAACCATTTTCATACATTGTCATGATTTTACATTGACAAATTTGGGGTGTTACAAAACAAATACAGCAAAGAAATGCAGCAATCATAATCAAAATGCATAATGTATCATATGCACATGATGCAATGTCATGGTCATCCCCTAATACCAGTTAAGTCATCGAGACATACGATAATGTGTCAGTCGAGTGGGTAGAGCTGTGACACTGTCTGCACTCTGCCATCACTGCTCTTCAGTGATCGAGTGGACAGGATGCTGGTGGAGCTCTCGCTATGCCCTATGTATATATGGGGGAGATATCTCTCTCATCTTTTCTGGTCTATGCGAAGAGAAGGGATCTCTGCTTGCTACCACGCTCCAAACCCGCTACCCATGAGCGGTCAAGCGGAGCAGTACAGAGCAAATGCACACACCCAGCGGTATCCACTAACCCATGAGTGGACGTGTGTGCATATCATGTGCAGGAAGATGATAGGTTCAACCACAAGGGAGTCGCTGATCGCCGACATGCAACAGTGCAGGTATGGTGCATGACTCTAACACATGCAACCCCTACCAGGTCATCGACACATAATGCAGCCAAACATGCACAGGTCGTAAACATGCATCACAAGCCAGTCATCCTATATCCAGACACACATGCAAGTATGATTAGAATTAGTCAATACAACCATACAGTTGTGAGCTATGCTATAACTACATCCTCATGCCCATAACAATGCTATACAGAATCAGATAACAAAACATGAGACTGTATAGAAAAGAAATTTAGATCATATCCAAGGTCAAGCATAAGTATCAAGCAGGATAGTAAAATGGTAGCAAATAAAGGTCAATAAAAGTCTACTGCATAAATAACAACTTGCCATGCTTAAAGATAAAGTAAATCTACAAAAGACAAGCAAGAAGTACTCGTCTCAAAGTAGGAGTCCGTGTACAAAGAGAACCTCCCGTCTGATACTCCACAACCAAAAGTCCAAATCAATACCCTGTATCAAAGGACATATTTTAAATAGCTATTACAAAAATAGTAGCTAGCTAACAAATCTCTAAACCATTCTAGGGTTTACCTACTCAATCTATTTCATTTAATTACATCTAATTAAATGATAAGTTCCTAACTACTCCGTGTAGTTATGATTTGGTTAACTCTTAGATTTTATACTCAACTAAGAATTCGGTAGAACCCAAGAAACAACCCATCAGATTTGATAAGAACTTCACGTTGTCATCACTAATCCAATCTCATAACACAAACAACTAATCCAAAATCGAATCAAACACCATCATACTGATCTAAACAAAATTCAACACAATGGTCTATAATCCGAGAATGGAAAACACAAGATATTAAATCAAGAAATCAATATAATCCTTCCACAAGAAGAAACTCATCTCAATCCCACAACAGATCAAGGATCAACCTTATTGCTACTAATCTAAACTAAGGCAATCACAATCCGAATCACCAGAAAACTAAATCATAGATCGAGACCAAATCCAAAGCTGAGTTTCTCTTCCAAAACTCCTCGTGTGGCACATCGCAGGATTAAAGCATCCTTGGACTTATCTAAAACCCAATTTGATCAGAAATCAATTTCCAGAAGACCCAACATATCTATTTCAATTCAAACTCTCAACCAACAGCCAACCCATCCATGTACCCCCAAACAACACATAGGATCAACTCCACCACATCATCATCCACCTACTGATCGAACCAGTCTAACATGGTATCATGTGACAAAGCATTTACAAGTTTAAAGAAAATTACTATAACCAAAATCCAACAAAGTTTCTATCAATAACAAGATCCAGATAAAAATAGTTCTCTATAACTATCGAAAAGTGAATTGAGATCATCCAACACCAACACCCAAAGGCAAACCCACAAACCAAATTGAAGACAACAATCATATACTGATCCAATATTAACCCACTACCATAGCTCATGGCAGGGTAAGGTTTCACATAGAATTGCTACAAAATCAAAAACTACAACTAATATCAACTCCAAACCAGAATAATTTCTAAAATCTACCCTATTTACCACCACAATTGTATATGTTGATCAACAACAAATCCATTACCCAACATTTATAGCTCATGGCATCATCCCCAAAAATAATAGCTACACAATCTGGAGAACAGAACCCATCCACAATAGGCTTGTTTTCAAAAAGCATAAATCTGAACAGAATCAAATTAAGAGCTACTCAACTGAATTGCTATGGAAAACCCTAATCCAAACCAAGTTCGACTCCAAAAACCCACCATCAGATCGAAACAAACATTCATTATAAACAGAGATTCCAAATTAGAATTAACACTATAGAAACCCCACTAGGAACTCAATTCCTATAGCAACTTTGATCTGAGACACCTACAACACATCAGATTTGGAGTTCATGATGAAAACCAAACTTCAAACCAAATATGTTTCAATCCACTGACAAATCAGCAGCTAATTCCAATCTATATCCATTTCAGCATGTAACCAATCATCAATCCAAACATGATGAACATAGAAACAAGAAAAACCCAGTAAGAATGATCCATTCAAACTGCAATCCAGATCAAACCAAAAACCAAGTTACATATCTAACCACAAACCAACATCCCATAATAATGTTTCAAGAACCATCAGAATTAACCAAAGCTTACCTTCTTCCTCCCTTGCGCTAGATTTGTGTTCACTGGAAACATGATCACGCCTTAGTCTTCCAATCTCGAGGTAAAGTTGCAAATCAAAGGAAGGGTCAAGCTCAAATTGGCGACCATTCCTGTGGGGATTGGAAGAAAAATCAACCAAACTCAAGCTGGGGTTCCGACTCACCTTCAACCGACCAAAGTTGGTGACCACCAACGTACATCTATGTCTGTAAAGGGGAAGGGACAAGGAAGATCGGTAGGCTATGGGATGGCCTCGATTGCACGTGGAGAAGGGTCGCGATAGTCGTTGGCACTGAGGCTATCTGAAGAAGGCGCTCGATGTCGACTAGCTTGCGGATGTGGGATTATGTCACAGAGAAGGGAATCTCGGAGGATGATCTGAGGAGAAGAAAACAAAGAGGAAGGCGATGGTGTCGGTGCTCGATCAGGAGAGGAGGCTGCTCGCGATTGGTTTATGGCAGAAAGCAATAGGGTTGCCTATTAACCTGCCACTTTTGCATTTTAGTCCTTGACCTTTCATAAATTAGAACTCCAACCCTAATTTTCCTAATCCTAAGCACTCAACCCCTTCCCTAATTTGGGTTTAATCCATTAAACCCTTTTAACTTAATTTGTAGGCTCGAAAATCATAAATTTTTTCAAAAAAAAATTTCTAGATCGGGTTTCGAGCCGTCATATTTAACAGTTCTAGTAGTTCCTTTACCCGTTCACCTATCTTGGTGAAAGGCTTCTTGGTCATTTTTTCTAATTCAAAAGACTCTAAATACCTATTACTGAGTAATTTAGTGAAGCGTTTTTTAGTTACATGACCAATTCTACAGTGCTAGAGATATGCCAAGTTTGAATTAAGCAATTTTTGTTTATTGCTTTCAATACAATAAATCAGTTTATCTAAGTTAAGAACATAATGATCGTTATTCATTGAACCATTCCCATAGAACATATTATTTAAATAAAAGGAAAATAACTTGTCCTGAAATTGAAATTCAAATTCCTTGACGCACAAACTCGACACCGAAATGATATTCCTTGAGAAACTAGGAACAAAATAATAGTTTTCTAAATTCAAAACTAGTCCATTAGGCAAGTTTATTGAATAAGTTCTTATAGCTATTGCAATAACTCTCACTCCATTAGCTACTCGTAGGTACATCTCGCCCTTGGACAACCGTTTGTAGTCACTTAGACCCTGCGGTTTGCACAAATATGAGAACTAGTTCCAGAATCTATGACCGATGATGAAGAAACAGAAAGATTGTAGTCTATCATAAAGATACCTGAAGCATCTGCTCCACTAGCATTCTTCTTTATGAAAATGTAGCAAATTTTCTTTCAGTGACCTATATATCAAAATATAACTGATCAGGAGGTAGTTAGGATGTATACTAAATGCCTTGCCTTTTCTGTATGAACATCTACATTTTAAAAGAGAATCACAACATCACTGTTTGCATGTTTATATTAGTATATGCATTTCTATATGATACTTTGCATTGTAGATAACATGGTGTGTGGTGACACACAGAAGATCATGTTATCAGTCTCTTGTAGAGTATAATTAGAGGCTCACAACCAAGATGGAGTTGGGCAAACCATGGGGATGGTTGTAGTGTAATTTGGTGTGGTTTATCTTGACCAAAGAATTACACTAGTACACTTTGTGTGCATTGAGAAAGACTAACATAGAGGTGATCCAATTTATACTGACTTTATAATTGGATCAAACCTCAGTTTATTATGGAGTACATGCTGTGAATCCCGATTTAATAACGGGTACATGTACTTAATATTTATTTCTTTGATTTACCAATGGGTGAGATTTATTCTATTAATCGATAGACCCGATAAGTTGGGAAATAATATTATTTACATGGTGTGTCATTTATTATAGACGAAATCCGTGTCTTGGTGAGTCGGGATGATGATGCCCCCTTGATGAGCTCATAAGGTTCATCATGTTAAATCCTGCAGGTGGACTTGGACCAACATGATGATAAGGATGAGTGGTACTAGTCAAGGAGTTAGAGGTTGATTAATTAAAATTATCAATAATTTAAATTAATCAACGGGCATTCGATATCTTAAACACAGGGAGAAATTGTACTCATAATAGGTGGAGCACATATGTAAATATGGGGGTTGGTGAGGTAGTTCAATGAAGGGCCTTTAGTGAAATGGTTCTTCATTAATGGATCGGGTTTGGATCCATTAGCAGGCCATGACCCAACTCCTCCTCATGGTCCCTAATGTAGCCCTATAAATACCCCATGAAGCCATCATGAAATAATAACTTAAGCCTCTTATTTCTCTCCCTCCCCCCCCCTCTCTCTCTCTCCCTTAGGGTTAGTTGGCCGACGGCTTGGTAGGGAGAAGAGAACTTTTGTTCTCTTCTCATCTCATCTTTTCTTTTCACTTCTTGGCGTAGACAAGGAAGGGAGAAGTCTTCCTCTTCTTCTTCTTAGCCGGATGCGAGCAAGGGTGAGGAGAAGTGGCTGGCGGCGGCAACTATAGCTCCCTAGGGTTCCAGCGTCGCCTACCTTCATGGAAGGTAATCGGAGGCGATTTGAGGAGAGGCCTTGATCACCTTAGCTTCTTCTTGGTTCGGCAGCAGCTGTAGGAGAAGGAGAAGGTTCTTCCAAGCAAGGAGAAGGAGAGAACACTTCTTTGTGGTCGGCGACAGCTAGGGTGGCCCTTGGTTGGCCGGCGCATGTAGAGAAGGAGAAGAGGTGGTGCAAGGTTTTGTTTGGTGACTTTCGTTTTTGGTAAATCATCGCCCACACGACATTCCAAGAAGGGAAGGGTCATATA
This sequence comes from Boesenbergia rotunda, assembly GCA_024364735.1. Taxonomy (NCBI): domain Eukaryota; kingdom Viridiplantae; phylum Streptophyta; class Magnoliopsida; order Zingiberales; family Zingiberaceae; genus Boesenbergia; species Boesenbergia rotunda. The sequence continues at coordinate 111,197 of JAGFNQ010001346.1, read as the reverse complement.
GTAGAAGATCGCGAGGTAAAGGGAAAGTATAACCTCTTCCTTGGCTCTTTGATCTTATCATTTCATGTGGTTTTAATTAATTATCATGTTCTTAATTATTTTATAATTATTGTTGATAATTAATTATTTTGGACCCCGATAATAAACACAAAAATCGGCGATCTGCTCGTCGTCTTTTCCGTGATCAATTGGTTAGGCGAGTTACAAGGCTTGAACTTTGAGTTTGGCTAAGTTGTAACACGAATCAATTGGTACGACGACGAGACGGTCATTTGGGAGATAGGTTTCCATTCGGATTAATTTTTTAATCCGTGGACATGGAGAGCTCTCTCATGGATGACCAGGTATTCGCTTAGGAAACCCGCCAAGCTATCTAACAGAAAACATACCTCACTTACCATATCCGTTTTGAAATCTGAAGTTCCCACGTCTTTGCTGCTATCCTCTGAGGTGACTCCCCCATCATTGATGCTCTCATCTTCCTGGTATGAAACCAACAGAGTAAGTCCAACGTGTTCCTTGAGATCTGAGTCTTCCGATGAAGACTCATCCCAAGTCGCCTTTAAATTGTGTACTTTTGTCTTTTGTGTCCCTTTTCCTTTGTTATTCGCTTTGGGGCAGTTTTCCTTTATGTGTCCTTCTTCGTTGTAGTTGTAACATAGAATCTTCCTTTGCTTCTTACCTTACACCTTCTTAAATTTTTTAGTTTTAAAATATTTGGACAACTTCCATACCATATATGCTGCATTCTCATCATTTTTTGAAGAATCCTCTTCATGTTGGATCCTTTTGGTGCCTAGGGCGATGTTGTCCGATTTCGTTTTTCCTACACATCTGGATTCATGAAGTTCTAAAGTGGAAAAAAGTTCATCTAAGGTACTTACCTCAAGGTCTTTAGAGATATAGTAGGCGTCGATTATTGAAATCCAGTTTGGAATTCTCGGGAAGGCGTTCAATGCGTACCTTTGCTCATCTCGATTGCTTACCAATTCTCTGAGATTATTGAGATCTGTCATCAGCTCCTTCAGCTTAGCATGCAGTTGTGCTATGGACTCTCCTTCTTCCAGCCAAAGGTTGCTGAGATGATTCTGAAGTAGATCTCTTTTTTGCTAATTTTGCTTCGGAGGTACCTTTATGGAGTTTAAGGAACTTTTCCCAAAGTTCCTTTGCCGATCAATAGTTTCTGACTTGGTTGACTTCTTATGCAGGGAGTATGGTCAGCATATGGTATTCTGCTTTTCCATTCGCCACAAAGTCAGCCTATTCCTTCTTAGTCCAATGACTTTCATCTTTGGGATTGTTGTTGGCGTCATTCGGAGCTATAAAACCATTTTTCATTATTAAAATTAAATCAAAATCAGTTTTGAAAAAAACCTGCATTTTGCACTTCCAACTGGCGAACTCCCCCTCGAACTTTGGCGGATAGATGACTGGTCTAACCATTTTTGTTGTTGCTTCAGACAGCGGTTAGTCCTTCTGGAGCATCCTTGCTCTGATACCAATTGTGGGCGATCGAAGGTCGGCAAGAGGGGGGGGGGTGAATTACCCCTGAAAAAGAAAACTCTATCTCTTATTTTTGCTTAACAAAGATATTAGTTAGGACACAAATATCATAAATACATAAAGCAAACATAAAATTATGAGGCTACCGAATTTACTTGGTTTGCAACTGGGGAGGTTGTCAATCCAAGGCTGAATATGGCTCGATTCTCCTTAATATAACTCCTTCCGGCGGAGAAGCCACTTACACATGGAAAGCTCAGAAAAAGAAAGAGAAACTATTCTAAACTTGTTTGTTAATGCTTGGAATACAATTTGGGTTACTGGCTCTCCTTCTTCCATTTGGAGATTGCTGAGATGATTTCGAAGCAAGTCTCTTTTGCTAGTTTGGCTTCAGAGGTAGCTTTATGGAGTTCTAGGATTTTTTCCCAAAGTTCCTTCACCGATTGGTAAGTTTTGATTCGATTGACTTCTTGCATAGGTAGTATGATTAGCAGATAGAACTATGCTTTCCCATTTGCTACAAAATTCACTTGTTCCTTCTTCGTCTACAGATGTTCTTCTTTGTCCTTGCCGTCATTATCTTTGGGAGCTACAAAATCATCCTTCATTGTTAATAATAATTCAAAGTATGTTTTAAAAAATACCTGTATTTTTCGCTTCCACATAGTAAACTCCCCCTCAAACTATGGCGAGTAGATAATTGATCTGACCATTTTCATTGCTTGAGATGACAATTAGTCCTTCTGGAGCTTCCTTGCTCTGATACCACTTGTCGGGGATCGTGCAGTCGGCAAGAGGGGGGGCTGAATTGCCCCTGAAAAATAATAATGATCTTTTATTTTGCTAACAAAGATAGAGATTAGTTAACAAACAAAACATAAAAGAAATGATAATAAAAAAGAACGAGGCACAACCAATTACTTGGTTTGCAACCAGAATGGTTACTAATCCAAAGTAAATCAAAGTTTGTTCTCTAAATGTACTCTTTAGGGCGGAGAAGCCTCTTACACAAACTAAAACTTAGAAAGACAATGAAAAACTAGAACAAATTCGTGTAAAAGTCAATTGATGAATGTAACTGAGTTTTGGGGTCTATTTATGGCTCTAGTGAAGTTTATCCGATTGTTGACATGACCCTATATGGGCACTCGAGTTCATGGAGGTGCCTAACACGTGGTTCCAGGGTTATCCACGTCGCAACGATCGTAAATGGCTTGTTCTGGATGAAACTTGACTTCTTGAGTGTTATGTTGATTGGGGTGCTCGGGAACACATGCACACGTGTCAATGAGGGCACCACTATTCACGGGTGCCCGAGTTGACTTTGGTCAGCACTTTGCTGACCATTCTTCCGGTGGGTCTTCTTGGGTGATCTTGGGCCTTCCAGAGTTGGGCTCACCCGAACCCTCCTCCAGCCTTCTCCTCGAGCGTGCTTCTCCTCGGCTTCTAGTCCCTTAGACGTCACGCGTATCCTTCTCGCTCCACTTGCATACTCATCCGTAGACCTCCGCGTCCTTCTGATGCACCGAGCATGTTGGCTCCCTTCTCATTCTATCCTTCTTGACCGCTGCGTCTTCCACTCGACTTCCTGCACTCCTAAGCTTCTGCACACTTAGACACAGGGATCAAACATAACATGACCTAACTTGACTCGGTTGGCCACATCAAAACTCACCTGGGGTACTTTACTGAGCAGATTAAGTCCAAATAGGTCTGGAGGACCCGATGTTTGGCAGGTGAGTTGAGTTAAGTCATGCAGGAAAATGCTACGAGGTTGCGTCCTGAGGGTACATCCTTTGGTGCTAATCTAACTAGAGAAACCTACAAAGGTTTTTAAGTTGAGATCAAGTATATTTGTGCTAACTCTATTTTGCAGGGTTAATCCTTTACATGTTATTGTATTGTGCAAACATTTTCATGCAGATCAGATAAAGGAAGTTGACCGAGGGTTCAGTCGACTGAACGAGTGGATCAGTCGACCGAACCAAGCAGGCTACACCAAATTTAGTATATTTAGAGGGGTCGCTCTACTGATTATCAGGATCGATCGACCGAACTATATTTGGTAAGGCATGGCAAATAGATGGAAGGCTTTTCAGTCGACTGATTATGGGATTAGTCGACCAAACACAATTAATACAGAGACAACCGAGCAGAGCAATGAAGGTATGGCGCGAGGTTCGATCAACCCAATTGGTGGTTCAATCGACCAAAAGGATCGGTCGAACAAACGGGTTTTCAGTCAATTGAACATGCCTTATATAAGGAGCTCGAGATTAGTGCATTCGTAATTGATCTTCCACTCGCTCTACTCTCTTCTTGCGTCAACGAATCACTCACGCCTTGCTGCTACGACGCCGGAAAGCTCTATGACACTGTGCATCCAAAAGCTATTTTATGTGTCGATATATTTTTTATATTGCGTACTTGTACTTTGATATTAAAGGGAGTTAGTAGGTTGTAACTAACCTCCCTTACATTTTGTACGATATTGACTTCTCCGAAAGACATTCAAGGAAAGTATTATAGTGGATTTCTTAACTAAAGCGGTCGAGGACTATAGGTCTTGGAATAGGAGTCACCGATGACTCCGAACCATGTAAAAGAAAATGAGTCTTTTAATTTCCACTGCTTACTCTATTGTGTTTTGTTTTTACGTTAACATGAAAAGAAAGATTTACGAACGATCGAGATTCACTCCTCCTCTAGTATTCTACAATTCTATAATTGGTATCAAAGCAAGGCAGCTCTGAAATGATCTAACGATCTTTCTTTACATTACGTTTTCTTTCTTTTCTATTTAGTATATTTTCTTTTATACCATACTGGTAATCCCAAGATAAAGTCTTGGAAATATTTTTGTTGTTTCTACTATTTTATAAGAATGTCAATGACTCTTCAAGAAGTGGGAAATATCCATGAGCCTCCACCATACGAACAAGATGATTTCAACTACTGAGATGAGCAATGGAATGGTTCATAGGAAGTAAAAGCTTCGACGACTTGATAACCTTGAAAAAGCCATCTTGAAACTTTGAGACAAACACAAAGGTAATAAAAGTCTTATTTAATGTTTTGCCTAATGAAATATGTATATGTTAGGAAAGTATGAAAGTGCCTACGATCTTTAGACTCGACTCATTGAGATTCATGAGAACCCATCAAAGCTAGAAGACCAAGGTGAATCTGAATCCCCACAGTCATCATTAGATTCAGACTCAAAAAAACTAGATCAGCTCAACATCATGGCACTAATGGTAAAGGAGGTAGCTGGATCTGAATTTGAATTTGAATATGAGTCCAAGCCTGAATCCGAGATAGCAATGGTCGAGGGGGAGAATCCTAATGAGGATTCAAAAAGTAATATTTTAAATTCAAAATTTGAAGATTATATAATATGTTTTAAGTGCATTTAAAAGGGACACTTCAAAAGCAAATGTCCTAAGAGTCCATTCGCATAATCAGAGGCAAAGGAGAAACCAAAGCCAGGAGTTCGAAAATCAAAGGAGCACATTGAATGCTTCAAGTGCAAAAGGATGGGATACTACAAGAGTCAGTGCTTAGAAAGAAAATCCAAGGATTCAGAGAGAGCAACTAAGGTAAATCAATTTAAATTAAGTGAAATTTAAACGACAATTTACCAAAGGGCGTATCCAACTATTCGTAATTACCGAAAGGAGTACCATGGTTTCTATTATACCAAAGGGCACATCCCATATAGTGAAGTTACTTTTATACCCCTCCCACCAATGAATGGCTTTATCAAATACATTTTCGAGACACCGGACCACTTTATTAATAAAATAATAATTTATGGTTTGGATGGGTAGCAGTCAAATTTTTCTCAGCCAATATATATATTACTACTTTGCACAAGTCGAATGATCACGAAGGTACGTATATATTGCTTCCTTGCACAACTCGATTCATCACCAAAGCACCTGAGGAAAATAGGTTGTCGTAGGAGAAAAAGGAAACAACAGATTGGTAACTAAGAGAAATAGGAATGTACGTATGATTGTCATCTTTGATATGGTATCAGATATAGTTTTAATTAAGATAAACTCTTTCTACTATTTTTATGTTTGGAGGAGGCTTAGGGTGATATGCATTACATGATATCAGGCCCTGGGAGTGCATGATCTCATTAGATTTCAAGCAATAGGAGAGGCTGAAAAATTTTGTTTCAGGTCCTCGGAAATAATTTGTTTCAAGCCCTCGGAGGGACTGAAATAAAAGGAATTCAGGCCCTCCCAGGGTCTGGCCTGAATTTCTTTTATTTCAGGGCCAGGGAGGGGCTGAAATCAAATGATTTCAGGCCCGCCCTGGGTGTAACGCCCGCCCTTATATCTACTCTCGGGGCAGGGTTACGTACTAGTCATTCATTCATATAATGAAATTTTGACATACAATAAAAGTAAGAGGGCAAGGACTAAGTGCTGAGCATGCTTGTCTAAAATTATCAAGTGATATTTACCAGTGCTAAGCATACTAGTCAATACATGTCAATCAAATATCATGCTTGAATCATTAGAACATTATTTGAAATATTTTAATCAAGAGATATTCTATAACATGATAGGTTCACATATTATTTCAACTCATATCAAAATCAAGTATATGAGAATTCCAAGTGTAATCACTATCATGCAATATCAAACCTAATCACTAACATTCATTGTTGAAGAAATCATCATCATAATCATAGTAATGTAGATATAAAAATCTTTCTTTCCCGAGCCACCACCCCACACATCTTCAGCCTCCTGCCTCTTCCTTTAGTTTAAGTGTTCCTTACCCTTATCTGCAGCATAAGACAACACATAAACTAGTAAGCACAAATGCTTAGTAAGGATCCTGTCCTACTCGCAAAATCCATACGACAGAATACAACATGTACACATAACAAATCATAAGCATGAGTTCATCAAAGCATACTAAACAACCAAGTTTCTAAGCATGCAGTATAAAGTACCTTAAGCATACCCTTCACATATAATAAATGTTTTCAATGAATGTTTTCAAAACAATTCCATAAAGGTATTACTTAAAAATACATCCATATCATATATGGCCCAGTTGTGTACCACATATCGCGCGTTACCTATTGCGCGTTCCCTAATGAATTGGGGTAGCGAGCCACCAATCAATTAGAGCAGGACCCTTCCGTCCTACCGGAGTCATGACCTTATGTTAACATGCACCCCGGATTTGTTTAACGACCCCCTTCCGAGTCGGGTACACAACTTCTAAAGTAAAATACTTATCATGCTTTTACATATATGCTAAGGAGTACTCCAATCCACTCTTAAGGGACACACCACTCTTCAAGGGTGCTCATGATCCCGTAGGGACACACCACACAACATAAGGGGTGCTCTTGATCCCATACTTAGTGGAGTATCCTTTCAAGCATTTTATCATACACATCACATGCAATTCATAAAGGGTGCCCCATGGGCTATATTAACATGCTCATACATACATCATATTTCAACCACTTACACATACTTATATATGACAAGATTGGTCACATAAATCATAGTCATGTCATAGGAAGTGGTAGCATGCTTCATGAGTTAATTGAGTTCTTCTTAACCCTAAACCTAAGGTTTTGGCCGAAAGTCAAGGGTAGAGGTAGCTTAGGTTTTTGACATCAAACATCCCATACAAACATCATATATATATACATCATGTATCATACTAAGCATAGTATACATCATGGGGTAATCAACTTTCACAAACCTAATATATCATGCCTTGGCTGAAAATCATGCTACGGGAAAACTTAGTTTTCAAATCAAACCTTCCATTTAAACATCACATGCATATACGTATCATTATCCCCAAACATAAGCATATCCTATAGGTATTTTAACCTTCGCAAACCCTAACTCTAGGGTGTTGGCCGAATGTGTAGGGTAGGGGAAATTAGGGTTTTTGAATCAACCTTCATACAAGCATTTACACAAACATCTCACATACATATCATGCCACTTATTAAACATAGATTACATTATAGGATAATTATGCAACCCTAAACCCTAATCCCTCTAGGGTTGGCCGAAACTTGTAGGGTAGGGAAAAAGTTGGGTTTTTGTAACCAAACATTTATACAAACACCTTGTCTACACTATCATATAATACACTAAACATAAAATACATCCTAGAGAAATTCAACTCTTAAACCCCTAAATTCCTTGCCTTGGCCAAAACTTACACAAGGGTAAAACCCTAGTTTTTGTTCATAACATCATGAAGAAAATCCACATACATATATACCCTAAGTCTCAAGGGGTCTTCTCTTGTATCAAGGAGTAACCAAGGCCTCCCCTTAAGGGGTGGCCGAAACTTACAAAGGGGAAAACCCCCCATTTTCGAATACCACAAAAGCAAAAGAATCACACACAACTATTACACTACAGGCGAGGGGATACTTACATCCTTTCGCTTGACTTTCACTTTCTCTAAACCTTTAGAGTACCCTTGGTTGAAGGAGGGTGAGTGTTCTCCTTATTAGCACTTCCCTAGAACCTTTGGCCCTAGTAGAGGGCAAGATCTTTGGATGGTCTTCTTCCTTCCAATTCCCTAGGGTTAGAACCCTAGGGTGTATTTTTTTTCAAAAATTGAAAGGGAGAAGAAGATGAGTTTCGGTGGGGAGAGTGAGGAAGAAGAAGAGAAGAAGTTATTCCAACCTCTCCTCTCTTATTTATACTTTTCTCATGAAGAGACATGTCTNCCTCCTTTCTATCTTTTTTTTATCACATTTTGCACTAATCCATATCAAAGCCCATTAACCAAGCCCATCATGAAATTTCATAATAATAATGTTTCATGAATTCATAATATTTCATATGAGAAAATTTTGGGGTGTTACAATCCTCCATACCTTATAAAAAGTTTGTCCCGAACTTTAAAATAATTCCGGATACTTTAATCGTATTGCCTCCTCTCGTTCCCACGTGGCTTCTTCGAATTGTTCGTTCTGCCACAGAACCTTTACTAAGGGTACTTCCTTGTTCCTTAGCTTTTTGACTTCCCAGTCTAGGATCTGAATAGGTCGGCGTTCGGAACTTAGGTTCTCTTGATCATGTACTGGTTGGGGCTCTATCATCTGATTCACATCAGAGGTACATTTCCTGAGCATTGATACATGGAAAACATTATGGATAGCCGACATTTCTGGCGATAACTCTAGTTCGTAGGCCACTTTGCCTATCCGTCTCAGAATCTGATACGGTCCCACATATCTCGGACTCATCTTCCCTTTCTTCCCGAATCTCATCACCCCTTTCATAGGGGCCACTTTCAGGAATACTGAATCCCCAACCTCAAACTCTAGTGGTCTGCGTCGCTTGTCAGCGTAGCTTTTCTGCCGACTCTGAGCAGTCTCTATCCTCTGGCGGATATTCTTTATAGCCTGAGTGGTTTCGTCTATAATATTAGTCTGGAGTCCCATCTCCTTCTTTTCACCACTCTCAAGCCAGCATATAGGAGATCTGCATTTCCTTCCGTATAGTGCTTCGTACGGTGTCATCCCGATAGTAGCCTGATAACTGTTGTTATAAGCAAACTCTGCCAGGCTCAGGTATCGACACCAGGTTCCCTTGAAATCCAAGGCACAAGCTCGCAACATGTCCTCCAATATTTGGTTTACTCTTTCAGTCTGCCCGTCAGTCTGGGGGTGGAAGGCAGTACTAAATTTCAGCTTCGTGCCAAGAGCCTTCTGCACGTGTCCCCAAAAATCTACAGTAAATCGACCATCCCTATCAGAGATAATGGTCTTGGGAACCCCGTGCAGTCGGATAATTTCCTTGACGTATAGTTGAGCCAACTGCTCCACTGAGTAGGTCATTTTAATAGCCAGAAAATGGGCAGACTTGGTGAGTCTGTCCACTATAACGCATATACCATCATATCCATTCATCGTTCTAGGTAGCCCAGAGATGAAATCCATGGAGATGTCTTCCCATTTCCACTCGGGGATAGACAGGGGTTGCAAAACTCCTCCAGGCCTCTGGTGTTCTGCTTTGACCCTCTGGCAGGTCAAACACATACTGACATAGTGAGCTACATTCCGCTTTATACCGGACCACCAGAATTTGCTCTTCAGATCTTGATACATCTTGGTAGACCCAGGATGCATCGCATAAGGTGTTCCGTGAGCTTCCTCTAGGATTCTTGTCCGTAAGTCGGAGTCGTCGGGAATACATAATCGATCCCGGAGATATAAGACTCCGCTGTCTGAAATCCGAAATCCATCGTCCTTGCCTTCGAGAAACTCTTGCTTGATTCTCTGAAGACTCGGATCTTGATTCTGCTTTTCCAGAATATCGCCGAACAATGTCGGCACAATCATCAGGGTGGACAACTGTCCTGATATGATTTCAATCCCGTAATTCATAATTTCTTCCCCTAAGGGTTGTGACAAAGCTGATAAAGACATCAAAGCAGCACATGATTTTCTACTGAGAGCATCTGCTACCTTGTTGGCTTTTCCCGGATGGTACAGGATCTCACAATCATAATCCTTGACCAATTCGAGCCATCTGCGTTGTCTCATATTCAGATCTTTCTGGGTGAAGAAATACCGCAGACTTTGGTGATCTATATAAACTTTACACTGAGTTCCATATAGATAGTGCCTCCATATTTTCAGTGCAAAGACCATCGCTGCTAACTCTAAGTCATGGGTAGGGTAATTTCTTTCATGTTCCTTCAGTTGCCTAGAGGCATAGGCAATTACCTTCCCATTTTGCATAAGCACAGCTCCGAGTCCAAGTTTGGATGCGTCGCTGTACATATCGAAACCCATATCGCTCTCGGGAAGAGTCAATATTGGAGCGCTAGTCAGCCTCCTTTTCAGTTCAGTAAAGCTCTTCTCACATTCCTCGGTCCATACATATTTCTTGTACTTCTTTGTAAGAGCTGTCATAGGGGCTGCAATCCGAGAGAAATTCTCTACGAATTTTCTGTAATAGCCTGCTAGTTCGAGGAAACTTCGAATTTCACTGGCATTCTTGGGTCTAGTCCAGTTACTCACAGCTTCAATTTTAATTGGGTCCACCATTACTCCCTCCTTGGAGATAACGTGTCCCAAGAATGATACTTGATCGAGCCAGAACTCGCATTTGGAAAATTTAGCATACAGTTGTTCCTTCTGAAGAATCTGTAGTACTATACTCAGGTGCTCAGCATGTTCTTCGGGAGTTCTCGAATATATAAGGATATCGTCGATAAAGACGATCACAAATCTGTCGAGGAATGCCGAGAAAACCCGATTCATTAAATCCATAAACATAGTTGGCGCATTGGTAACTCCAAATGGTATAACTACGAACTCATAATGTCCGTATCTGGTTCGGAAAGTCGTCTTTGGTATATCCTCCTTTTTCACCCTAACTTGGTGATAACCAGATTTCAGGTCAATCTTAGAGAAAATCGTGGCTCCCTTCAGTTGATCGAACAGGTCATCTATCCTAGGTAGAGGGTACCTGTTCTTGATAGTCACGTTGTTCAGCGCCCGATAGTCGATACACATTCGCATCGACCCATCCTTCTTTTTCACGAACAGTACGGGAGCTCCCCAGGGAGAATGACTAGGGCGGATGAGTCCCTTATCAAGCAGCTCCTGTAACTGTCCCTGTAATTCCCTTAATTCCGTCGGCGCCATACGGTACAGTGCCTTAGAAATGGGGTTAGTACCAGGAACCAACTCAATTGCAAATTCTATATCTCTTTCAAGTGCTAACCCTGGTAAGTAATCAGGAAATACCTCTGGGTATTTGCATACGACTTTGACGTCTTCTAGCTTCGGGCCCTCTATAGAACTGGTATCAACCACATGAGCTAGAAATCCAGAGCATCCCTTTTCTAACATCTTCCTTGCTTTCAGAGCCGACAAGAATTTACTTGTCCTCTTCTTCGGCTCTCCGATAAATTCGAATAGAATTTCCGCCTCAGGTCGGAAGATAACTCTTCGTTTCGGCACTCAATAGAGGCGCCATATTGTTCAAGAAATCCATGCCCATATCACATCATAATCTGACATATCAGCACTATCAGTCGCAGTAGAGTTCCCTATCTGCGATTCTGATCGGTGCGGCACGTAGCATTTGGGTAACCCACCCATATTATGCTCCGAAATATTCGTCTTATTTGTCATGATTAATATAGGGTAATGAGATCTATTTATTATTCACCATATTTACTGTCTTCTAGCCATATCTATCATACAGGTGATAAAGACTACATAAGAATTAACACTACTTTCACTTGTTATGCAAGCATAAGTTATGCAAGTGTAAATCATCTCCATATAATCATTACTGTACATGAAATAAAGTAAAGCGAGGTTAGGATCTCTTACTTGGAAGCGGCAGGATGAAGCTTGATGTGTGTGTGGTGGAGGGGAAACCTGCTCTGATACCAACCTGTAACGCCCGCCCTTATATCTACCCTCGGGGCGGGGTTACGTAACCATTAATCATGTATTTATTTTTTTTTCCTCTATCTTCTAGCATAAAATTTAAAACAAACAATGCAAGGACTAAGTGCTAAGCATGCTTGTCTATACATGTCTAACAAATGTCATGCTTGAATCGTTAGAACATTATTTGAAATATTTTAATCAAAATTATTCCATAACATGAGAGGTTCACATTTTATTTCAAACCATAATATAATCCAATAAAATCAAGTATATGAAAACTCCAAGTATTATAATCATCATGCAATATCGATCCTAATCACTATCATTCATTGTCAAGGAGCATAACATAAGCATAAATATGTAGATATAGAAGTCTTTCTTCCCGAGCCACCACCCCACACATTTTCAGCCTCCTGCCTCTTCCTTTAGTTTAAGTGTTCCTTACCCTTGTCTGCAGCATAAGACAACACATAAACTAGTAAGCACAAATGCTTAGTAAGGATCCTGTCCTACTCGCAAAATCCATACGAAAGAACATAACATGTACACATAATAAATCATAAGCATGAGTTCATCAAAGCATACTAAACATCCAAGTTTCTAAGCATGCAGTATCAAGTACCTTAAGCATACTCTTCACATATAATAAATGCTTTCAATGAATGTTTTCAAAACAATTCCATAATGGTAGTACTTAAAAATACATCCATATCATATTGGGCCCTATTGTGTACCACATATCGCGCGGAACTATTGCGCGTTCCCTAATGAATTGGGGTAGCGAGCCACCAATTAATTAGAGCAGGACCCTTCCGTCCTACCGAAGCCATGACCTTACGTTAACATGCACCCCGGATTTGTTTAATGACCCCCTTACGAGTCGGGTACACAACTTCAAAAGTAAAATACTTATCATGCTTTTACATACATGCTAAGGAGTACTCCAAATAACTCTTACAGGACACACCACTCTTCAAGGGTGCTCATGATCCCGGAGGGACACACCACACAACATAAGGGGTGCTCTTGATCCCATACTTAGTAGAGTATCCGTTCAAGCATTTTAACATATCACATGCAATTTCATAAGTGTGCCCCATGGGCTATAAGGCATGTTCATACATACATCATATTTCATACATGTTCATACATACATCATATTTCATACATGCATATACATATATCATATTTCATACATGTTCATACATACATCATATTTCATACTTGCATATACATATTATCTTACTAAACATAATCATGTCCCGTAGGGTAGTTTAACCTTCACATACAATTCATGCAACTTATTAAACATAAAGCACGTCATGAGATAATTATGCAACCCTAGACCCTAGTCCTTCTAGGGTTGGCCGAAACTCAAGGGTAGGGGAAAATTAGGGTTTGAACTAAATATTCACACAGACAATCATACAATCACCTTGTATACACTATCTTACAATACATTAAACATGGATATATTATAGGATAATTCAACCCTCACTAACCCCTTTTTCTATGACTTGGCCGAAACCCATCCAAGCCCTAAACCCTAGTTCTTGTCATCACAAAATGAAGGGAAACATCATATAGGTATACCCTAAGTTCCAAGGGGTCTTCACATGCATCAAAGGGTAACCAAGGTCTCCTCTTGGGTGTTGGCCGAAACCTACACAAAGGTATAACCCTAGGTTTTGTTCACAACATTTTGAATAAACCACATATACATATACCCTAAGTTCCAAGGGTCTACTCGTGTAACAAAAAGGAACCAAGGCCCTTCCCCTAAAGGGGGTGGCCGAAACTTACAAGGGGTGAAACCCTAGTTTTTCCTCCTTTTTTTTGTTCATACCATCATGAAGAAAATCAATATACATATCTACTCTAAGTCTCAAAGGTCTTCTCATGTATCGAGGAAAGAACCAAGGCCTTCCCCTAAGGGGGTGGCCGAAACTTGCAAAGGGGAAAAAGTCCCCATTTTTTAAACAATCAAGGAGAATAATCACACCACATCTATTACACTGCAGGCAAGGGGATACTTACATCCTTTCGCTTGAATTTCTCCTTCTCTAAAATCTTAAGGTGCCCTTGGTTGAAGGAAGGTGAGAGTTCTCCTTCCTAGCACTTCTATAGAACCCTTGGCCCTAATAGAGGGCAAGATCCTTGTAGAGTTCTTCCTCCTTCCAATTCCCTAGGGTTAGAACCCTAGGGTTGTGTTTTTTTCGAAAATGAAAAGGGAGAAGGGGCTTGAGGGTTTCGGTGATGAGAGTGAGGAAGAAGAAGAGGAAGTTATTCCAACTTCTCTTTCCCTTATTTATACTTTTCTCATGAAGAGACATGTCTCTTCACTTCCCTAGCTTTTAACAAGCATGTCTCTTATTCCCTCTACATGAAATATGGCTTGGTTCATTGGTTATGACATGATTAGTGCAACTAGGAGCTTCAAGGTTCAATCCTTGCCTCCTCCTTTCTACATCTTCTTTTTATCACCTTTTGCACTAATCCATATCAAAGCCCATTAAGCTAAGCCCATCATGAAATTTCATAATAATAATAATATTTCATGAATTCATAATATTTCATGATAATATTTCATGAATTCCATAATTTCATATTCATGATTTCATAATATTTCATGATAATATTTCATGAATTCCATAATATTTCATATTCATGAATTCATAATATTTCATAATATTTCATGATAATATTTCATAATATACCATATTAATATTTCATGAATTTCATAATATTTCATATGGGAAATTTTGGGGCGTTACATTTTCGGAGATGTGCGGAACCCGTTAGCATGGCGGTTTCAGTGCGCTGACCTCCGAGTCTAGGATTATGCTCTCTATAGAGTTATAGTTCGTTGTGTTCTCCCACTCACCACCTGAGATGTCACGATCATGCGACCTTTTGATACTTTTCTACTCTACACCATGATCCATCAGTTAGATATAGACGTATGCCTCCACATGTTCCACACCATCATTTACGCATCGAGCGTATCTACTCACGATCCAGTACGAATGCCCTACTGTCATATTATCACCGCCCTCCTTCACCACCATGGTCGCGACATCACTGCTGGGGAGATCATCTCGATGACCAAGTTTGATGAAATCGAGTTTAGAAATTTCTCTTTAGCGGGAATAGACGGTTTCGGCCACCGGGGTACTATCATGGAGACGAGAGAGGGCTCGACGGCAGGATGACTCTGACGAGGAGGTGGAGGTAGACGTGGCCGATCTCGCAGCCGAGATCAACGAGCACTTATAGAAGCCTCCTCCACTGACCACTGAATAGCGCATTACACTATTACAGACGGAGATGCACAGCCTCAGGGAGGAGATAGAGGCCCATCACGCCGAGTATATGGAGGCCCTACAAAATGAATACAATGTGAATGAGGGCTACGACACTGAGTACTTGGACACTCTTCACGCCGAACATCAGGCAAACGAGGCCCATCACATTGAGTATATGGATACCCTCCGAGCCAATCGCGAGACAAACGAGGCGCAATACAATGAAATGATGTCCTTGTTTCGGGCCTGGCAGCCTAGCTCATTCGACCCTCCTCGAGCTTCCTCATAGATCAGAGTGACTTTCCAGCTATCTTATTGTACCTTTGACATGTGTTTGACTGTCCCTACTGAGTAGGGTTGACTTGTGCTTGACTACTGTTTGACTGTGCTAGCCCTCCTATTGACCAGTTGACTCTTATGCATCTATCATATTTACTTGCTAGCTACTTGTTTGATAAGTGATTAGTCTTATGCAATTTTACTTCAACTACTCAGTCATGCACTTAATAATTGAATCTTATGCTTAGTAGAATAGAACTGCTCTATATTTTTTTTCAAAAATTGTTTTATTTATTAATTGTTAATTAATGTTTTGTGAAAAATCATTTTCTTTGTCTTGAAATATAAAATGATTTTCCGACTTAGTTTTTTTTTCAAAAACTTACCACTTCAAAACTAGGATTTTTTTACAAATGGACTTAGCTTAGGCCCTAACCCTAGAACTGCACGCACCTATAGATCTAGAAGCCAACATCTCACAAGCACCTTAGGGTACTTTTGATTGATAACCTAGACTGGGTTGAGATGCTTAGGTCTATGCCTTGATTCAAGATGCTTTAAGTCAATGCATATGCAGTAATTGGGGCAATAAATACCAATTGAACAGCAATCAGGTTAAGTGTCAAGCTTAGAAAATCTAACTTGATCAGATCACATAACTTGACTAACCCTAGTGAAAGCTATTGTTTATGACAGTTAGTAAGTAGCTAACTGGATTATACAGGACCCGAAAAAGAATGATTTAATTTGGTTTGGTCCAGTTTATGCCTATTAGAGTTGGTTCAATACAAAACTTCATGTTTTTGTGTTCTAAATTTTTTTGCCATAATTAGTTTTTTTTATATATGGCAAAGGGGGAGAGAAGGAAAAGAGAATTTGTTTTTTGAAATTTTAATTTCTTATTTTTCAAAACTTTTATCTCTTTTTCAAAAAGTAAAGTAAATAACAAAAATGCTAGAAACTTCTTTTCTGAAAATTTTTTAAGTATAAAGTGAAAAACTTTACTTATAAAAATTTTCTAAGTATAATGTGAAAAACTTTGTCTGAAAACTTTTCTAAGTATGGAAAACTTTTTTTCTGAAAATTTTCTAAGTATGCAAAAACTTTCTGGAAATCTTTGCTAAGCATGAAAACCTTGCAAAAATCTAAAGCACATAGAAGGTTTACAAAACCCACATAAATTTGAAAAACTCAGGGAGAGAATTTTTGCTTCAAGGGGGAGGAAACTAAATATTTTTTTAAATATGTTGCTTGTTATATATTTTTTTAACATAACTTTTTGAACCGTGTTGCCATAAATAAAAAAGGGAGAGATTGTTGGTGCAGGAAGCACCTAAGTCAAACCTGTGTTTTGATAATGGCAGAGGGTTCAGAAGGTAAGATGCCATTGTGATCTAACAAGCTTACTAAGTGTGCAGGAAAAGTCCTAGGTACACTAGGCAAGAAGTCCTAGTCAGGGACTGGGCAAGAAGACCTGACCGGATGTTGGGCAAGAAGTCCTGGTCGAGGAGTGGGCAAGTAGTCCTGGCGAAGGGCTGGGCATCGAAGACCTGACCGGAAGTTGGGCATGAAGACCTAGTCAGGTGGATTAGGCAAAAGTCCAACCGGAGGAGCCGGTTGGCAAAAGGTAAACTCTCCTGAGAGGAGTAGGTGAGGACACGTTCCCCGTGCGAGGGAACAATAGGCGTCAATTCGACCTAGGGTTCCATTTGGGAGACTCAAAATCAGAACCAAGACAGCTTAGGCTATAAATAATGGCTAACATATTTGCTTCTTGTGTTTTGGAACTAACTTTGGTTGTAGAGAACGAAGGAATGTGTTTCTACAGCTCAGGCGCCTCAAAGGAGTGAGGTGCCTCACTGGGGCTAGGCGCCCGGATGGATACGGGCGCCCCAGTTGAAGGCTAAGGCTCCTCACTGGGGCTAGGTGCCCGTATGGATACGGGCGCCCCAATTGAAGGCTAAACCAAAGTAAGCAAAGCAAAACTGCCACGAAGCCACTAGACATACTCAGCTCAGGCGCCCGGGACCATACGGGCGCCCCCATCAGCTCAGGCGCCCCTGTGAAGATGCATAAGTGCTGACCGAGCCTGCGAATAAGAGATCGCGCAGGAAAGGCCACGTGTAGGCGCCCCCATCAACACAGGCGTCCCCATGGGTGCTATAAAAGGGGGTTCACACCCAAGGCTTCGTACAACATCATTCACAACGCTCCAAGCACTTTCGTTCAAGCGCTACGCTCCGACACGCTTCGACTTCGAGATTCCATCGCCGACGATGACCCTCTGCTCAGAAATTCGATCCACCTCGGGCGTTGGTAACGAAAAGTGTTGCAAGTTTAATTTTCAGTTCTATTTCTGTACTCAATTTGTAAAACTCTTTTTACGACTATAGAATTGCCCAAAGTAGACGGTCAAGGACCGTGGGCCTTGGAGTAGGAGCCGATCGCGACTCCGAACCAAGTAAAACTAACTTGTGATCGCGTTTGATCTGTTATTTTCCGCTGCGTATATTCTCTAGTTTTTCGAAAAATTTGATATCGATATTCACCCCCCCCTTCTATCGATTTCTCTGATCCAACAAAATTCACCAAATCAAGCTCATGGCAAGAAAAACCTAATCATACCACATAGATTCTCCAACCAAATCCTTCCATTTGATCAACTCATAATTTGTCTAACTGATCTAAAATAGAAAAACCTACCAAAACCAAGCTAACTTCAATCAAGGAGCTCATGACAACTATCACAACCCAAGGGGCTAATTCCAAAATTCAAATCCAACTTCCTACCACAACAATCCTTCGAATCTAGGATTGGTAACACAACCACAAACCAATCAACACCGTTGCCAAAGAGCTCTCAACAGAGAAGAACCCAAACATCCCAAATTAATCCAACACTCCATTTGTCTACAGAACTAGGTTATACTACCATCAAATTCACAAGAAAACCAAATCCATGATATCTCACCAGGGATATGCTGGAACAGTGTTGCTCCTATATAGATTTGACCAAATCACCACCTCAGATGGACTGGACTGCCTCACCTCCGGCAACCTTTACAGTCCCAGATCAAGGCAAGAGTCAGTGCAATTCTCTTGAATCAGATCGCAACATAGAGCTTATGGAGGAAGAATCAGAAGAGGAAATCCATAATCGGAGAACAAGGACATACCCTAATGTTGGCCGATCAGTGAGGTTCTAATACCCCTATACAATAAAAGCCAATGTATAGAGTCTCCACTTGGCACCGCCACCCACTCAAAATAGTTGAGCCATAGACCCTCGACAGCCAGCTAGATTGGGATCCTCCTCGACGATAGCCCAAGAGATTAGTGGCATGTTCCCACTGTAACGACCCGAAAAATTCTCTTAATATTTATTTAAAATATTGAGCATGTCTAGATAATTTTCTGAGGAACTTAGGAATATTAATGCGAACTTTGGTCTAGAAAATCCATATTTTCTCATTTAAATTGAGAAAACTAAGTATTAATGGGCCTTATATGAGCTTTTTGGTACCCTAATTATAGGTGGATTTAGGTAATAATTAGTATAAATATAAATAGAATTTAATTAGGCATATTAGCATGATTACGGGTAAATCTTAGCCTAATTTTCCTAGTTTAATGGAGAAATTAGGTACTAATGAGATTTAAATGGGCTCCAAAAATGGGTATTAATTAGGTAAAATTAATATAAATATAAAAGAATTTTATTTAGGAATATTAGCACAATTATGGGGGATTTTAGGGGGATTTTCGGAATTTAGGAAAAATAAAAATAATAAAATAAATGAAATAAAAATAAAATAAAAATAAAGGTGTATGAGCCAAGATTGAACCTTGGACCTCTTGTACAACAATGTATGCACTAACCAACTCACCTAGCAAGGTATTGTTAGGAGGGAATGAAGTGGATATGGGTTAAGGCATAGAAGAAGATGAAGGGTCATGGAGAGACTCTTCATTTGCCTCCTTAATGGATGATAAATAGGGGGTTTGGGAGTTACCTCTTCTTCCCATTTCCTTGCATTTTTGAAACTCTTCCTCCTCTCATCCTAGCCGAATACCCAAGGAAGGGTTTCCCCTTGGAAAAAGCTCCACAAGAGGTCTTATCTCCAAGATCTAAGGGTTTTTCCAAGGATACAAGGACAAGGAGGCAAGGATCCAAAGATTTTGCAATCTTCTTCCCTTTCAAGGTTCAAAAAATCAATAAACCCAAGGTAAGACTCCCTCACCTGTGGTATAATAGTTCCTTATGATTTCCACAATTTTTAGCATGATATATTGGGAGTTTTTGGATTTGATGTTGAAAAGAAGAAAAAACCAAGAACCCAAGGTCAAGGGTTTCGGCCACAATGTTTTAGGAGTCTATATTATGCCAAAAATCTTTATAATCTTTTTTAATATTCCCTTATGATGTTTAGAGGTTAAATGGAATTTTTAGGAATTTTTGGGGTACCCTAAGTACCCTTATGTTGAAAGAGACAAAACCAAGTACCCTAGAGACCCTATGGGTTTCGGCCACTAGGTTTTAGGGTTCTTAATGGTGATAAAAATCTTGATAATGATGTTTAATGAACTCTTATGATGTCTAGGGATTAAGTTCAATTTTTGAGAATTTTTGGAGTACCCTAGGACACCCTAGGGTTTTGGCCAACATGAAAGAAACAACATCAATACCCTAGAGACTCTATGGGTTTCGGCCACATGGTTTTAGGGTCCATAATGATGCTAAAAATATTTATAATGATATTTAATGTTCCCTGATGATGTTTGGAGATTAAGTATAATTTTTGGGAATTTTTGGAGTACCCTAGGATACCCTAGGGGTTCGGCCAACAACGAGAACCCTTGTGTAGGGTTGGGTTTAAAACCTCAAGTGTATGTTTTATGTTTTATCATGATATTAAGGAGATGGAGGGTGTTTATGTGAATGTTCCACATGCTCTAGAGACCCCATGGGTTTCGGCCAAGTACCCTAAAGGGGGGAAAAGTTAGGACTTATTCCAAGTAAGGGTCCCAATGGCCCTATGGTAAGGTATGATTGATGTTTAAGCAATTGTTTTGGGGTTTAATGGAATTTTTCCCATACCCCCATGGCCTTGAAGTTTCGGCCAAGAGGAGGATTAGGGCTAAAGGATTAGGGTTGGCCTTAAGTATGGGATCAAAGGGTCCTTAAGTAAAATGGAAGAGTTTCATGTTAACCAAACCATTAGTTATATGTCAAGATTTATATGATTAGGTCATGAATGTTTAAGACATGTGCCATGATTTATGAATGATATGTATGAATGCCATGATTTATGAATGATATCTATGAATGCCATGTCTTATGAATGATATGCATGAATGCCATGTCTTATAAATGATATGTATGTATGCCATGCTTATGAATAATGTGTACCTATGCCATGTTATGAATGAAAGATGATGCTTATGTCTTTAAGGCATAAATATGCTAAATGGCACGGTCGATGGTTGACGGTACGACGGTCGTGAGGACCGGTAAATGGGCCGGTAGACGGGCCGAGCCATAACAAGTTATGTTATGTTAAAGATGCCATGAATGTCTTATGAATGATGAAGCATGTAAAGTATTTTACTTTATGGATGGGCTTGTACCGGACCGAAGTATGGGTCCAAGGGATGGGCACCTTAAGAACGCCCCGGTTCTGGACTACCGACTATGCTATCCACGGTTCTGGCACTACCGTCGCTGTGCAACAGGGATGGGCACCTTAAGAACGCCTCGGTTCGGGGACTACCGACTATGCTGTCCTTACCCTAGTAGGTCGAGGCTAGCTACCTCGTATTTACTTAGGGATGCGCGCTTATGATGTATGTATGTGGTACAAGCCAGGGCCCAATGATATGATGAATATGTTTAAGCATTAAAAGTATGTTTTAAAAGGTTAAGCATCCTTATATATATATATGCAATTGCCTCATGCATCCATCCATGTTATGCATTATAATTATGATAAAAATATTATGCAAAGTAAGTTTATGCAAAGTAAGTTTATGCAAGATATGTTTATGCAAATGATTTTGTTTATGCTCATGTTACTATATGATGCCATGATTTGATTGTGTTTATGCTAATCTAGAATGTCATGATTTATCTATGTTCATGTTAGTTT
The DNA here is from genome assembly GCA_024364735.1 of Boesenbergia rotunda. Classification (NCBI taxonomy): domain Eukaryota; kingdom Viridiplantae; phylum Streptophyta; class Magnoliopsida; order Zingiberales; family Zingiberaceae; genus Boesenbergia; species Boesenbergia rotunda. The sequence continues at coordinate 89,532 of JAGFNQ010001346.1, read as the reverse complement.
AGGATGACATGATTTATTTATGTTCATGCTAGTTTAAAATGCCATGATTTTATTTATGTTCATGTTAGTTTAGGATGCCATGATTTAATTATGTTTATGCTAAGTTAGAATGCCATGATTTGATTTATGTTCATGCTAGGTTAGGATGTCATGATTTAATTATGTTTATGCTAAGTTAGAATGCCATGATTTGATTTATGTTCATGCTAGGTTAGGATGCCATGATTTAATTATGTTTATGCTAAGATAGAATGCCATGATTGGATTTATGTTCATGCTAGTTTAGAATGCCATGATTTAATTATGTGTATGCTAAGTTAGAATGCCATGATTTTAATGATGTCCATACCAATTTATGATGCCATGTTTTAACTATGTTATACTAAGATAGGACGCCATGATTTTATTTAGGTTCGTGCTAAAAATGTTTATGAAGTTATGTTGGTTATGTCTATATCTATGCCATGCACTAAGCCATGCTATGAATGTTACGATGTTTATGTCTACGCCAAGTATTGTGCCATGCCATGAAGGTTTATGGTTATGTTTATGCTATGCTATGAAGATGATTATGTTATGTTTATGCCATGACGAATGTATGCTAAGTGATGAAAAGGCTTATGTCCTAAGTAAAGCACTAAGTATGTAAAGCACTAAGTATGTAATGGCTTATGTGCTCATGAATGAATGATGAATGGTTTTAGTGAGTAGGAAAGAGTCTTACTAAGCCTGTGTGCTTATAGTCTTATTTCCTTATACCGCAGATCACGCAAGGGGACAGTAAGGAAGCAGCAGGAGGGCATCAAAGAATGTGTGTGATAGTGACTTGGCCAAGGAGCAATATGGTTGCTCGACTCATGATAGAACTTTATCTTTACTGTTATGTGTTTAAGTATGACTCTATGACATGATACTAAGTATGACATGATGCTACGAATGACATGATGCTAAGTATGATATGATGCTAAGTATAAAGTTACTACGCTAAGTTCCCATGTTATGGTGCTAGAAATGGTAGTAAGTGCATGTAGGAGTAAGTTAAAGGTTTCCGCTGCATTATGATGTCTACATGCCCTAAGTATGTTAACGTAACGCCGCTTTAGGAAAAAAAAGCGGGTGTTACACCCACCTTGGTCGTCGGTGACACTCGACGACGCTCGGCGAGATAACCCACAGTGGAAGGCCGTGGAAGATTATGACTCCTCTCCTAATCGTGTGATGGAGAGAATGGGTGGAGTCTTCAAGCAGAAGTGGAAAAGCTCGGATAAAAGGGATGGTCTTTTTGCAACTAAGTCCTCATTTTTCTGCCAATCTGAAGTACACCCTCACCTTTAGGGTTTTAAGTATTCAAACGCCTCCATATTAACAAATTTGATCCATTCCCTTATGATTTGAGTTTTTTATTCGATCTAACCCTATAAGGTTTCAAGATTATAACCCTAAATTGGTCATATTTAACAATAAGCATCTGAAATCTAGGCTAAGACCTAAGCATCTCATATATTTCTACGTTTTATCAAACACAAGCAAGGAATCCTAATGTGCTTCTGAGATGTTGGTTACCTAAAATTCTAGGTGCGTGCAAATTACATTAAGGCCTAGGATAGTTCCATTCTAAGTTTTGAAAAATCCTAAGTTTTAGAATTTGCAAAAAGATAAAATTTGAAAACTAGAATTTCAAAAATAATTATATAAGTGAAAAGCCTATTCTAACAAGCATATTTATAAAGGAGTGTCATGAAATTGAATAACATCTAATAACACACTAAGCTGAAATATATATGATAGGGAATAATGCCAAAGTCATGGGCACAAGATGCCTAGCGAATCCAAAGTCATACAATATCCAGAGATAACATATAGTCTAGGTATCAGTACAAGCAAGAAGGAGTCAAGAATCAGGAGGAGAAAAATGAGAGGAGTAAAAGAAGTCAAATATGGTGTGCTGCTCTTACTCTAAGTGGTCCATGTGAGTGATCATCTCCTAACACAAATCTATAAGCTAACCCTAAAATGAGGTATACTGGTCCTGAATCATGGTTTGGAGCGAGTCAAAGTGACCAAACATGTTGTCGCAAACTAGTCGGTGGGGGAGCTGAGGAAGAGGCACCATGAGTTGAGTCGAATAATGTAGTCTGAGTGATGAGATCTTGAGTTATCAGTGTCACAAGAGGCTCAATAATTGGTTCATCCTCGTGTCATATCTCTCCAATCGATGGTATATAACAAGGATGACCGACCCCCAGAGGGAGCCTTAGTCCCAGCCAAGGATAACTGACGGATGCCTACCATGTAAAAATCAGACAACTATACTAGGTCACCTCTACCTATGCCAATCCTTAATGAGGCTATGAATGCAGCCAGAGTGCGGCAATAGACCATATGTACCTTTAGTGAGGTACTATAACTAGAGTAGTAAATGATGGACTTAATGACCTAGTAACCTAAGTCAAAGTCTAGTTGATGTTTTAGAGCATACATAAGGAAAAGATGGACAGGACACAACACAGCTAGGTCATGTGATGCCATAGGGTGAATGTACGATATAACCATTTTAAATAGTGCTTTATCCCTTAGACTCAGAAAACTGAAGACATCTTCTTTGGGTGTGGGCCTTGGAAGAAGTCAGCATACATAATATCAAGGGTCAGATGATCAAAGGGTTCAGGTAATGTATCTAGGAAATTTGGAAAAAGAAAGATTTGATTGGGTGATGGTCGTATGCATAAGAATCTAGAAAAGGTTGCAAAGTCAAACAATGTCTCTTAATACAACTCCAATTTTAAAATAATGTACATCAATTATTACAAAGATTATGATAGAATTCAGTGCACGGAGTGACATTGTGAGCATGTTTGCAACATACTAGATTATCCAATGAGTAGCGGTGTATGATGCCCATGGCCTCGGGATAATAGGTCTGATAATAGGAAATGATTTTTTTAGATCCTTAGATAAAAACCTAGGGGCTCGACTGGCAAATAAGGAGCTAGCCTCCTTTTTAGCAATCTTATGTGATTTTTCACTATAAAGGATATAAAAGATAAAATAAATAGTTTGTAGATATTTAAATGCTTGAAAAGGATGGGTTAGAGAGGCTTACCAAGGCATGATTCAAAAGCTTCTATACCTTGAAAGAAAGAAGATGCTTTGAGACAATTAGATTGATCTGTTCATCAATAACTTGAATTTCGAACTTATCGACCAATTAGATGATCCATGTTGGTTATCGGTCGATGAAAAGAATATATCGGTCAACAGAATACTTAAATTTTTGATGACTTTTTTGCAGCTGGAAATTATCCATCGACTGAAAATATTATTAGTTGACTAATAAATTAACTTTTTATAGCGTCCAAAGGTAAATGTGTTCAATGTTTGGCCAACTAATTAGATTTATCCATCGAGTAATAACATAAAAATTTGTGACTTTTTCACCGATGATAGTTATCCATCGACTGATAGGACTATTGATCGATAGAATAAATAATTATTGGAGAATTATTGGGTATAAATGATTAGTCGATTAATAATATTTATCAGTCAACCGTTTAAGTAAGAATTTTCAAAAATTAATCGTAGTTCAGATCTCATGGTTCTAAGTTGTCAATAAAGGTTCAAACAAATGTGTGAGATGATTATTTAGAATAATTTTTAAGTTTTGAAAAATTCTTATGTTTTAAAAAATAATTTGAGTTTTGATAAATAATTTAAGTTTTGATAAATAATTTAAGTTTTGAAAATAATTTATGTTTTTGAAAAATAAGCTAAGTTTTACAAAATAATTTATGTTTTGAAAATTTAAGTTTTATGAGAAATAATTTTTAAGTTTTTTTTAAAATTATTTTTAAATTTAGAAAATAGTTTTTATGTTTAAAATTTTGAAAAATTTTAAGTTTAAAAAAAATTAATTTTAAGTTTTAAAAAAATTAAGTGTAAAAAATAATTTTTAAAATTTTAAAATAAAATAATATTTTTTAAGTTTGGGAAATAATTTTTAACCTAAAAAAAATAATTTTTAAGTTTTAGAAATAATTTTTAAATTTGAGAAATAATTTTTATGTCTAAAAGGAATTTTTATGTCTGAGAGATAATTTTTAAGTAAAAAAATTATGTTTTTAAAGAATTTTTGTGAAACCTTGATTTGATTTTGAGATTGAGTTTGATTTAGTTTCGTTTGATTTGATCGGAGTTTAATTTGATTTTGAGTTTGATTTAGTTTGGTGTGATTAAGATTTGAGATTAGTATGATTTTGAGTTTAAGTTTGATTTAGTTTGGTTTGATTTAATCTGAGTTTAGTTTGATTTTATGTTTGAGTTTGATTTAGGTTGGTCTGATTTAGATTTGAGTTTAGTTTGATTTTGAGTTTGAATTTGATTTAGTTTGGTTTGATTCAAATTTGAGTTTGGTTTGATTTATTTTAGTTAGATTTTATGTTTGAGTTTGATTTAAGTTTCATCTCACCCAATAGTCTTCGAACAGGGTAATCCTATGATTTTGTGATATGAATTATTATTTAATTGGCAAGAGTAGTCTATAACTTGTGTTTGGTTTAAGTGTAGCTTCGGGTCACCCAATCAAGCGTCCTTGAGCAAGCTCCCAGGTTGTGGTGAGTCACATGTACATTATTAAGGCAACAACAATCCTAGGCAGAGCTTCCCAAGCGTTCTCAACTAGATGACTTAATACTCAACTTAGACCCTTAACAAGTTAGAGCTAACCTTGATTTAACCAAAGGCATATCCCATAAGTTGGGTAAAAGAACAAATAGTCTTGTTCACCGAACTATACAAGAGTTGTGTAAGATATAATTGGTAATGGTTGCCTACCTAAATTATGTAGGATCAAAATTGAGCGATAGAGGGGCGCGGGGGGGGGGGGGGGGGGGGGTGAATATCGCTTCGTAAAAACATCGGATTTAACACTTAAATTACTAAGCGATAAAGTACACAGTGGAAGCTTTGAGAATAAGTGTAGGAGTTAGAGAAATGGAGCAGCGGAAATAAACAACAAATCAAGATCACTAACTCGAGTTGGTTTTACTTGCTTCAGAGTTTTGACCGTCTCCTACTGCAAGGCCTATTAGTGTGTGCACATATGTGCCAAGACACTTTTATGTATTTATGAATAATTATTTTAATAAAGGCAAGTATTTGTCGTTAATCATTTACCTTTCTGTACGTATATGATTAAAGATAAAATCCCACAAATTAGTAGTTTTATTATTCTAAAAAACATCCTTGATCGGATACATATCTAGAGGGGGCATAGATATCTAGATCAATGCTGAGTATGACTAGGTCATGATAGACCGAGGGATGGGTATTCAAGTTGTACTTGGGGGGGCCTTGAGTATAGAGGAACATTGGACACAATCCGCTTAAGGGAACACTACATATTAAGCATCATTGGTCGTTCGTCTTAATGAACGAGTATAACTGATCTTTTGACTTGAGACCTTCATATATTCTATGCATGGAGTTATATACTTTGACACCGTTAAAAGCAGTCTTTAACGGATTGTGATTAATACGGTAGTTGGGTGTATGAAAAAATGTAGAGAGAATAATGTTGAGTCAATAGAGGATTCATCGTTCTCTTGGATTAGAGAATTAACATCCTGACCGCTTGATAGAGATATTAGTGACTCGAAATCCATGGCCATGGGAGGAATGATTATTATTCAAGATGAGTCTATTATATCTTGGAAATCAAGTAAAATAATTATTTTCGTGATGATGCATACTGCACCGAATTAATTGGGATGTAGGGTAATGATGAAAAGATTGAATTACACAGTAATCGGTTCATGAAGGTTTTAGTTTATAACTAATATTCAATCACGTTGGATGGCTAAAAACTGTTGCTAGATGGTTACCTTAGTCTGTGTATGGATTTACACTGCCTTCGTGTATAGAACCTAGAGGGTCGCACGTATAGCACATAGACACGAACAGTATTTGTAATTGATTATTTTAATGAATACTAAAATTAATCAATTTATTGTTTCTAAATAATAATTAATTGGATTATTAATTATTTTTGAAATATCAGAAGTGAGAACAGATCAACATCAAATATGGATTTATTTGATGTAGAGAAGAGAGTAGATTTATCTCTTATTCTCTTTGGAGAATTTGAAGTGTCACAATTATTGTGGCAATAATGGAGAAGATGAAGCGTCTCTATTAATGATTATTAAAGGAGAATTTCAAAAGTCATAATTATGATAAATTAATAAAGATTATAAAGAGTCATGTCTCTTCATCTTCCTTATATATATATATATATATATATATATATATATATATATATATATATATATATATATATATATATATATATATATATATCCACCCTGGGAAGAATAGAAAAAAGGTACTTCTCCTTTAGCTCTCTCTTGTGGGAGTTCTCTCCATATCTCTCGTGAAGCCTTCGGCAACTTCTTCTTATCGGAGACACATCTTCAGATCCGTAGAGCTTCCAAAAGCATTCTATCGATCCAAGTGGCTAGCACCTAACGGATCATCCAATTCGTGATCTAGTGCGCGTAGATACCGCTAGAGGAGTTACACGTGGGGCTCTCATCTTTTCGTGACATCAATCACAAATATCCAAAGGATTACAAGGTATGTGTTTATGCAAGATTTCATATCATTTTGTTTAGAACCATATATACCATGAATAGATCCATGATTTAAGAGCAAAGTTTGCTTTATTATAAATATTCCGCTGCACATAGAACCTAACAGTGGTATCAGAGCGAAGTTCGTGGTTGGATCATATAGTTCAAAACCTCTTCTTCAAATTTTTGAAGATTAGTACTTTGAGAGATTTCGAAGACATTTTTATTTATCTTATGTGATATGCTTTAACATTTCAAGATAGAAATGTAAAAATGAATTTTATCTGGCAAACCTATAGAGAAATACATGTTATGATTTATATATGAATTCCTTATGGTTGAAGTACATGATTACTTCAAGATTCATAGAGATAGATCTCGTAATGAGATTGTGTGGATGCACAAGAAGTAAATTCACTACAAGAATTTTTGGATTCAACAACACCCAATAGACAATGGTGTTTTGAAAAACCATTGTCTTTTTTCATTTAACAACGATTTTTTCAAAAATTGATGATGTTGAAAAAATTTTTGTGGAAAAAGACAACGGTTTTTAAAAAATCGTTGTCTTATGTATGTCAAAGACAACGATTTTTTAAAAACTGATGTCTATTTGGTTGGTTACGACAACTTGTTTTAATTAACCGTTGTCTATTTGTGTTGCTTACGTGGTAATACACAACAGCGAGCGAGCGCGAAAACGAAAATGCCCATCGTTTACATTGTAAATAATGAAAAATTAGGTTTATAATCCCGGTGCCCTAATCCTCCGCCGAACTCGACCCCTCCTCCTTTCCCCCTCCTTTCGTTTTCTCCCTCTTGCCCGACGCCGCTGAGCTCCGCCCGATGCCACCCTCTTCGAGCACGTGGAGCAAGCCACAGGAGCCTCGCCAAGCTGTAACACTTCATGAGCGTCTCACCGTCGCGGTCTCGCCCATCCGTAATACCTTGCCTTTCCAACTTCGTTTGCCCATCCCCTTTCCCTAGAAGCCTCACCTTCGTCGCCTCCCCATCGTCACTCCCCTCCCCCGCTCACCTGTGCCGTGGAGTCCAAGTGGTCATCCGAGCGCTGCTTCAGGACACCACTGCCACAATCTTCTCCTTCTTCGGCACTTACTCCCTCGTGCGCTCCATGGATGCCCTAATAGAGTGGAACCTCATCCAATTGGGCACTTGGCCTGCCGTCTTGACTCTTGTGGAATGAAGAGGCCGCCTGCCGCAGCACACTTACCTCGATTATTCCATCACTAATCTCCTGGCGGCTGCGTTCATCGCATTAACCTTTGGGCAGATTGGAGAAAGCAAACCCAACATGCCCAATTTCTTCACCCAACTAATGTAGGTTGGATTAAGGAATCTACCTGTATTTTGACTGATACAAGCTAATTCAGTTCTTCTTCCTTCCTTTTTATAGGACAACTAGCCTTCGATCGTGTTTGCGATGGCAGGTGGAATTGTTCTTAGTCTTGAAAATATTGCTACTCAGTATGCCTGGGCGTTTGTTGGTCTTTCGGTTACTGAAGTCATTACTTGTAGTATAACTATAGTCATAGGTATTTTCATATGGCGATGCTATTTCTCCTTCTTGCTTTGCTCGAGAAGATCAGTTGTTATCTTGCAAAAATTGTGCCCGAGCTTGATGTTGGCATGTTTGAATGACAGGAACAACTTTGAACTATTTTCTCGACGATCGAATCAATAAAGCAGAGATACTTTTCCCTGGAGTTGGTTGCTTTCTCATTGATGTCTGTCTTGGCTCTGCTGTTCATTCATCAAATGCAGCTGATAACAACAAGAAGCTCAGTGGTTCATCAAGCCAGCATATAGGAGATCTCCTTCTGGAGTCCCATCTCCTTCTTTTCACCACTCTCAAGCCAGCATATAGGAGATCTGCATTTCCTTCCGTATAGTGCTTCATACGGTGCCATCCCGATAGTAGCCTGATAACTATTGTTATAAGCAAACTCTGCCAGGCTCAGGTATCGACACCAGCTTCCCTTGAAATCCAAGGCACAAGCTCGAAACATATCTTCTAATATCTTATTTACTCTTTCAGTCTGCCCGTCAGTCTAGGGGTTAAAGGCAGTACTGAATTTCAGCTTCGTGCCAAGAGCCTTCTGCACGTGTCCCTAAAAATCTGAAGTAAATCGACCATCCCTATCAGAGATAATGGTCATGGGAACCCCGTGCAGTCGGATAATTTCCTTGACGTACAGTTGAGCCAACTGCTCTACTGAGTGGGTCATCCTGATAGCCAGAAAATGGGCAGACTTGGTGAGTCTGCCCACGATAACCCATATACCCTCATATCCATTCGTCGTTCTAGGCAGCCCAGAGATAAAATCCATGGAGATGTCTTCCCATTTCCACTCGGGGATAGACAAGGGTTGCAAAACTCCTCCAGGCCTCTGGTGTTCTGCTTTGACCCTCTGGCAGGTCAAACACATACTGACATAGTGGGCTACATCTCGCTTCATACCGGACCACCAAAACTTGCTCTTCAGATCTTGATACATCTTGGTAGACCCAGGATGCATCGCATAAGGTGTTCCATGAGCTTCTTCGAGGATTCTTGTCCGTAAGTCGGAGTCGTCGGGAACACATAATCGGTCCCGAAGATATAAAACTCCGCTGTCCGAAATCCTAAATCCATCGTCCTTGCCTTCGAGAACCTCTTGCTTGATTCTCTGAAGACTCGGATCATGATTCTGCTTTTCCAGAATATCGCCGAACAATGTAGGCGCAATCATCAGGGTGGACAGTTGTCCTGATATGATTTCAATCCCGTAATTCATAATTTCTTCCCCTAGGGGTTTTGATAAAGCTGATAAAGACATTAGGGCAGCACATGATTTTCTACTGAGAGCATCGGCTACCTTGTTGGCTTTTCCCGGATGATATAGGATCTCACAGTCATAATCCTTGACCAATTCCAGCCATCTGCACTGTCTCATATTCAGATCTTTCTGGGTGAAGAAATATCGCAGACTCTGGTGATCTGTATAAACTTTACACTGGGTTCCATATAGATAGTGCCTCCATATTTTCAGTTCAGTAAAGCTCTTCTCACATTCCTCGGTCCATACATATTTCTTGTCTTTCTTTGTAAGAGCTGTCATAGGGGCTGCAATCCGAGAGAAGTTCTCTACGAATTTTCTGTAATAGCCTGCTAGCCCGAGGAAACTTCTGATTTCACTGGCATTCTTGGGTCTGGTCCAGTTACTCACAGCTTCAATTTTAATTGGGTCCACCATTACTCCTTCCTTGGAGATAACATGTCCCAAGAATGATACTTGATCGAGCCAGAACTCGCATTTGGAAAATTTAGCATACAGTTGTTCCTTCCGAAGAATCTATAGTACTATACTCAGGTGCTCAGCATGTTCTTCGGGAGTTCTCGAATATATAAGGATATCGTCGATAAAGACGATGACAAATCTGTCGAGAAATGCCGAGAATACCCGATTCATTAAATCCATAAACATAGCTGGAGCATTGGTAACTCCAAATGGCATAACTACGAACTCATAATGTCCGTATCTGGTTCGGAAAGCCGTCTTTGGTATATCCTCCTTTTTCACCCTAACTTGGTGATAACCAGATCTCAGGTCAATCTTAGAGAAAACCGTGGCTCCCTTCAGTTGATCGAACAGGTCATCTATCCTGGGTAGAGGGTACCTGTTCTTGATAGTCACGTTGTTCAACGCCCGATAGTCGATACACATTCGCATCGACCCATCCTTCTTTTTCACGAACAGTACGGGGGCTCCCCAGGGAGAATGACTAGGGCGGATGAGTCCCTTGTCAAGTAGCTCCTGTAACTGTCCCTGTAATTCTTTTAATTCCGTCGGCGCCATACGGTACGGTGCTTTGGAAATGGGGTTAGTACCAGGAATCAATTCAATTGCAAATTCTATATCCCTTTCAGGTGCTAACCCTGGTATAATTATACACGTAATTATATACTTATCGTGATTATGGGTAACCCAACTCATATTATGCTTCCCCCAAATACTCATTCTTATTTGTCACATGATTAATATAGGGTAATTAGATCTTATTTATTATATCACCAATATTTATTTTATTCCATCTTATAATTCTACACACAAAACTACTCCAACTCAGTGAGCAAGATGGGCTGCCATTATGCCCAACACAAATAATAGCATAGTGACGACTACTACCTCCTCGCTCATCTCCCTTTGGCCCGCCTCAGGATCCTCTTCTGTTCCCATCGGGTCGTCCTCTTCAATCTCGAGAATCTCCTCGTCCGCTTCAAGGTCTTCCTCGAACATCTCCAGCATCTCTGGATCCTCCTCGAAGGGCTCGGGATCCTCCCCGAAGGGCTCAGGGTCCTCCTCGAACGGCTCGGGGTCCTCCTCGAAGGGCTCGGGATCCTCCTCGAAGGGCTCACTTCGAGATCCTCCTCGAAGGGCTCGGGATCCTCCTCGAATGGCTCAGGATCCTCCTCAAAGGGCTCGGGGTCCTCCTCGGATGGCTCGGGATCCTCCTCCGAGTCTCCCAGATCTTCTGGGAACTCATGGCGGAGGAGCTGCCTACACAACTCCGTATATGGGATACAGCATCTGTGCTGTCCCCAGATCTGATGCGCAACCTCTCTTGCCCGGTTAGGCAATGAACGAAGTAAAGCTCCGATCCTATGATCGTCTGTGACTGGAAACCCTTCCCGCTCCAGTTTCCAGAAGAGCCGATCCAAAAACCCTATGTTGCCTTGAATTCCCCGAGTCGGCCAATACTCGACTGCCTCTATCTGCTCCAGCAGCTCGCGGCACCTCTCAGTGTAGTCCTCATGCAACATCTGGAATTGAAAAGAAAATGACATGGTTAATACTAAACCATTCCTTTTTCAATTCGCAAATATATACAGAGGAAAACACACACCCAATCGATGTAGTTTACTCTAGTGATTACAATATGTAACCACCCTCTTACCCCAATTCTAAATTATTAATGAACGCATATATTTATATAATGGGAAGTATCGTTCATGTTCACATATCTTACAATTACTAGTCATTGTCTATCATACAGGTGATAAATAAACTAATGTGAGAATTAATACTACTTTCATTAGTTATGCAAGCATAAATCATCTTCATATGATCATTATGGTACATGATATAAAGTATGTACATGAAATAAAGTAAAGCGAGGTTAGGATCTCTTACTTGGAAGCGGCAGGATGAAGCTTGATGTGTGTGTGGTGGAGGGGAAACCTGCTCTGATACCAACCTGTAACGCCCGCCCTTATATCTACTCTCGGGGCGGGGTTACGTACAATTAATCATATAATAATATTTTTTTCTATCTTCTAGCATAAAATTAAAACAAACAATGCAAGGACTAAGTACTGAGCATGCTTGTTTAAAACTATCAAGTGATATGCATACTAGAACGTCATTAGAACTAT
>JAGFNQ010001346.1:63070-76802 GCA_024364735.1 Boesenbergia rotunda | reverse complement strand
CATTTCATTTAGACATCACATGCATATACATATCATCTTACTAAACATAATCATGTCTCGTAGGGTAGTTTCACCTTCACAATCCCTAATGTTCATGCCTTGGCCGAATATCACATACTAGGGAGCCTTAAGATTTCCAATCAAGCATTTCATTTAGACATCACATGCATATACATATCATCTTACTAAACATAATCATGTCTCGTAGGGTAGTTTAACCTTCACATACATTTCATGCAACTCATTAAACATAAATTACATCATAGGATAATTATGCAACCCTAAACCCTAATCCATCTAGGGTTGGCCAAAATTCAAGGGTAGGGTAAACTCGGGTTCTTGAACTTAGGTTTCACACAAACATTTACACAAACACTTTGTCTACACTACTAAACATGGATACATCATAGGAAATCATACAATCCCTAAACCCCAATTTTTTTCCTCCATGGCCGAAACTTGTAGGGGGGTGCAACCCTAATTTTTTTATTACCACTTGAAGGAAATCAACATATAGGTATACCCTAAGTCTCAAGGGTTCTCCTCATGCATTAAGAAGTAACCAAAGTCTCCTCTTTGGGTGTTGGCCGAAACTTACACAAGGTAAAACCCTAGTTTTTGAAAACCACAAAAGCAAAAGAATCATACACAACTATTACACTGCAGGCGAGGGGATACTTACATCCTTTCGCTTGACTTTCACTTTCTCTAAACTTTTAGAGTACCCTTGGTTGAAGGAGGGTGAGTGTTCTCCTTACTAGCAATTCCCTAGAACCTTTGGCCCTAGTAGAGGGCAAGATCTTTGGATGGTCTTCTTCCTTCAAATTCCCTAGGGTTAGAACCCTAGGGTTTACTTTTCAAAAATTGAAAGGGAGAAGAAGATGAATTTCGGTGGGGAGAGTGAGGAAGAAGAAGAGAGGAGGTTATTCCAACCTCTCCTTCTCTTATTTATACTTTTCTCATGAAGAGACATGTCTCTTCACTTCCCTAGCTTTAACAAGCATGTTTCTTATTCTCTCAACAAGTAACATGGCTTGGTGCAATGGTTATGACATGATTAGTGCAACTAGGAGGTTCAAGGTTCAATCCTTGCTTCCTCCTTTCTACATTTCCTTTTTATCACATTTTGCACTAATCCACATCCAAGCCCATTAATCCAAGCCCATCATGAAATTTCATAATAATAATAATATTTCATGAATTCATAATATTTCATATGGGAAAATTTTGGGGTGTTACACGGAAAGTCCGGGAAGGAGACCAATAGTGGACGGGCGTTCCCGTGCATAGGCCTTGGATGTACTGACCCTGGGGGGTCGGGAACCAAGTAAAATTCTCTGTGTACCTGTGTTCGTTTTGTTTTTATTTTCTGCTGCACTAACGATCTGAATAGTTTTACGAACAAAGATTTCCGAAAGATTTCGAACGGTCGATATTCACCCCCCCCCCTCTATCGACGGCACCGATCCTACATGAATCTCCTAATTATTTGGTCATTACAAAATTTCCATAAATATGGGTCATCCCACACATAGAATTTAGCATCACATTTAAGTTTATCTTTTTGAGCTTTAGAAAAGTGTGTAGGAAAAACATGTGCAGCTAAGAAATTAACAAGATCTGCATACCAAGGTGACTCACCATGTACTGCAAGAAGGTGCTCATCTCTGAAATCATCGTCAATGGTGGTAGGAGATCCATCTCCTTCAATCCTGCTCAGATGATCTGCAACTAAGTTTTCTTTGCCACTTCTATTTCTAATTTCCAAGTCAAACTCCTGGATTAGAAGCATCCATCTGATTAGCCTAGGCTTAGCATCTGGTTTCTTCAATAAGTACTTTAAAGCTGCATGATCAGAAAATATAATGACATGTGAGCACAATAAATAAGATCTAAAACAGTCTAAAGTAAAAACTATAGCAAGAAGCTCCTTTTCAGTGGTGGTGTAATTGGCTTGGGTGGCATCTAGGGTGTTGGAGGCATAACATATGGCATGAGGTGCTCCATCCACCCTTTGTGCTAGAACAGCTCCCACTGCAAAGTTAGATGCATCACACATTAATTCAAATGGTAAATTCCAGTCAGGTGATCTAATAATAGGAGCAAAGGTAACAGTCTCCCTTAGCCTGTGAAAATCTTCTTTACACTTATCATCAAAATAAAATTCAACATCTTTTTGCAAAAGTCTTGTCAAGGGCCGAGCAATATCGCTAAATTCTCTAATAAACCTGCGGTAGAAACCTGCATGTCCAATAAAGGCACGAATATCCCGTATGCATACGGGGTAAGATAATGAAGAAATAACACTGATTTTTGCAAGATCTACCTCTATACCTCTCTTAGAGACTATGTGACCTAATACAATTCCATGCTCCACCATAAAGTGACATTTTTCAAAATTAAGCACAAGGTTAGTCTCCATGAATTCCATGCTCCACCGTATGCTCCACCATGCTCCACCGTATGCTCCACCATACAATTCCATGCTCGTGACGTGATTTAGCTTCCAGTAGTCAATGCATACTCTCCATGAATTTTTGACTCTGGTGGGCAGTAATTCGATACTTGCATTTTCCACCACTGTAACTCTAGATTTCTTGGGCAACACATGTATGGGACTAACCTACTGACTATCAGAAATAGGGTAAATGATTCCTGCCTGTAGAAGTCGAGTCACCTCTTTCTTAACTACATCTAAAATGAGTGGATTAAGTCTCCTTTGTGGCTGCCTCACTGGTTTAACATTTTCTTCCAAGAATATCCTGTGGATGCAAATTGCTGGGCTAATACTTGGTATATTTGATAAAATCCACCCAATAGCTTTCTTGTGCCGCCTCAGGACTTGCAATAATTTCTCTTCTTGCTATGATTCCAAGTGCTGAGCAATAATGACGGGAAAACTCTGCTCCTCTCCTAGATAAACATACTTCAGGTGATCTGGTAGTGGCTTAAGCTCAATCTGGGCCTGCTCACTAGGTATGGGTGATCCTTGGGACTCAGTGCAATCCCCTACACTATCACACCTGTACTCTGAGTCCTCTGAAATATCAATAGAAATAGGTGGTCCTTGGGGCTATGTGCAATCCCCTACACCTATAAAATCCTCTTCAGCTGGGAGTAGGTCTGAAATAACCTCTGAAATGTCCTCAGCCTCAATAGCAAATACAACCTCAGCCTCTTCTGAACTGCCAACTCCTCTAGAAACATCAAATGAAACTCCCTTAGCTAATATATCTGCATCATCCAACTCCTCTAGAATACCAATGCTCATAATGGAGTGGTCCTCTCTCGGGTGCTTCATGGCATCAAATATGCTAAACTGAACTACTGTGTCTCCAATCTCCATAGACAGTGTGTCAGCATAAACATCTATCTTTGTCCTCGCAGTCTTTAAACATGGCCTCCCTAGAATGAGTGGAGATATATGTGCAAGATAGTCTCCCTCCATGTCCAAAATGTAAAAGTCACCAGGAAATATCAGCTCCTTCACCTTGACCAACACATCTTCAATAATACCGGCTGGGTGGGTCTGACTCTGGTCTGCTAACTGAATCACCATGCCAGTAGGCTGTAGAGGGCCTATACCAAGAATCTGGAAGACTGATCTGGGCATTACATTTATGGAGGCTTCTAAATCTAACATAGCATCATAGAACATGGTCCTCCCTATCTCACAAGATACAGTAAAAACACCTGGGTCTTCACACTTCTGAGGGATGACATGGATAAGTGCTGAAACATTTTTCCCCATGCTGACCAACTCATTCTCCTTCAACTTCTTCTTGTGAACACATAAGTCTTTGAGAAATTTTGCATACTTAGGAATTTGCTATATCATGGTCAACAAGGGTACATTAATCTCCACTTTATTAAACAACTTAACAAGCTCATTGTATTCCTTAGCCTTCTCTTCCTCCACTTGCTTTTTGGCTTGTGTCTTGCACTGAGGAAAAGGCAAAGGAACCCTCATTTCTTCCTCTTGAGCTGAAAGTTGATGGGCTGAATTTTGAGCTGAAATCCCAACTGAAGTAGCTGCTATAAATCCATCTTTGCTACTGATTTCTCCTCCATTTTCCACCAAAATGATAGGATTACTTGATGAAGGAGTTAGGCTTGAGCTAGGGGTGAAACCAACTGAATTTGGAGACTTTTCAGGGCTATTTGGGGCTGGAAATGAAGGTGTTGTCCTATTTTCAGAAAAATCAGCCTTTAGACCATTTGGGGTTGAAGCCACCTTCCCACTCCTCAAAGTAATAGCACTAGCATTTTCCTTTGGATTGGGAGTAGCTTGAGATGGTAGTTGGCTTGATCCTTGAGCTTGAATTTGATTCATTCCACTAGCCAATTGTTCAATTTGCCTCTCAAGGTTTTGTATGGTGGGATCATTTCTTTGTTGTTGTAAAAGTTGTTGAAGCATCTCTTCTATCCTTTGTTGTTGGGCATTTCCCCCACTAGAGCCTCCGTAGCTTCCTTGGTTAGCATGAGGCTTTGATTGGCCTTGAAATGATGATTGAGGTTGTTGAAATTGTTGAACTTGCTGAGATCCTTGAAAGTAGGGTTGTTGGGGCTGATTATAGGGTTGAAATGGTAGAGAAAATTGCTGAAAATTTTGTTGAGAACATGGTTGAAATGGTTGAGAATTGTAACTCTAAAAATTCTGAGGTTGAGGTTGAAATTGTGGTTGAGAGGACTAAAATTGTGTGGGCTAGAAATTTTGATTCGAGGGTTGAAAACTTTGGTTGAATGGCTGATAACCTTGCTATGAGAACTGATTTTGTAGCTGAAAATTCAGATTACCTTGAAACCCATGTTGATTCCCTTGAAAAGGTGGTTGATTTGGTTGATAGGGTTGTTGAAATTGTTGAATCGGTTGTTGAAATGGCTGAAATTGTTGTTGTCCTTGCTGAAAATTCTATTGAGGCTATTGATAGGGTTGTTGTGATGGGTTTTGCTGATAAAAAGAATTGTCATACTTCAAGTTTGGATGATCCCTCCAACCCGGATTATAGGTAGATGTGTAGGGGTTGTTTTTGGCCTGGAATTGTCCCCTAGTCAATGCAGCTAATGTCTCACCCGGATTATAGGTAGATGAGTAGGACATAGATCTGAATTGTGGTCTTGGCTTGAACAAATGCTGCATAACCTCATCACTTGTCTTGAAGGTGGAGGTACTGAGAAATTTTGATTTTGACTCACATTGTTTAGACCCATTTGCTTCACTAGGGAGGTAATCTCCATCAAAGAATTCTTGATTTCTTTTAACTCATTTGATACCATCTGAACATCATTGACTCCTCCGGTGGACAAAGTTCTATTCCCAAATTGTTGTTAGTTCTCTGCCATATTTGAAATTAGCTCCCTAGCTTGATCTGGTGTTTTGTTTACTAGGGCACCTCTGTAACGCCCGCCCTTAATCCCCTAGGGATTCGGCGGCGCTACTTTAACTTTCGTACATTACAACTACACACATGCATTCATATTATTTTTTTTTTCAATCTAATCTATGCATGGGCATATGTATCATTAAAGCATGCAAGGTTCATTTAGCGGAAGCATAATTATTATTATTATTATTTATTATTTAATCTAGCATGGACAACATAGCATGTATATAAAAAGAGCATAACATGGGTTTAACATGACAAGTTCCAAAACTTGAAGCAACTAAGAGCAAGATCCTTTTTATCCACCAGCACTATCACACACACACTTGCCCTTCTCCCGCAGCCTCCATAGTTTAGCGTCCTTTATCTGTAGCATAAGGGAAAACACTAAACGATAAGCAATAGCTTAGTAAGACCCTGTCCTACTCACAAAACCGGATATCATGAAAAGGTAATAGAATATATCACATTCAAGCATGGTAAGCATTTAAGCATGTTAATCATCTAAGCGTGTTAACTTCATAGGAAGGTTCTTTTGAAAACATATAAACATAATACTTGAACATAGCATAATCATTAGGGCCCGGCTTGTACTTCATGTTTTGCGCGCGCCCCTAAATAGGAACGAGGTAGCTAATCCCGAACCACTAGGGTTTACTAGGCCTTCTCAAAAGTCCTTCAGCCTAGTATCATAATCATTTGACTCGCTTTAAGAGTCTATAGTACAAGCTATTACAAAATAAAATAGTTATCATGTTCTTCATTTTCATAAAGTATGCTCTTAGTCCCAACCTTCTAGGGAAGCATTCTTTAGGCCCTAAGCCTTCTTCGTTCATGCCTTAAAGGGCTCATTCTTATGCATATGTATGCATTCATAATGATAATTAGCCTAGTATAAAGCATGCATTTCATGGGAGCAACCAAGGCAAGGGTCCAAGAGTTCTCTCTTGGCCGAAAGTTGTATTTGGGCTAGCATGCATTTCAGTCAACATATCAAGAATCACACAAGCATGTCATATCCTACACAAGATCATTATCATGCATGGTATTTATTAATCCAATCCCAAGTATAGGGCCCTTTGGCCGAAAGTTAAGGGTGGAGGTAGCTTAGGTTTTTGACATCAAACATCCCATACAAGTATCATATATATATATACATAATGTATCATACTAACCATAGCATACATCATGGGGTAATCAACCTTCATACACCTAATGTTCCATGCTCTGGCCGAATATCACATGCTAGGGAAAAATTAAGTTTTCCAATCAAACATTCCATTTAAACATCACTTGCATATACATATCATCATCCCAAACATAAGCATATCTCATAGGGTAGTTTATCCTTTACAAACCCTAACTTTAGGGTGTTGGCCGAATGGTGTAGGGTAGGGGGGATTAGGGTTTTTGGAAATCAAACCTTCACACAAACATTTACACAAACACCTCACATACATATCATACAACATTATTAAACATGGATTTCATCATAGGATAATCATGCACCCTAAACCCTAATTCATCTAGGGTTGGCCGAAAGTGTAGGGTAGGGGGATTTAGGGTTTTTGAAATCAAACATTCACACAACCATTTATACAAACACCTTATCTACACTATCATGTCATACACTAACATAAGATACATCATAGAGTAATTCAACCCTTGAATCCCTAATTTTTCCATGTCTTGGCCGAAACTAGTAGGGGGTGCAAACCCTAATTTTTTTGTTATCACAACTTGAAGGAAATCAACATATAGGTATACCCTAAGTTCCAAGGGGTCTTCTCATGTATCAAAAAGCAACCAAGGCTTTCCCTTAAGGGGTGGCCGAAACTTACCTAGGGCAAATCCCCATTTTGGCAAACTACAAGAAGAAGGAAATCATACACAGCAATTATGCTACAGGTGAGGGGCACTTACTTCTTTCGCTAAATATCCTTAAGGTATACCCTTAATTCGGAGGGGATGTGCTTGTCCTTGCTCTTGAGGTCCTTGACTTCTTCTTGCCTTGCAAGAGATTCAAACCTTCAATGGGGTCTTGGGAGTGTCCCTTGGGATGAGACCCTTCCCTTGGATTTTCGAAAATCTCAAGGAGGAAGAGGAGTTTGAATTTCGAAAATTGAAGAGGGAGAAGGGAGTTTAGGATTTCTGCAACTTGAAGAGGGAGAGTGAGTGAGGGGTTTGCAACAATGATGGTTAGCCCCTTAGCACTCCCTCTTATTTATACTAAGGGAAGAGACAAAGTGCCTCTTCTCCAAGTGTCCCTTCACCAAGGGGTTTCTCATCAAGAGCCACTTCCTCTACCCTTTCACATTCCCTAACCTTTAACAAGAATTTCCCTTCCTTCCTCTCAGCAATCCCCTGTTGGGTGAATTGATTACTTCGTTGCTTTTCAAGGCTTTGCTTACTAAGAGTTCCAAAGTTCGATTCTCGGCAAGAGCATATTTTTGCTCCTCTTTGGTTTTCACTTTTGCAAAGCCCATTAGCCCAATTTGTTGGTGCAGATTGCACCCAAGTCAAACCTTTGTTTTGATATTGGCAAAAGGGTTCAAAAGTTAAGGGTTAATTGTTATCTAACAAGTCTCTTGAGTGTACAGGAAAAGCCCTAGCGAAGGAATGCTAGGCTCTGGCGAAGGACTGCCAGAATGGACAAGCCCTAGCAAAGGACTGCTAGGCTCTGGCGAAGGACTGCCAGAATGGACAAGCCCTAGCAAAGGACTGCTAGGCTCTGGCGAAGGACTGCCAGAATGGACAAGCCCTAGCAAAGGAACGCTAGGCACTGGCGAAGGGCTGCCAGAAGAAAAGACCTAGCGAAGGGCTGCTAGGCACCAAGCGAAGGGCAGCTTGGTAACTCAAGACCTGGCAAAGGACTGCCGGGCAAAAGTCCAACTGGAGGATCCGGTTGCCACCAGGTAAATTCTCCCGAGAGGAGTAGGTGAGGACGCGTTCCCCTTGAGGGAACATTAGGCGTCGGTTCGACCTAGGGCTCCATTTTGGAGACCAAAGTCAGAACCAAGACAGCTGAGGCTGTATAACCTATTATTTTATTGTTTTATTGTGTTTTGGACTAACCCTGGATGCAGGACCGAAGGAACGAGTGACTGCAGCTCAGAGTGCCTCAAAGGAGTGAGGCAACAACTGACCAGAGCGCCCGGAGTGTCCCGGGCGCCCCCATGGTGAACACAAAACACAATAAGACAAGAAAGACTTCGACAGTACATAGCCAGGGCGCCCCCGCTGTCCCGGGCGCCCCCATTGCAAAACAACTCTGCCGCGTCTGCGCTACATGCCCAGGGCGCCCCAGCTGTCCCGGGCGCCCCCAGCGCACAGGGTGGTGCAAACCTTATCGAGGAGAGCTCAGCGCTGCGGATAAGGTTTGACCGGTCAACCAGGGCGCCCCCAGCGTCCAGGGCGCCCCCAGCGTCCAGGGCGCCCCAGTCAAGGCCTTATCCCGAGGATTAAGGGATAAGTCGACGACCGTACCTCTTGTGGATCTGCTGCCACGTGGGGGGGGGGCGCCCCCGTCGACCAGGGCGCCCCCAGGCCCTATATAAAGGGCCCTCGACCCCCTTCTTCAAGCATCAAGTTTTTCGACGCTTCTGCGCTCTTCTGCTTCCACGACACGCTCCAGAAATCTTCCAAATCAAGCTGACGACGTCCCGCTGCTCCGAAACTTCGATCTACACCGGACGTCGGTAACGAAGAGCTCTGTATTTAAAGTTTACTATTCTACCTTCTTGTAAAATCTATTTGTAAACTTTGCGAACTTATAGAATTGCCCGCAGAAAACGGTCAACGACCGTGGGCCTTGGAGTAGGAGTCGACCCAGGCTCCGAACCAAGTAAACCGACTGTGTTTGGATTGTTCTGTTTTTCTTTTATTTCCGCTGCGCACCCGCTCTTTTTAAATCCGAACGATTTGCGATATTCACCCCCCCCCTCTCTCGCATTTCTCGATCCAACAAGTGGTATCAGAGCGGGGAATTTAAACTTGGTGCAACCACCAGTTTGAAAATTTTTTTCGGATTTCTTTAATTTTTCCTCTCTCAATTTTTTTAAAAATTTTCGTTCGAATTTTTCTTTCAAGGTTGGTGCAACACCCCTTGAAATTGTCTTTATTTCTTTTCTTCCCGCACTACTAATCCAAGACTAAGTCTTGGAATATTCTTGTTTTTTTTTTGCTATTTCAGAACAAATGGCCATCCAAGAAGGCTTTAGCACCGCCAGACCTCCACTTTTCAGTGGAGAAGACTTTCCTTACTGGAAAAGTCGAATGGAGGTCCACTTGAAAACCCAAGTGGATATGTGGATAATCATCCAGTCTGGACTGATGATTCCCACAAATGCTGATGGCGTACCACAAAACTACTCAGAGTGGGACACTGCCCTCAAACGCAAGATTGAAGCAGACGCCAAAGCAACTCAGACTCTTCAATGCGGACTGACAAAAGAGGAGCTAAACCGCGTAGGCCCCTTCAACAGTGCAAAGGAGCTATGGGCTAAACTAATCGAGCTCCACGAAGGAACTTCAGATATAAGGATCAGCAAACGGGACCTGCTACTGAACAAGCTCTTCACCATCAAAATGGCAGATAACGAGACAGCAGCCCAGCTTCATGCCAGAATCCAGGAATTGATGAACGGGCTTCACGCAATAGGTCACCAGGTTCAAAACCGTGATCTTATAAGGTATGCCCTAAACGCATTCCCTAGGACCACCTTGTGGGCATCTATGGTAGATGCATACAAGGTCTCTAGGGATCTTTCAAAAATTAAGTTAGATGAGTTATTCTCGGAACTTGAACTGCATGAACAAACTAACTGCAATTTGGCCGAGAAAAGTATAGCTTTCTTTGCAGGGAAAACAGGAAGAATGACTAAGAAAAAAACTCAAGTTAAACTCGAGTCTACCTCAGATTCAGAAATAGAAGATCAAGAAGAAGATCAATCTAAACTGGTCCGGCTAGCTCGATGTTACTACAAAAAGTTGAAGAACCAAACCAACACACGGAGAACAAGCCGAAGAAAGGATGAACCAGCTGAACCAGCAACTGACAAACACAAGCCCAACGTAACCTGTGTAACACCCCAACTTTTTACAATATGAAATACCTGGGGAATTGTTTAAAGTTCGGGACGAACTTTCTATAAGAGGGGGAGGATTGTAACACCCCAAATTTGTCAATGTAAAATCATGACAATGTATGAAAATGATTATAAGGAAATGATATGAATTTCATGCAATCACATGCTATGAAATATTATATGCATGAAATATTATATTCATGAGATATTATTATCATGAAATATTAGCATGAAATATTATATTCATGAATATGGAATATTAAAAATATTATGAAATAATATTTTTGGGATATTATGAAATATTCTGAATTCATACAATATTATTCATATTATGAAATTTCATGATGGGCTTGGTTTATTGGGCTTGGAAATGAATGGTGTTAAAAGAAAGTGCAAAGTGGAGGAAGCAAGGATTGAACCTTGGACCTCCTAGTTGCACTCACCATGTCATAACCAATGAACCAAGCAATATTTCATGTAGAAGGAGAAAGGAACATGCTTGTTAAGTGTGTAAGAGTGAAGAGACATGCTTCTTCACAAGAGGTGTATAAATAGGATAAAGAGAAGGAAGTTAGAGGAAGTTACTCACTCTTTCTTCCTCCTTTCTTCTTCTTGCCGAAAACCCCTCTCTCCCCTTTGCCATTTTCGAAACCAATACCTAAGGGTTCTAACCCTAGGGCAAGTGCAAGGAAGGGAAGCCAAGTACCATCTCATTCTACCAAGACCAAGGAGTCTTAGAGGAAAGATTTGAAGAAAAAGGATCTTCGCATACCCTTCAAGTGTGGGGTACCCTACAACTAAGAGAAGGCGAAATTCCAGCGCTAGGATGTAAGAATCCTCTCGCCTGCAGTATAATGGTTTATGCATGATTTCCTTGTGTTCTTGTTTTGGAAAAAGGGGAGTTCTCTTTAGAGGACTTTCGGCCACCCTAGGAAAAAGGTCCAAGAGAAGGATTTTAATCACACCTTGATGATATGAGCATGATGTGGTTGATAATATGCTTTAAAGGGATACTCTATTAAAACTGGGATCAAGAGCACCCGAATGCGTGGTGTGTCCCTAGGGGATCAAGAGCACCCGAATGCGTGGTGTGTCCCTTTGAGAAGTGATTAAAGAGTACCTTTAGGCATATACTTATATGAGTAATTGCATGATAAATTACTTTACTTTGGAAAGTTGTCTACCCGACTCGGAAGGGGGTCGTTAAACAAATCCAATGAGCATGTACGGAAGGGTCATGGCATTGGTAGGACGGAAGGGTCCTGCTCTAATTAGATTGGTGGCTCGCTACCCCAATTTATTAGGGAACGCGCATGATGATGTGGTACGACAACTGGGCCCTGGATGATGATATGTTATTTTTAAGTACTTACCATTATGGAACTTTTTGAAAAACATGTTGTTCTCTTTATGAGATAATCTTGTTCTGTAAGTACTTAGAGATATTTAATGTAATGTTTATGATGCTTGATGAGATGCTTATGATGCATGATGCTTTGATGAGATGCTTATGAGGCTTATAATCTTGTTCTATCTTGATTACTGTGTACATGATATGATGTATCGATATGGTTTTGCGAGTAGGCCCGGATTCTTACTAAGCATGTTTTGCTTACTAGTTCCTGTTATTTTTCTTATGCTGCAGATAGCGGTAAGAAATACTCGAACTAAAGGAAGAGGCAGAGGGAAGGTTGGAGGATGTGTGTGGTGATGGCTCGGGAAAGAATAAAAGATTCTATCTACCTTGTTTTATCTAGAATCTAAACTGCTTCCCTATGAAATTGTATTGTTATACTCTGAACATGTGATGACTAAGTTAGTGACATGAAACCTATGTCATGCTAGATAAATAGTATTTAAATCTTATTGTATGCGTATTAGGTGAAATGCTGTAGATTTCCTATGTCTGTTTCTTTGAATGTTTCTTTGACATGTATCTAAGACTAGACAACTCATGCTATATTCTTACTTAGGATTCCATGCTATAGTGTGTGTTAAATGATTTTCCGATTAGGTTGTAAATGCATGTAGATATAAAAGAAATGAAAAATCTTGCTTGGTGAATTAATCCTTAATAAGCATGCTTACTACACTACATGTAATGTAACTATTTAGTTCTGGAATATACATGCTTTATTTGATTAATGATATGAATGTATGGACCGTAACCCCGCCTTAAGGGTAGATATAAGGACGGGCGTTACAAGTTGGTATCAGAGCAGATTTCCCCTCCATCACACACACATCAAGCTTCCTTCTGCCGCTTCCAAGTAAGAAATCCTAACTCGCTTTACTTTATTTCATGTACAGTACTACTATATGAGATGATTGATGCTTGCCTAACAAAGTGGTGTTAAGGCTTATATCTATCTATTTACTGTTAATAGATATGACTAGAGGGCGTAGAACTAGGGGTAACGAGACAGCACCCCCACCTGATCTGATGCAGGTGATCACTGAGCTGCAGCGTCAGGTCACTGAGCAGCAGCAGATGATAACCACTCTGATGACCAGCAGATTAACACTGCCACTCCTGCGGGAAGTCAGAACGCCGTAACCACTGAGCCTCCGACTGCACAGGCACCCTCGGACACTATGGCCAGAGCAGTCCGACAAGAGGCCTATTTGATACAGTGGCAACGACTGAAGCCGGATAAGTTCTCCGGCATCTGCGAGCCGTGGGACGCCCAGTCCTGGCTCAAAACAGTGGAAAGCACTGTAGAACTTCTTGACTGGCCGGAACACCGAGAAGGTCAAGTGGTGTCTCGTTTTGCCTCTCCGGCGATGCTCGGATGTGGTGGGAACGGGTGAAGGCCAGAAGACCAGTGGACCAGATGAAATGGAAGGATTTTGAGTCTGAATTTCTGGAGGAGTTCTTTCATATGAGGGTGACCAATAGACATTTCGATGAGTTCACCGAATTCCGACAGGGGAATCTCTCTGTCAACGAGGCGTCCAGAAATTTAACCGACTGGCACGATTGTGTCTGAGTTGGTTAGTACTGAAAAGGAAAGGGTCAGATTAATGCTAAGATGCTTAGGCCCGACATTGCTCTGAGTGTAGCTGGTGGCGTTCATAGGCACAGACTGCAGAAGAGCTAGTCAGTGGTGCCTTGAATGCTGAGCACTATCTGAAGAATATCAGCCAGCAAAAGCAGACCCCAGTCAGTACACAGAATCAGAGTCAGTCAGGAAATCAAAAGACTCAGAACACCAACCCCCACTGGAAGAAGAACCACAATGGGAAAAGAAGGCCATGGAA